>CM031235.1:427938635-428538635 GCA_018340775.1 Taxus wallichiana var. yunnanensis | reverse complement strand
CAAAAGAATGTTGGTGCCCAAGCAAAGCATGTCTCATGCACCATCATATCATGGAGCACCCCATCAGTGATTGGGGAAAGCATCCACCCTCTGTATCTGGCAGTGCATAGTAGCACACTGCCTCTATCAATAGAACCACTAGCCTTGTCTCATCTGGACGGGCTAGGTACATCTCACCATATCTCAAACTGGCGCTATGGAATCTCAGCTCCACCACCCCCTCACCAAAAAATATCCCAATCAGCTCCTCTAAGGCCTTGGAGGAGATAGAGTACACTTGGGCTCCCAATATGGGTAACCGTAGTAAAATCGAAACACGTCATCTAGGGTGATAGTCATCTCACCCGTCGAAAATGGAATGTTTTGGTCACGGATTCCCTCTATCGATGAGTGTGACCATCAAATTTGGCTACCAAACAGCATGTCAGTGGCACCAAATACCACTCAAGCCCATTGCCTCCATGTCTGCAGCTCTAAGGGGGTCACTAAGCCACGTAATGTCACCGGTGAGTGGCGTAACCTTGTACCACATATGTAACCGTGATCTCCCCTACATCCAATCTAAGGAAAACATTAATCTACCCTTACCATGACCATATTCATCACTTATCATTACCCACCACCCTATTTTTTTACCCTACCCATCTCAACCACCTAGCCTACATCATTTTTGCACCCTTGTGCCTAAAATCCCGACCGTATCGATTCATCCTAACCGACTCTAGTCACCCTTAAGCTGGTGTCAGTCACCTATTTGGTGATCGATACTGGGATTCAATTTACCGACCATGATTACCACTTAACCGCATCGGTCACCTATTTGGTGACCGATCTTGGTTCTTACCAACCAACATCATCCAAGCTTGACCGACACTTTGCTCACTTTGCTTGCGGAAAAATCGTGACTTCTCAAACCTCCTTTTTTACAAAATCCTCCCACCTATCCCTTTTACCCCACCTATAATGACCTACACTACCCCAAAACCCCTACCCACATTTCACTTTTTCCAACCCACAAAATACAAAACCCTACAACTACCCACTACCAAATCTTCTAATCTATTTAATCAACCATGTAGAGTTTGGTGCTTACCTCATCGCTCTTCGCCGCCATCTTGGTGGCACATCTCCGGATGCTATGTTGGTGGTCCACCCAATCCCTCTCCGGCCTCTACCATCACCAAATAACTACTCATAACCTCCGACCAATCAACTATCTCATCCTGATCCCGTGGACCCACTACTCACCAACCCAACCCTTGTCAAATCGACTACCAGCTCACTGTCCCATTTCTTCCTGGACACTTTTCTCTCTTTTTTTCTCCTTTTTGTCATTTCTTCACTTTGTAAATAACCAAATGAATAATAAAAACATGGTTTTTTTGTTTTTATAACAAACCCAACCTAACCGATGTCGGTTCCCCTTGATTGGCATTGGTCTCATGCCCTACCTCACCGTCATCGGTTTTCCTATACCGACGTCGGTTATCCATGACCGCCATTGGTCACCCTCACCTACACATTACCCTTACTTTTCCATTTTACCCCACCCTCTACCTTGCTCCTTTACCCCATCCAACCTTTACCCAACCCATTACCTTACATTTCCTGACCTCATCATTTATTTCCTCCATTTTTCCTCCTTTGGGAATCAATATTTTACCCCTACCTCGGCCTTACCCATGCCATGACCTAGATATTTGGACCTGGACCATCGCTAGTGACCTTTGACCTCATGTGTTCACTATACCTTGCAGCACTATTACCTATGTTGATTGACCTAATGACCTTACCTAGCCTATTACCATGACCATTTATCCTAACCCTACCTTTTTGTACTAAAACATACCTCAACATTCTTGCCCTAACCTACGTTGTGTTTCTTGATCATATCCTAAACCTTGGATACCGATTCCCTTCAACCTTGTTTAGATAAACCTATCAACCTTAGACGATGTAGAGTTTTCTGTTCTTCAACCCGGTAACGTGCTAAATTTTATATGTCCGAGTGCATTTGACTATTGCTACCTATGACCCTGACCCATTACCTAGATTTCCTAAGTAGACATTTCACCCTTTTCCCTGTACCCACTTGTCTTTTCCTCACCTTTACCTTTTATCAAACCACTCATTGCTTCAACCTACTACCTCGTCAGTTCTTGGTTTGAGGGGGATCACCTTCACCCACACATGGGGCAACCACATCTTATTTTTTTAGCATCACTTACCAATACAAGCTATGCAACAAAAAGGGGCAAAATGTAGACACTAAAATTAGGTCACACTCCCCTTTTGTCCCTCAACATATAAGCACCCTTTATTACATTTACCTAGCCATGACCCCCTTCACCCCACTAATATTAATTTAATTAAATTAATGCATTATCCTCACTATATTTATTATTTAAATATCTTATTTAAATCATATCCCCACATACAGTGATTTACTTAGACACCTCACCAAGCCAACTCAACCTAATATCGATTCTTAGCAAAGTTCCTATAACTAACTAAGACTTATGCAAACCCTAAAAATAAATGCCTACATTCCCTCTAACCACATCCCTGCATGATCACAATAAGCTCTCAAGTATAATCAATGGGATAACAACATGAGATCCAAGGAAATTAGGAGGATCTCCCTAGTTTAATAAACCTAAGAAATCCTACCTTGATCGACATCGGTTACCCCTAACCATCACCGGTTAAGCCGGAAAACCATCGGTTACCCCTTTTAACCCCTAAACTAAATTATTCTCAAGGTTGGAAAATTTTGGGAGAAAGTTGATGAGTAAGAACACATCTCATAGTGATAATGCATCTTCAGATAGAAAATTTCAACAAAAACTCACATCCAAGGAAGGAGAGTGAGCATCTTCTCCTGCACAGTCATCCCAGTCATGATCTAATCTATCCAAGCAAAGAGTAGTGTACATGCAACCCATGCAGAAGCTTTTCTTTAGTTGGTGATCACTTGTAACCTTCAAACCCATCATCAGCACCTCCATCCCTCACACACAGGCCTTCAGGAATGAAATCCAAGTACAACATCATACTTTCCTGGTTATTTCATTTCATCATCATTTTATCATCCATTGTTTACCTTGCCCCCTATTGACCTTCTCCACATTTTCACCTCCATATACCTATTTAAACCTTGTAAAAGCCTACTCTAGTCACCTAATACATCATCCTCGACCAACCAAATTCCTTTTTTAATAATAAAGGATACCAAAAGATTCTTCTGTGACATTTCTAGATCTCACAAGATAGCAAGCCGGTTACACCTAACCTTTGTCGTCACCCTTGACTAAAAATGGTCTGTGTTTGCCCACATAGCCCTAAACAGACCTACCCACCTAATTTAATCTCACCCTCATTCACCTATGATCTACTTGAGACCTTTATCAGACCTGTAGAGACCCAAAACCAGGTCATTCGACCTTTGGATTATATTCTAGCTTAACTGTTAGATTAGATCTATTTCTTGTTATGTTTTTAAGTGAGATACCTAAATCATTTTAAAATAACAATAGGATTTACTTTGTTTACAACATTAAATTGTTTAAAATAGTGTACTGACAACCATCTA
Organism: Taxus wallichiana var. yunnanensis; assembly: GCA_018340775.1. Lineage (NCBI taxonomy): Eukaryota > Viridiplantae > Streptophyta > Pinopsida > Cupressales > Taxaceae > Taxus > Taxus wallichiana. Next base: position 428,535,043 of record CM031235.1, on the reverse strand, counting down.
GGAAGTATCATACTTCTCGGATCTAGCATACGCTAGGCAGTTCACTACCCATATTGTTTAATTCCTTCTGGTGGTCTTATTTTCATTATAGGTAGTTCCTCCTAACCAAAAGGAATATCTCATGATCAACTATGGATTCGAAGTCATACGTGTGAAACAACCCATCAACTAAAATTTGAACAGTATTCCTCCTACGCCTTGTTACCCCATTTTTTCATCAACACTTCAAGGAAACAATATAAGAAAAAGGTTATACATCAATCTCTCGAAACAAGTCAAAACTACTAATAAAGGATCAAGAACCAATCTTGAGGAATCAATATCCATACACCTCAACTAAAAATTCCAAGATCAATTATCACTGTTAAACTTCAAGGAAAATTCTACCAAAATTCTCAAGAAATAACAAACATATTCCATTTGGATAAAATCAACCAATAACAACTGTTTCAATCACATACCTTGTGAATCATAATATGACCAATCGACCGTTACGGATTATGAAATAAACCACTTCTTCATACCATTAAAATAGCTCAAATACATCATACCAGGTTATAGCAATCTATCCATGATGAAAAACCACTACTACAAGATGTAAAACATCAAAACACTCTGTAAACCACCATAGCTAGTTTTAGCCCTTCTAGGCCAAAAGTGGTAGGGCAACATTGAAGACATGTAAGTAAAAGCTTATTCATTATACCTAATAAAACAATTTCATGGTCATATGTCACATATCCCAACTAATCTGAAGTGATTCTCTTTTCATCATGAAACTTCCATCTCATCCCTAAAACTACAAATCTTCACAAAATAAGGGTTATTCTCGTTCTTTCTTAAACATCTGAAACACGAAACCACCACCAAAAACACCACAGAGGAATTATATACAAGACCAAATCTTCACTTTATCATTTATATAACATTTGTATACCATACCTTTCATTTCTTCTCCATCACTTTGAATGAGGTTTTGGGGAGGGTTTAAACCACTTTGAGAATCTCAATATGACCAAAAATAGATTATCTTACAATTCCTTCAAATTTTTGACCTGAAAATTAACATGAAGCATCATAAAAAAATTTTCAAACTATCCCAAGTCCCATTTTTTTCTACACACCTTTGTATCTCTCCAAAACTAATACTTACATGTGTGTTCTTGACTAGTCTTCATTGTCTTATTTCTCAACGACCTTAACCATGCACTATACCTATGAATACTGACCTAATATGAATTCCAAACTTCATATGTAATGTCATAACACATTTCCCATTCTTTTACATGACTGAAATAATTTATATCTCATGTCATTATATCAACTTGTATGACCTAGGTCTAAGACTAGGCCTAGAATGACCACTTCAACATATGACATCACATGAACTGAGATTGTAGACACTTTGACACCTTTGACATGTCATACTAACCATGATAGACCTCATAAAAACATTTGGAACTCATATCATGACCATACATGCTTGCACCATGTTGAAGACCATGCCAAGACACCATAAAAACTTCACCAAAACTAGACACTACCAATCAATCTTCATGTTTGACATTGATTTTGCACCTAATAGAGACCACCTATGACACCTAGACTCCCTTTGTCATAAATGACCTTTAAAATAAATTAAAACACCATATACACAATGGCCATCATGATGAACAACCAAAGTATAGTGATTATATTCAAACAAAGAATATAAATGTTATTTTAGAAGATTTTTAGATGTCATAGATCTAGGGAAGTGCTTGAAGGTAAAATTGTGAATATTATGTTTTCTTTGACAAAAGGTGATCTAATGTGTAGTGAATTTATACAAGAAAGGATAATAACTAAGCTAGAGAAATTTGATGAGGTGGTAGACACGAGGAGACAAGTACAAACACTCAAACAACATATGGATGAGAAATGAAAGTATTTCATCTTTTCAAGCAAAGGAATTGATAAGAACATGACGAAAAAGTATTGTATAAGGGTTAAGAATATATTAATTGACGAAAATGAAGTTTTTTTGTTGTGTTTCTTGATTTTTCAGGTATGACTAATGAAATAATTAAAGATGGAGAAGATGAAAATTGAACATGAGAGATAAAGATGTAAATGTGAAGAAAATGCAAGGATCAAGACCAAAACATGGGATTTAGAAGGCCATAAATAAAAAACAAATTAGATGGAGAAAATAATAAAGAGATAGAACATTTAAAGAAGTTGAAGAATCACTTCAAGAAGTAGACTTGTAGACATCAAGCACAAAAGCTCATGGTTTCTTTTCAAAACCTTGGGAGTATGATGCGGAGAATCAGATAAGGAAGCTTCAAAATGTCAAATTTTCATTCTTTTCATGTTTATGAGGTAAAAATAGAATGAAAAACTATCAAAGAGTCATGAGAAAGAGTCTAAGGTGAGTTTAGCATTTAAAAAAATTCAAATTTGGACTTTTCTTTACTTTTACAAATTCAAATTTTGAAATTTTGTAATGTGAAGTTTGGGATTTCTAGCATGAGTTTAGGAATCTTGGTATTTAGGGAAGAGTGTGTAAGTTGTTTTAAAATGTTGTAATATGTCCTAAGTTTTTAAATTTGATTCAATAAATATTTAAAGTTTTTAATTATCTTCTTATGATGAGGGTGTCAAGAGATATAAGAAGAGTTAGTTAGGGTTTTGTTTTGATTAAGTGTAAAGGGAAGGAAAATCAAGAAACAAGTAAGAGGAGGAGGATTTCCATTACCTATGTGGAGAATTTATGGAGGAAGAAACTTGGTTAGATAATGAATAAGTTTGAACTCTATTTTAGAGGCTATTTGAACTTTTAAGCATGATAAATTATACAAATTCAAAAAAATTACCCTTGAGTCTTTGTAGAACCCTCCACTTTGGTCATTTTGTCTATTGTGTCACGTACATATTGACCTTGTAGGTACTTAAATGATTATGAAAAATAAAGGATAGGTATTTTTAATGTTGTGACAAGGTCAACATTTTATTTCACTGAAATACTTCCAATGGCTAGTTTCTCAACAGACCTAGAAAGGCCAATTTTGACCTTCTCGGACTAGTGTTTACCCTCTAGGATGCTCAAACTCATATAGAGGTGGTATTTAATATATATGAACTTTTTACCTGATTTAGGAAATATTAGGAAATATATGTATGTTTAGGGACAAATAGTGCAACATCGGGTTTTTCAAGGGTAAGGAGCGGGCGGTCAAAATCGGTACCTAATCTTCTCGTGAATGATTATGGGATATGTGTAAGGATTTAATATAAAAAAAAATCATTATAAAGATATAATAATTATATATATTGTGTTAATTTCAAATATTTCACAAGAATCAATTATCTATCGAGAGAATCTCATACTATGTAGATACACCTTGTTGTCCTTGGAAAAAGGATATATTTAGGTTGTTTTAGGAATAACTAAGGGTTGAAACCCATCCCATTGAATTTTTAAGGCTATTAAGAGTAAAAATAATATAATACTTCACCCGAATATACCTCATGTAGATCTAGAAATCTTATCTTCAAGTTTTCTCTCTAGGTACGCTTCTGCAGATTAGTCAAATTTACAAGTCGACACTTGTCACCTCTAGGTTAAGGTAAATTTTTGTGTCCCTCTTGTCCCCATTCCTAATGGGAAATAAGGGACAAATTTTTTTCCTCTCATTAATCTTTTCACCTTGGTTCTTCATGTGACCAACTTGCAACACTCTAAAGGGCTTATCTAGCCTATTTTTATCTCTTGCATCGTGCAATCATGCAATGGAACTTGGAAACACAAGGCGAGGAGACTATCTAGTTTCATGTAAACTATTTTTGCACGATGAAGTTGCTAAATTTTTGAGATATTGATGACTGATTTTTTGTTTTGTATTTTTCCCTCTCTGGTGAAAAAGTAACTTTATTTCTCATTCTTGCGAAGTAATCATCCAAAATTTAGAACAGGAATATTTTAATAAAACCAAAAATTTTGGGACCTCTTTTGTTGCAATCGACACCTTGTAGTGTACTTACTAAAAAAAACATGTGTCCATGGTGAGGCATGATTAAAATTATAAGTGGTTGAATAATTTTAATTCTTGAATTTTTCACCCTCTAGACAAACCAAAAGCATCGAAATGTAAACAGGGAAAAATTTCCAAAAATAGCAAGTCCTAGTCCTACCTACTAAAAATGTGAAGCCTCGGTTTTGAATGTAGAAAGTTGTAGTTGGATCTGATTTCAATCATATTTATGATTTTTAACATCCTAATAGGGTTTTAAGGTGATTACATAATATAAAAAGGAATTCATCCTTCATAGAGGTCTTGAAGTATCATTCGAGAGCATATCAAGGCACAATAGGTGAAAACTAGAAACATTGTGTAGGTAGAAAATATTCTAAAAGAGTGAAGATATCCATTGAAATTCACTAGAGTATAGCATCATGCTCATCATATAGTTTATAATCCATCATCATCTCATCAAGACGATCTAATTAAATCAAGGTATGTGAGATGGTTGAGTGATCTCAGCGAGATATTTGAGTTAAGTTTTTGAGTGAGCTAGGTGAGCTGGTTGAGTGAGTTGAGTGAGATGGGTGAACCAAGTGAGCCAAGCAAGATATTTGAGATGATTCAAATGCGTTGGGTGAGATAATTGAACTAGAAAAACTAAGTGAGATAATAAAGAGCTCATCCTTCTTCCTTAAGGATCTTCCATCTCACAGTCAATCAAGTTAGAGTTTGAAAAGTTGTAGCGTAGTGTGCGAGAAATGAACACAAACATAAAGAGGTTTGTGCATCATGAATGAATTTTTTTAAAGTATAAAGATAAAGAGAGTGATAATTACTCTCTTTTTGAGATAAAGGATTCATCATCAATATTAATGTTCGTATCAAGCTCACATCGAAGGTCTCTTAACAATATTTCTAAACAATTAGTCCGAGGTGTCTCATGCATATTTCATAAGGAGGAAATTTAGATCACCATAGATCGAATCGAGTAAGATATTCATCAGAATTAGATCATTCAATCCCTTTCCCTTTCCCTCTTCTCTCCCTTTCTTCTAATTCTTCATTGTATGCAATCATGGTATTTTTTCCTATTTACTTAAGTGATAATATTTGTAAATTGTAAAAGTAATATCTCAAAATCATAAGAAAGGTACTTAATTTGTCTCTTCTAACGTAAATTAAAAGGTCATAAGTGGAATAGGAACATGAAGAATCATGTGGGGGTGGATGATAATAAAATTCACAAGGATATAAATTGGGATGGCTTCTCCATTCCAAAGGATCTTGAAAATTATAATTCTTAGTAGAAATTATGGATTTTGTAGATTGATTGAGATTTGTATTCATCACTACATAAGAAATAAAAAGATACATTTCTTCCATTTCCTTTTCTCATATTTTCCTCTACTCAATCTCTTTTTCAACTTTGCACTTATGGTGATCAAGAAGGAACTTGGTGCCCTTGATAGAAAAACCTAAAGAATTGTGTGTCTCTATTTTCTCATTATCATTAATTGCATTATTTTTTTCCTCTAATTGAATGATGAAATAATTTGGTTGTTGTGTGTGAACTCTGTTATTTCCTACTCAAAATAATAACCTTCTCTTTCCTAATTTCTCTCCCTCATCCCTCGTCACTACAAATTCCTCCTTTATACCCCGTCTGAAGCACTTTTCCATAGGTTTAGTGAATTTTTCATGTGTTATCCCTATATTACTTGGCCACCCCAAAACATTTAGATAGAATTAGGATAGTTTACATTAAATAATGGGAGCCTCCCCATACACAAGAAGGAGGGGTGTAGCCCCATGAGCATTGGTGGAAACACATAATTTTCCACATGAAAAATTATTTCACCAACAGTTGTTGATGAATCCGCTAGAGAGAGATCTACCCTCGTACACCTGAAAATATCTCTGAAAATACAAAAAAATCATATATTCAAAAACCATAAAAACCGAAAAATTGAAAATTATTATATATGCTCAAAATCCTATTGAGAAACCTACACTTTTTCTATTTTCATCCTTTTCTAAGAATTTGAGGAAATATGGAAGAAAGAAGGAACACCTAGGCTGATCGTTCATGTGGCATTATTGACCCCACATTCAAGGAAAAATGAAGAGTTAATTTCAGACTTCCCCTTTCTCTCGATAAGAAGATAAGTTCTGAAAAATCCTCTTAAAGGTCATACTGAAGAACCAATTGTTGAACCATGAGTCCTCATTCCTCCTGAAGGATAAAGAGAAGAATAATGAGAAGAGTAAATGACAATACAACCACATATACCATGGGGACAAAACACTAGTCTGTTGGATTTAAATCCACCACTCCATGAACTTCCACAAGGATCAAGAAATAAATTTCCAAAATTCTATGGAGATGGAAAAATGTTCAAACGATCATATTATAGCCTTCATCACATCCTATGGAATCCTTGGAGTGCAACATGAAGATGTTGTAGTGCGGTTGTTTGTAGAAACATTGCAAGATGTTGCGGCATATTGGTTCTACTATTTTCCTTCATACTCAATTTTTGATTGGGGTAGTATGAAAAATAATTTTGAAGAAATATTCAATACCATAAAATATGCTCGTTCTATTCTTTCTCAACTTAATCAAATGAAGAAATAGCCACAAGAGTCCATGAGAGACTTCATGGTAAAATTCAACAAGATGATCAATAAGATTCCCATTATTCCCCTTCCTACTATAGAAAATCTGAATATTTTCTTTGTGAATGATAAATTTTATGAAGTGAGTTTCTTTCTATGAAGAGTTAAACCAATATATTTGGACAACACTCAAGAAAATTTTGTTGAGGTGGAAGATGACCTCATTTTTATCGGAAATATAAAGAATATTTCAACGAAGGAGGATGCCCATATTTCCAAAGATGAAAGAGTTGATCATGTAGGAAATTGTGTGGTTATGTTGTAATTGATGTCAATCCCCATAGATGGAAAAAGTTTTATGGTATGGTATGAGTCTTCATGTGGTGTAATTCAGGTGGTCAAACATGAAGGTTGATTAGTAGTGTCGGGATTTGGTGTGTTATAGGGGTCATGGTGTATGGTATAGTGAGATGAGTCATTGTATGAGATATAATGAGGTGATTGGAGGTTTTCATGAGGTCATTCCTGGTACATATGATGTGTCATAAGTGTCATGGGTCTGCGTGAGGTGATCATGATGTATTCATTGTTGAGTCAGGTCATTCAAGGCTTGTTTCTAGACCTAAATCATGCGAATGGTAAGGAGGTATGAGAAATGGAGTTGATAAGTATTTTTGGATCATAGTCGAAGCATTTTGATAGTGTACCTAAGGTGTATGGTGTTTTTCAAGTCAGTATTCAGAGGTATGATGCATATTTTGGGTCCTTGGGAAGCAAACAGTTGAGAACATGTAGTTTAACATAGGAAAATGAGATTAGATGGAGTGTATCAGAGATATCTGATCTAGATGATTAGCATATAAAGTTAGAGAAGGTTTTTATGGTGCTTCATGTAAAATTTTAGGTTAGTATGCTGAATATTTTTGAAGATATGCAAGTTTTGGAAAAACTAGTTAAGTTGCGATGTGTTTTTAAGACAAATTTGGACCTTCTAATGTTTTTGTGAATTATGTGCTTTTAATTGGGACCTGATATATTTGTAATAGATTATATGAGGATTTATGAATCTTTCACAAAATATTTATGGTGTTTTATTATCACATTTTTATGAACGGTCGTTAAGAAGATAAAGTGGTTTGAAACCCCATCGAAATCCTAGTTAGGATTAGCTTGCAGAAAAGTTCTTGTATAAGCCTAGTTTTTATTAGTTCCTCAAAAGATATGATTAGATGTTGTAGAAAAATCTTCCATATTTCTAGAAAGGTATGTTAGAGCATGTGGTGATATGTGGGCCCCACCTAAATTTTCTAGTTTTTTAAGAGTTCTATTTTCCGGCAAAGTTATCCAAATTAGGTGATGACTAAATTCCCATTTATTTTATAAGTGGAGTGTTTATATATGTGCATTAATGCTTTAGGTCATGGTTGTGGTGAAAAATACAAAGTGCTCCCTATTTTGAGGAAGTAAAAAGTAGTCTTCAATAAAATGGACATAATAGGAGCTACAAGTGGATTTAGGAGGTTATTCCAGTTGTGTTGGAAATATAATTAAGATATATTTCCATTAATATAATATGTATGTCATGATGATAATATTTTCATGGTTTCCAGGTTATATAGTGAGAAATAATATTTCTTTCTATCTAGACAGAGTGTTTTTGCTAAAGAATTGAGTTAGTTTGAGAATGAGATGGATTGTGCGATGCTTTATATCACCTTAAATATGAAGAGGGGTGAATTTTTCATCTAATGAATTCATTTTTAACTCTTTAATGTGTTAGGAATGGTCTTAACAAATTTATTTTTTGGAAATAAATGTTTAAGAAGCTTGATTTGGTGAAGAAAAAAGTAGTTGTGGTTTGAGAAAGTGGATGTTTCAAGAGTTTTAGTACACATATAAGTGTTAGACAGTTTCAAAATTTCCATAGAGTGGTCACATGCCATATTTGAGTTAATCGTGAGGGGTATTGAGTCCCAAAGTAAAATTTAGGGTGCTAGAAGTAGCTGTTTGGTGAAGGCAATTAGCTATTGGCTATGTTAAATGAAATAACTTGATTGGTTAATGAAAATTGCAACCATGGTTAATTTTTAAGTGATGTATTACTCTTGTTTTATTAGTATGGGAGATTAAATAAGCATGGTTTTGGAATGAGGGGATTTTTTCATTCCAATGCAAGGGATTTTAGGATTTTTGGTACATGGATGAAGTGTTTTGGATAGGGTGACCTATATGGGTCATATGTGACCATTGTAATGGATGTATTTGAATTTAATGAAGACTTATGGCTCTAATTTATCTTGAGGTACTGACATCATTTGGTTTAAAAATAAGAAATGCATACAAAAGTGATGTTTTAGATTGTTTTGAGAGCTAGTCTTGCATGGGTGAAAAGTGCAACCCATGGGTGATTATGAAATAGGTATAGATGCATGATTTGAAGGCTGAGAAGGTGCATGATAGGTTGAATATTTTAGAGTCAAGATAATTCTATGAAGACATAGAGAGAGAAAGTTTAATAAGGTGTGCTTGAGAGAGATTTTGCAGGAATTTGGATCTGAACTTTGGGATCACTATTAGGCTGTGGTATCCGCATATGTTCAATGGTCAAAATTTTACAAAATCTCTTATGATGAGTCATATTCATAGGAGTCTCTTTATGTGAGATACATCAATAAGGATTTAGGGGTTGGATTTCCTTGTGGGGTTGGTGTCTCATTATAGAAATGTCTTGTGATGTGTAATATTCACTTGATTAATTTTGTGTGTGTAATATCAACAATATTTTATGGGTTAGTGCTCCTTGTAGGGTTGGTACCTCACTAAAGAAATCTTGTAGGACGTGTAATAATTTTGCAAGTCCTTGTTTTGAGTAATATAAGAAATTGTTTCTGTGGGTTTAGGAAAGTTGTGTTAGAAAGAGGATTAAGAGAGATTTCAATTGATATGTGGTTTTCCTCATGATGAGGTCATTTGATAGGGTTTCCAGGTCACTTTTATTATAAGAATATTTTTGGTACTTCAAGATAGGATGTGTTTTGGTGAAATTTTGGAGGTTTTAAAGTATGAGATGGATTAGGTGATGTTTTATATCACCCAAATTGTGTATATGGATGAATTTGGCATCAATTTAATCTATTTATAGGTCTTGAATGTATTTAGAAATATTTATATGAGCTAAATTTTGGAAATAAATTTTTTGGTAGGTTGATTTAGTGAAGGAAAAAGTAGCTTTTGTTTTAGTAGGAGGTTGATTCAAGGATTATAAATTATGTAGAAGTGTTCTAAATGTTATTTAATTTCCATAAATTTTTTACATGGCATGGCTTTATCTTGTTAAAGTGATTTGGTGATCAGATGAATTTTCCAGGGTGCAAAAGGGTGTAGGAAACAACCGTTTTGAGAATTGCAAAGTAAATTAGGCCTAGTAAATGAAATAATTTGATTGGTTGATAAAATGTAAGACCATTTATGATTTTAAAATGATATTTTAATCATATGTAAGGGGTTTTGGGTCATGAATATGTATACATTTTATGTAAGGGCATTTTTATCTTTGTGCCCATGGGGTTTTGAGCCATTTTTGGCACTTGTAATGAGGGTTTTAGTTAGGCCAACCTAATTGGGTAACTTGTGACTATTTTATTTCAAATTTTAAATGTTTCCTTGATGTATTGGTCAAACCAAAGGGGGAAAAAGTATTTTCCTAAGTTTAAAATGAAGAGAAGCATATAAAGCATGTTTTTGGGTAATTTTTGGAACCAGTTGTGTGTGTGCATGTGGAATGACCTAGGTGAGATTTGATTATATGTATTGGATCATGAATTGATGCTAATTAAATTTTGTTTCAAGTGAAGAAAAATCATAGGACATTTGTGCAAGTGTTCGATGACTTTTGGATTTATAAATGAGCTGGTTTTGAGAAGTCGATCACCTAGGGTTTGATCAAGAAGTGTGAGTTGAATAAGATGCCTCCATCAGTTTTGGAAGAAAAAAATCATATATATTTAAATCATAAGGTGTTTTAATGGTTTCTTGATCATCTTGGTGGATTTTAACCTCCTTGTTGAGTTGGTGCTCCTTGTATGGTTGTTGGTCTACGAAACTAGGGATTGGTACTCCTTATAGGGTTGGTGCCTCACTAAATTCAAAAAAATATCAATATAAGATTGTGCTTCAGTGGATTTTCTTCCCCTTAAAGGTTTCCCACTTACATATTGTTTTCTTGAGTTGATTCCTTGTTTCATGATTGTTTGCATTTTTGATGGTATATGATGTGCACACGTTAAGTATTGATTAATTGGATGTTATAGTTATTTGGTTATGTGGTTTTCAGTATTTAAATCTGAAATATAATAAGAAATATTGTAAAGAATGATTCACCCCCTCTCATTCCATTGTGCTTCTAACAATTTTTATCACAGGAAGTCCTTTTTTTGAAAGTTTGACAACTTGAAAGGATATCCTTGAAGCACAATATGGTGAGAAGTAATGTGAATAGAAAGGCACCATTGTTTGATGGAGTGAATTATAGTTTTTGGAGCATAATAATGCATACATTCATAATGGATGAATGGTTTGATGTTTGGGTTGTTGTAGAAAAGGCTTATATTCGTGCTGCTACTTCTCAGTAGTGAAAAATAAAAGACTAATTATACCAATAAATCAAGGGATTTAAATGAAATCATAAGTTAACTTCGAGAGTTAGAAATGGGGAAATTAATGCACTGAAATAAAGCAAATAAAGTATGGGAAAAGCTGCAAGTTCTTTATGAAGGTGATATAAAGGTAAAAATTGTAAAACTTTAAAAATTTAGAAGTCGGTTTGAAAGCCTTAAAATGAATTATAATGAGTCAATTTTTGTTTATATTTTTAGAGTTTATAAAGTTGTTAATAACATAAATGGATTAGAAGATGAAGTCAAAGAATAATTTTTTTCCTCAAAAGGTTCTAATATCATTGAATTCTAAATTTTATTCTAAGGTTTCTACTATTGAAGAGGCAAAGGATCTAACCACCTTGAAATAGGATGAGTTGCATGGCACTTTGACTACTTATGAAATGAGGATATGAGAAACATAACTAGCCAAGAAACAGATTACATTCAAATATGAAATGAATTCAAAGGATAAAAATGTAAATGATGATGTTTTCACTCTAGATATTGAATCTGAAGAGTTCTTTACTATGATGGCTAGAAGATTGAAGCAAGGATTTGGTAAGTATAGAGGTACAATTACATTCAAGTGTTTCAATTGTGGTTAAGTAGGAAATATTTATACCAAGTTTCCTCATAGGCATGAAAAATAGGATCATGATGTTTAATATCATGAGGATGAACCTAAGAATAAATGTTACATGTTTTGAAAAAGTAAGAAGAAATTTAAAAGGTTTATGCATAAGAAGGATAACAAAATTTTATATTCAAATCAAGATGATTGTTTTGCAAATGCAAGTAGTGGTGTATTAGATTCTGAATCTGAAAAATAATATGAAAACATTGGAAATGAGGCCTTATTCATGACAAAATAAGCTATGAGGTCTTCAAATGATGGATCTTCCTTATTGAGGTACTTTATTTCTAGTTATGGTATCTTTTTTGATTAGGAAAGTGAATATGAAAATAATGATCTTGAGAATATAAAAAAGGAACCTAAGAAAGCTGAAAAAGAGAACCAAAAACTAACTTTGTAAATAAAAAAATATGAAAATTAGTTTCATAAGTTAGATGAACAATATACGGCTAAGTCTACAAAGCTAAATGAAGCAAACAAGTTGCTAGAAGAAAATGTGAAGTGACAAAGAGAATTTGAGAAATAAGTATGAATAAGATATATATTTTTAAGGGTTAAGCTATTATAGATTATTAAGAAGACTATGTCTTTACAAAAATTTGAAAAGAGTGCTAAGGATCTAGATGATTTAATTAGTAAACAAAGAACTGCGGATGATAGGAATACTTTGGGATTCACAGAGAATCTACAGACAAAGAAGTAAAGCAAGAAGTTGTTATTTCAAGCAAGGAATCAGGTAAACCTATTGTGAAATAATAAAATAAGGTGACACCCATCAAGGAAAATGTAAAATCAAGGTCCATTAGACAGCCCAATGCTTCAAGGTATGAAAGAAATTTCAATGGTCATTGTTTTACTTGTAATGCTTTTGGTCATAGGTCTAATGAGTGTAGAAGATACTATAGAGATGAACAACCTTGGAGAGACAATAGAAGTGATTTTTCTAAAGGGATAATATGTTATAATTTCAATGAATAAGCTCACATAGCTAGGAATTTCTTATATGATACACCTAGTCAAGATGAAGGACTCAAAAGAAAGAACTCAATAGTATGCTATAACTGTAATGAGATTGGTCATGTGGCAAGAGTTTGTTTTCATTATTATTCATGACAAAATTAGATGAATCATAGGCCTAGAATTCATGGGAACAACTTTCAAGGAGATAGAATGTAAGGTAATGATCCTAGAAAATCATGGGATCCAAAGAGAGATAATGATGTCTCGTCAAGAGAAAATGAAAGTGGAAATAATACTACATCACAAATTTCAAATTAGAAGAAATAAGATGAAGGTTTTTACAGGTGCCCAAGAATTCTTGGGACCTTTCCAAGACCTTATTTTTGGTCTTCATGGAACATATATGCCTTCAGTATGCTTCTTGAAGGTATATCATTGCATATGAAGCATCTAGGAGAGGGGGATTTTTCTAAGTCGTTATGTGATTCCTCCACATGGTCAATGTATGTGTGTCATGATTTTTATAGTCTTGTTAGCTCATGGTAATGTGTCTTGCAGTCTTGATACCAATCTTGGATCTCTATGTTGTACTTGTAATAAGTTCTTGAGGTTTGTACTTTCATTCTCATGTTATGAGGTCTATCTGAGGTGGTCATATGTAATTTTGTGTCTCTTTGATATGTCACAATGTGTGTGTAAATTTTTAGAGGTCATGAAGATTATACTCATCACATTTGTAAACAAACTAGATTGTGTTATGTCTCTGGGTTCTGTGAAGATCGTAGAGTATTATCTTAGCGTCAAGGGTGTCATAATGTGTTTTCATAAAGTGTAGAGGGTATTGACATGTATATCTCTTTGTCATCTATGATTTTTAAGTTACAAATGTGCTCAAAGTATTGAAATTGGTAATCTTGTAGTGTTGTCGATTCATAGATGTTTATGTTTGAGTCTTGTCTGTGAAGGTCTCTTGTGTCTTGTTATGGGCCCTATAGGTATCTACATCTCTCTTAATAAGATGAATTATATATGAGAAGTTTAATGGTGTAATCAAGTGATGACTTGATCAGTGTTATAGTGAAAAAGGTAATATGTGACCCGGGTATCTCAAAATCAGGGATGCACCAAGCAAAAGAAAGAGGGTTTAGGTATTAATTTTTCCTTTCAAGCTTAAAAATCATGATGAAAGGTAATCAAATATTTTAAGGGGTGTTTCTAAAACATACATGATAAATACTTGAGGTCATCAAAGGTAAATTTTGTGTTTTTAAAGTTTCTCTTCCTTAGACAATGTCTTCTCATAGTGATTGTGACTATTGAATGGAAACTCACTTTTGAAGGACCAAATAATAGAGTTTGAAGTCAAAACTTGGAACATATTATCTTAATTGTAATAAGTAAAGTATGTAATTAGTTTAAAGTACTAATAATGTATGTACTTTCTGGAATCTATGATAGTCTTGAAAAGTTGATTGTGGTGATTGGGAGACCTAATTTTGTGTTGTGCACACTCCAATATGAATACATTGAACTCAAATATCTAATACAAAATCTTGGAGGAAGGATTATTCATTATGTAGAGCATGATTATAAATTTTCTAAGATTTTTCATTACAGTGTAAAGGTTTTGACATATATCTCATTCATGAGTTGAGCTACATATATGGAAGAAAAAGAAACCCTCTGTCTTAGGTATGAAAAATGATTTGTAGAATTTTTGATATGAATGAGACCTCTTGAAATTTTTCAATGCATAAGTAAAGGTGGTATGAGTTTAGGAGAAATTCAAGGAGTTTTGGTCCTTAGTTATACATTGAGTAAATCTAACCATCCTCAAGTGTCTTGAGAAAATACAAAGGAAGAGTTCTCAATTAGTCGGGTATGATTGTTCCTATATGTCATATTTTGATTGGTCATTATCCTAGCATCATCATTAGGCATAAGAAAAGATACATTCATGCCTTGGGAGATAGTAAATGATAAAAATTGTCAAGTCTATATAAGTTTTCATATGGCTCTATGTGCAAAATAACAAGCTACGAGTTCACTATACATATGGGAGGAAGAGCATAAAGGGTCATCTTATGTATATCCCGATTTGTATGGAATAATTTAGGAAGAACATGATGCATCATGAATTATTTTTGTGATTATATTGAATATAATTTTAAGAAGTTACATGGAAAGGTTAATCACAAGGGTCTCATTCTAGGAAGTGATCACCTACAGCTATTTATAATGTATTCTACAATTTTTGATGAGTTTGAGATCTTTAGAATTTGATGTGCACTTTCTCTATGGTGCTATGATGTATAAAAATCGTGAAAAATGTTGTCAAGATGTTTTTGTTGCTTCATAATTTATTCTAGTTAGCTATGAGTTTATTCCTTGTAAGGGGAAAAGCATGATGAACCCTATAGGCTTATAGGTAATCAAAAGGATATGTTAACAGTATATGTAGGAAGGGTTTCGATGCTTTACTTACTTTATTTTGTCAATAATGTTAGTGAAAATTAAGGTAATATTATTAAATGACATTCGTAAGTCATGGATTAAGAATAACCTAATGCTTCATGATCTTAGTAAACTTGTGTAGTGTTAAAGTGGGATGAAATGTTACTCCTACAAGATTTGAAAATTTTCTCGGATATATAGAAGATATCCAAGACAAGAGGAGTTAGTGGTTTGAGTTCTAGAAGGTGAAGAGAATATTCTTAAGGAAATGGAGGTATGTATTGAGGACCGTTTCAGATATGTATAAAGGTATAACTCATATGTGGTATATCTTAACCCAATATGACTGAAAATGACTGAATTGATGCTTTACAGAGGTGAAAAGGGGTTGATGGTGGTTTATAGCATAGTTAGCATGATAATTTTCTCAAATTTATACTTAGGATATATATATATATATATATATATATATGGTGATATTAAGGCCAGGGGAGACAGATTGTATTTTTAGAGTATGCATGAAGTCATAGAGGTTGTAAAAATTTGTCCTAAATGCACTAAGAGGATTGTTTTAGGATCTTCAATATCGGGTATGATATGAAGAGTAAGAACAACCATGGTAGAGATTTTGTTAGGCCTATAAAAGGTGGAATTTGAACAAATTTAATGTGTGAATATTTTCATGGTGAATTTTGGAATTTTTGGCATGATTTATGTTTGTATGGTTTAGATCATAATCATATATAATGTTTCCAAAAGAAGAAAATTAGGGTTAAGGAGAAATAGTGCCTATTTTGCATGTTAAGAAGGTGAAATAAGGGTTTTAGCTCCAAATAAGGTAATAATATGTTTCTTTCATGTTCATTGATGATGTTTAGACAATATATGTGCTTATCCCGGGGGAATGATGCTTACATCTTTGGAAATGAGGCTAAAAATATGTTTTTGAGAAAAAAAAATCAAGAAATGGATCTAGTTTGAGACATTTGGTTGATGTTTCTAACCAAATCATGATGGTATGAAGCTGGAGAAGTAAAATAATGTGATCTACAGGTATGCATTTTTCATTAATGTAAAAAGTGGGAGAAGTTTGGGGTGTTTTCGATCAATGACAAAGGGGGAGATTATTGGCATGTGTTCCTAATAGGTGTTATCATTGATGCAAAGCCACATTAAAGAATTTTTTTATGTTAAAGTATGGTATTATGATGATTTTCATGATGCTAACATGATGTTTCGAGATGTTTTTGTGTTGGTACATTGAGATTTAGTGAGGATTGTTTGCTCTTACAAGCTTATACAGGTGCCTAAGAGATGCAACATGATAGTAGGAGCTTCTTGGATGTTTGGGAAGCATGTTGAAATTATTTCTAGGATGTTTCGAGGGTGTTTGGGAACTCACAATAGTGGAATGATACATGTACATCTCATTCACTATGTTACAGTGCTCATTGGGAGAAGGTATAACAACTTGGAGGTGTGACAGTGTGATTTGGAGCCATATGAGCTCATGGAAGCATGAATTAAGGTATATCATGGAATATCAGGTATGTTTGGGTCATTTTTAGAGGTTTTATGATTATTTATTACATTATTTTAGTTGACCCTAGCTTTTACAGTGAGGAACAAACATGTAAACATAGGTAAGTCTTAATGACTAGAGATATTGAGGTATGGATTTGAAATTATGATGATTGAAGATGATATAGGGATGTTTCATAGTGCTTTGAGAAAAATTTCATGTTCCCATGATGTGAATTTTGCAATATATGATAGTTTATGTGAAACAAGGTGAAAATCAAGTGAATTTCTAGCTCAAAGTTGAACTTTAAATGCTTGTTGTGAATAGTGTGCTTTACATGGGAAATTTTGGATTTTATGAAATATTTTATGGTGAGTTTATAGGGTTTCAAAAATAATTAGGTCATTTTATTGTCACATCTTTCTCGAATGAATGTTAAGAAGATAAGGTGGTCTAAAACCCTAGTTAAACCCTAGTTTGAGAGCAGCTTTCTGAGAAGAGAGGTATAGTGACCCATTTTTTATTGATTCACCAAAATTTATTATTTTATGTTGTTTAGGAATATCTGGGATTTATAGAAATTTATGGTAGAGGTAATGGTGATGAGTGGGCCCCACTTAAACAAGTCAGTTTCTGAAGAATAAGGTTTTGGGACAAGGTTGTCCAAAGGAGTAGCATGAAAAATTGATGTTTTATGATGAATGAGAGTTTACATTTATGTCCATTAATTTTTTAGGACATTTTCATGTAGGTATATGGTGTTTTGAGGTCCACACATGTTGACTTGTCAAAGTGTAGTTTTAGGATCTCAAATAGCGGGGTTCATAAAGGGAATAACTTGAGTTATAGGTGGATTTTGAATATGATTAAATTTTTGTTGGAAAGAGGATTCAGAGATATTTCTAGTGATATGTTTTTTCTTCATGATGATGTCATTTTTCATGGTTTCTAGGTAATTATTTTCAAAATAAATGTTTTGGCGATTCAAGATAGGATTTATTCGGTGAAAATTTGGAGGTGTTTTAAGCATGAGATGGATTGGGTGATGCTTTATATCACATAGAATGTGAATATGGATTAATTTTTCATGTAATTAATCAATTTGGAGATATTTAATGTATGTAGAATTTTTTTATGATCTCTTTGGAAACATCTTTTTGGCAGGTTGATTTGGTGAAGGAAAAAGTGGTTGTGGTTTTAGTATGAGGTTGATTAAAGGATTATAAATTTATTATAAGTGTTATAAAGTTTATTAAATTTCCATAAAGTTGTTACATGGCATGTTATTATCTTTTTGAAGTGATTTTGTGATCAAATTAAGTTTCCAGGGTGTTGAAGGGTGTAGGAAACAATTGTTTTGAGAATTGCAAAGTGAACTGGGCCCAGTAAATGAAATAATTTGATTGGTTGATCAAATGTACGACCATGTATGATTGTAAAATTATATTTTAATCATATTTAAGGGTTTTTGTCATGAATATGTATAAATTTTGTGTAAGGGAATTTTTATCTTTATGTTCATGGGGTTTTAAGCCATTTTGGCACTTGTAATGAGGGTTTTAGTTATTCTAATCTAATTAGGTAACTTGTGAATTTTTAATTTCAAATTTAAAATGTTTCATTGATTTATCGGCCAAAATAAATGTTGATTAGGGAATACTTGTTAGAGATTAGACAAGAGGTCCGCATGGGAGAGAAGGCCAGGATCAAGGGCGTGGAGGGATAGGAAGAACCTGCACACGGAGGGAAAGTTTAGCTTTTGGGACTTAGACAATTTTGAGAATGAAGACCTATTTTTAGAATATGGCGTGTGGAACACACCAATGATGTAGAGATGTGCACGCCACACATTGTCCATCTTTAGAGAATTGGATCAAGCATTTTTCATGGAGACAAGCTAAGAATAGGATTGTCACTTTAGTTAACTGTAAGAGGTCTATAAATAGCACACTTGTATGTGTGGCTATGCCTGTAAATAGTGCATGACTATTAATAGCATGTGGCCTATTTCTGAAATAGATAAGTGGTGAAGGGAAAGTCCCTACCCTATATATATGATAGGAATCGCATAGTGGTAAGGTGTGTGTGATAGAGAGATATATGATGGAATTAATGTATCGAGATCCATATGTGCATTGGTATAGATTGCAATTATTGTAAGGATATTTTGTGTTTATTAATAGATGAAATATATTGGTTGAATCTAAATGTCATTCCTGTGTGTAATTGAGTAGTGCATGTTCTTGATTCAATCATGATTCTTGTTTAAGCTTGTTCTTTCATAGATATGAATGTAGCATGCATTATAGGATGGTGGATTAGTTATGGATATATATTTCTCTTCCTTCATAACCATAACATCCTACTACAATAACCCTAAAGAGGGACTTGGTACCTTTTCATGCTTTGGGTGAGCACTCAGTCTAGGCTGAGTGATGTGCCAACATGTCTAGGGTGTTATCTGGTAAATTCTAGGCTGCATCATTGGTTCCATTGCCAGGACCTCTTTTTTAGTTGTTTTCAGGATGGTTCACGATGAAGACATACTAGGTTAACTCTAGCAAGTATTGAGGAGTGGATACATAATTTGGAGGAAGAATATACATGGCGATTTAGTACTAGATCTGAGTTTAATGCACGCACTTGGGTAGAATAGAATCTATACAACAACTTACATGAGAAATTTTTTTCTATATTTCTAGTAGAACTATATGAGTGGCTTAATGCTTATCCATCTCAGTGGAATTGGAGGTATCACGCACTTTTCTAGATACAAGAATAATTACAGGACCATTATGATGTTGATTTTATCTCGGACTTACGTTGTGGATACGTGGTTTTGTGGTGTTCTAAATAGTTATATATTAGAGTATTCAATTTTGACGTACTCTTTCCCAGAGGTAGCTGAATTCCAGTTTTTGTGGTATCTAAGAGGAGTATATCTATAAGGTATTCCACTAGAAATCAAGATCTTGATGGTAACTTTGAACCTGGAGAGTAAACTGATAGCTAACTAAACTTCACCACCCACGAGGGCGGGAACAGTTTGGTGAAAAATGGAAAACCTAGCGTAGAAATGCGAGAGAGAGGAAAGGTTTCTTAAGTATAATGATGCACATGATAGGGAGATATAGAAGTAGTGTTCCATTGAAAAAGTATGGAGTTGAGGAGAGAAATGGCTTGTGAAGGATTTACATCTCATGTAGAAGATGTGGAGCCAAAGCATCAGGAACTCCCCATCTTGGAAAACATGATACGCATCCACCCTTAGCCTCACACGAGAATTGTGCCAGTAGAGACTACCTAGGCCGTGGGCTCGCATCTTAATCCAACTAGTGACCTAGCCCTTGTACTTGGTTTTCCAATATCTAGTACAACAAGTAACTAGCAAGCTAACTTGGGAAATAGGAGAGTAGGAGTAAGTTAGGGAGCAAGTACATCAATGGCAAGACATATGACTTCAATGATATTTGGAGGAACATTCTTAGGCACATCATCTACACAAAATGTGAGTGTGCAAAATGTTGGATTCACCTCTAGAAGTGGAACTACCTCACAGATGTAGGGGTTCAAGTATAGTACTACTATCGAGCACATGGGAGTACATCTACAGGTCCTATTCCAAATACGGTGGAGGATCAGGAGGTATAGGTGGTTCTAGTTCTGGTGGATCTAGTGGTTTTGGAGGTAGAGGGAACATAGGAGGTTCTAGATCAAGTGGTCAAGGCCCACAACAACCACAAAACATTTATATGGAGATGTCTCTTCATCTCCTGGAGTATAGAGGCATAGAGGATGCTACCAAACATGTGCATATATGTGAAATATTGTGGTGCACTAAAGGAATCACAGTTGTTGAGTGTAGGGAAAGTCATTTTTCTACTACATTATAGGGACGTGCACATAGCTGGTACAAGAAGTTTTATCCTGATCAAAATTGTGTGGATTATGCACCATTGAAGGATGATTTCTTGAAAGAGTTCCATATCCCTGAATTTGAGTAGAAAAGTATCAGTACGCTCATAGATATCAAGCAGGGAACTACTAAGAGTGTATGTGAGTATGATGCTCATTTTAAGACACTTCTATCTAAGCTATCTTATGATATTCATGAAATCCAACATGCACATTGGTTTGTTGGAGGATTGATTACACCATTTAGAAGGGTGTTGTCACATAATACATGTCTTGATCCACACAAAGCATTGGAAGCAAATATGCATGATGAGGCGGAGTTAGGAGTAGTGACACTAGTGTTAGTCCATTCTTAGAGGCATAGATTGCAGGTATGGCAAAGTAGTTAGAGAATCTATCAAAAAATTCATCCCATGAAACCATCTCAAGAATTTGGTGTATAGATTGTGAAGTGGAAGGTCACACTAAGGATAGTTGTCCTCGATTATTTGTACACTCATTACTCTTAGATTGTGAGATATTTCATTTGAATCATGATGCTAGTCATTTTCTTTTGATATAATGTGCGATAAGGAAGAATGTATCTTGTTTTTGCAAGATTTACAGGTCCACGACCCATGATACCGAGGATTGTCAGTTGATTGGTCAGATCCGGATGATTTAGACATTGGGGTATAACAAACAAGTGTAATAAATAATTCTAAGGGTAAGAATAAACACCGGGATTGGGATCATAATCAAACACACTATGATAATAATGAGGGGTGTTTTGAAGGAGGTCGTGGAAGGGGACTTGGATATTATGGTTGATATGGAGGAGGAGGCCATGGTGGAGGAAGAGGTGAGTTCCCTCATAGAACATGTTATACATGTGGATCTCCTGACCACTATAGGTGTGAATGTCCATAGAATATTACATGTTCTTTCTACGAAAAGAACCATAGCGATGAAGAGTGCCCGAACTTATATGATCATCCCGAGTAAGAAACATAAGTAATAAAAAAGGTGTTAGTATGGTTACAATCTAGTGCACGGTATAAGATCGGTGGATGCCCAAGATAGCACTAAGACTCGAGGCATTACTTATGAAGATTACTACACGAGCAAAGCGACACATGCAAGAGAGGCATTGCACCGAAACCTTCGATCACTAAGGAGGAGGTTTTGCATGCAAGGTACCTAGATCTTGCTCATCAGAAGGAAGTTTACCAGGATACCATGGAAGTGCTAAGGAATATTCAGGGTGAGATACAGTACCTCAAGGAATAGAAGAAAGCATCAGAGATAGTCCAAACTAATATCAATGATCTGAGAGAAGTGTGCAAAATGTTGCACAAGGAGAACATTATTCCACTATTAGGAAGTTTCTTAAAAGGGCACACTCCATGTGCAAGTAATGAGATTGGACAAAAATTCTGCATGCAAATATTCCCCCTGATAGCATTGACTATGAAAAGGAAATTACTTTAAATGTTGTTGTGGATGGATGGTTGTTGAGTAATATTTTGATTGATACAGGTGTGGAAGTAAATGTTCTTACATTAGATGCATGGGTACAAATGGGGAGACCCCCATTACATCCATCATCTAATGTGTTTTTATGGAAAATTGAACTAAGGCCACCCCCATAGGAGTTTTGAAGGATGCATCTATAACCATACAAGGAACCAAGTTCACTGGGGATTTTGAGGTATTAGCACTTGTAGAAGTAGACAATTTTCTAGCCTTGCTAAGATGCCCTTAGTGTTATGTGAATAATGCTGACTTGAGATTCAATAAGTGGTATATCACATTTGAGAACAAGGAGGAAAGGGTTGTGATACATTTGATAGATAGGAAGTCTACACCATATGTTGAGCCTCTAAGTGAGGAGGACTAAAAAAATTATGTACTCATTATTCAAGACCTAGAGGTCAATGGGCCATCAAAAGAAGGCATCCTACAATGGGAGGATTCTCATTCTATTAGTGATACTATGAGTATTGCTTGTGACAATTGGTCTCATGGTACATATGAACTTGTAGGGTGCGAGGTAAAAACATGGTTACATGCAAGAATGGAATTCATTCGGTTTGACATATAGGTAGCACAATACCTAGTATACAGGGGCAGAAGATCTTCTTGTATTTTTGAAATCCATGGAAACATGGTGGATAGATCAAATTCAGAGAAGAGATATGTTAGTATATAACTTGTGCGGGATAGCAGTGCGTTGGTGGGTAGTCCACAGAGATAATATTATAGAATGGGAAGAGATTGGAATCACCCTATCTATTAGGTTTGTAAGGAGCAATGCACCTATGCATATCTGCACTTATAATGGTGATCAACCTATTCAACATCACATTCAGTAGTGTGAGAGACTCTGGATAGTAGGATAAGAATAATTACCACCTTCACTTTGGGTGCATATATTGTACTCTACGCTACAAGGATACATATGTGCCTAGTATGTATACACAGAACTACATCGAGAGACTGGGAACTTGAAAAATTTGATTGCATCAATGATCTAGACCTTTGACTACTTTTCTTCCCAACCTCCAATATAAGAGGCATTAAAATTTGTCAAGCACTTAACTATGGGAGATAGTGTAAAATTCAAAGAGCATATTCAGGAATTATTTGGTGAGGTAGATTCCAAAGTGCATTTTGAAAAGGAAGAAGAAATGGACTCCATACTACTTGAATGCACTTGCCTTGAGAAAGAGAAAGGAAATATGGTTTACATCATGGATGATGAGGAAGTTGAGAACTTAGATATTGAACATTCACAAGGGGTGTGTGAGGTCTTGGACAGTGTAGACAAGGATACGCACACCTATCATGAACCCATGAAGACAAAGAAGGTGAATATAGGTTCGGAGGCTGAGCCTAAGGAGGCCATCATTGGAGACTACTGGTCAGACTTGGAGGTAGCAAATATCATTAACTTACTCAAGGATTATCGGACTTATTCCCTCGAGGGTATCATAAACTTAAAGGTATACATAAATCACTTGGGGAAATGAAGATAAAACTTAAATATGGTGCACCAATAGTTAGGAAGTGACCTTATAGAATGAACCCCAATTTATGTAAAAAGGCAAAAGAAGAAATTGATAAAATGTTGAAATATGGAATTATCAAGCCCCTTAATGAGTCGAATGGGTTAGTCCAATGGTGATCGATGTATCAAGAATGATGGACGAATTAAAATATGTGTGGACTATAGGGAGCTAAATTATTCCTATATAACATAACCCTTCCCTACACCATTCATTGAGGAAATATTGGAAGGAGTGGTAGGGTGTGAAATATATTCTTTCACAGATGGGTTTTCTAGGTATCATCAAGTTAGGATTGCTCAGGAGGATCAAGAAAAGACAAATTTTACTACTAAATGGGGTAGTTTTTCCTATACTATGATGCCTTTTGGATTAAAAATGTACATGTTGTATTCTCACACATAGTTGTTCAGGAATTCAAATACTTTATTCACAACTTCTTACAAGTCTACCTAGACGATTGACAAGAAATGGGCTTGTGAAAGATCATTGTGACAATCTACTCTTAATGTTTAAATGGTGCGAAAAATTGAGTATCTCTTTAAACACTAAGAAGTGCATATTTGCTACACCATTTGGAATACTATTAGGAAATATAACCTACAAGGAAGGTTTGTTGGTTGATCCAGATAAGGTTGTAGTCATTATAGGCCCGAAAAGCCTACCGGTCAAAGTGAGGTGCACTAATTTTTAGGTCATACAGATATTATAAAAAATTCATCAAAGGGTATGCCAAAGTTTTTACACCATTGGAAGAGTTACTTGAAGGGGAAAGGTACATTTTATCAGGGATAACAATAGCAACACGCGTTTGAGATATTAAAATAGAAACTTACTACCACGCCCATTCTACATTTTCCCTCATGGGATAAACCATTTTTATATGCATGTGAATGCCTCTCGCATGGCCATTGGTGCAGTGTTAGCTCAACCTGGAGAAGGTATTATAGATCATCCAATTTGTTTTTCTAGTAGGAAGTGACTCTTGTTGAATAGAATTAGAAAACTATAGAGCACGAAGCTTTTTCAATGATATATACATTACACAAGTTTTGATAGTACTTGTTATCAACACCATTTGTGTTTTATATAGATCACATGGTATTGAAGTACTTGGTAAACAATCCTGTCTTTTTTTTGGGGTGCATATGTAGATGGGTAATCCTATTTCAAGAGTTTTATTTTCATGCTTGTGGTGAAGCCAAGGAAAATCAATTCTGGACCAGACCCTTTATCTAGAATCAACTCGGAGAGGAAGTATAGACAATTGAAGAAACCATGCCAGATGTAAAGTTATATAGGTTATAATGTGCACCATCAGAATTATAAGACATTATTATATTTATATGGACTATTGTGGCACTAGAAGGAATGAAGGCATTAGAAAATAACATCTTTCTATATGCGCGGCACCATTTATGTTAATCAATGGTGACCTCTACAAACTATGTAGAGATGAAGTATTACGACGTTGTGTATTAGAGCATGAGCAAAAGGATATTATGGAAGAATCCCATGGTGGTATTACATGAGGCCATTATGTAGGTTATGTTACTACCTAAAAGATCCTACTTTTTGGATTATGGTGGGAGACATTGTATAAGTATTGTAAAGAATATTGTAAGGCATGCGATCATTGTCAGCACCTAGGAAAACCAAGGAAAATAGATGAGATGCCTTTAAGACCAATTACTAGTTCTGAACCATTTGAGAAATGGGCCATTGACTTTGTAGGACCTATTTTTCCAGATGCACAAAGGAATGGGTCACGCTATATCATTTCTTACATAGATTATCTCACACAGTGGCCAAAAGAAGCACCTACGAAGCACTATATAATAGCTACAATAGCTAGGTTTCTATGGGAGAATGTTATTACAAGATATGGATGTCCTTTAAAATTGACAAGTGATAGGGGTACACACTTTTTAATGAGATAATCAAGATCCTATTAGATGATTTTATAGTTGCACACCATAAAAATACACCCTATCATCCACAGGAAAATGGAACTGCTAAGGCTTTCAACAAGATTTTGAGCTAGACTTTGACAAAAAAATTGATGTTGGAAGAAAGGATCGGGATGAAAAAGTTTTAGCTATTCTTTTGGCATATAGAACAAATTATAAGAGATTGAACAAATCCACTTCGTTTTAGTTGGTATTTGGTGTAGAATTCATTCTCCCTATAGAATTTACTTTCTTTGTACATTGTGTGAACTGGAGGACTAGGCGATGAGTAGGATTTAGAAGAGTGTATTAAGAAGATGATTTAACTAGATGAGTGACAAGCCATAGCATGATGGATTCGAAGCGTGAAAATTCCAGGTAGAAGGCATGGCATGATAGAATCATAAGGGATAAGAAATTTGAGATTGGAAAAATGGTACTTATTTATGACTCAAAGTTTTTGTGCCATCTAGAAAAGCTCAAAGTAAATTTTTTTGGGGCCGTATCTCATCACTTACATACTTGAATCAAGTGCTTTCTAGTTAGAGGAACTTGATGGAACATGGATACCTAGTTACTTTAATGGGAGTAGGCAAAATCCCTACTATACATAAGCCTTCTTGGTGTTTATAATAAGGCAGTATTGCCATTTTGGTTAGGTTTTCAATTATGTATTTCCTTAATGTATTTACTTCATTGTCATTATGCTTTGTCAATTTAGTTATTTTTCTTATGTAATAAGCACACTTGCGTGCATGAAGATATTTACTATATGAAGAATGTTTATGTGCAAGAGGACTGCACATAACTTTAGTGTGGGGTGGTTGTAGTTATCCAAGTAAAATACCATTTGTTATGTTTTTGGAGCCTATTTTCATGTTAGAGTGTGGTACACCTTCTATGCATTACACTCGGGTATTTTTACGGTGGTCCCGCTTCTTGGTGAGTGGGTTAGGGGGTTCGGGGGTGAAGCCCCCAATCGAAGGGGTTAGGGGCGAAGCCCCTGAAGACAATTTTCATGTGTGGTTTATTAACCCATGGGTAATGGGTAACCATTATGGGCTATTTTTGGGCCCATGGTTTTTTAGTACCCATTGTTTTGTAAAACCACCTCTTTGGCTACCCATAGGTTTATGGGACGGTTTTGTTTTTGCCCATTGTTTGATACCCATGGTTTTGTAAAACTACTTAAGCAATT
Source organism: Taxus wallichiana var. yunnanensis (assembly GCA_018340775.1). Taxonomy (NCBI): domain Eukaryota; kingdom Viridiplantae; phylum Streptophyta; class Pinopsida; order Cupressales; family Taxaceae; genus Taxus; species Taxus wallichiana. Next base: position 428,508,083 of record CM031235.1, on the reverse strand, counting down.
GTCTATTTATATGGTCTTATGCATATGATAGATATACAAGCAAATGTATTGCAGATGTGTTTTGAATTCGGGTGTGAATTCTATAGAGTTTGTTGAGCATAGCTCCAAACAGATCTGGGTATTGTATTGAGAGAGTGGAGGCTTGTAATAAAATTTGAGCAAGTGATTCTTGGTGGATGTAGCCCAAATTGGGTGAACCACGTTAAATCTTGTCTCTCTGTGTTGTGTTATTTATTCTGCACTTTTATTTGAGATTTGTAATATTTTCTGCATATTAGTTTCTACTATTGTGATTCTGTAAGGGATTATTCCACGTATTTTATACTGTTATTTCCTAACACCATGGGAATTGAAAGGTGAAAGGAATAAGTCATTATGGGTGTGCTTTAAGTCAAAAGAAGATTACTTCTCAAAAGTGATGAAGGATGGAGATGAATAAAAGGAATCATATAACGTGAGGCAAGCGAGAGGCCATGATAACTACCGAGAAGAAGATACAATGATGAGGTACTTGGGTGTGCAATCGAAGAGAAGTCTATGACCGGATGGTAGGGAGGCACACAAGAAGGTTATAGTGGGGTGGGAAGATGTACCACGTGGAATGAATGAATTTGGTTAATGAAAGAGGGGATACTTGGTAGGTGAAGGAGCAATAAATGCATAAAAATTTGAAAAATATATACAAGGATGGGATGCAAATTTTTTTACCATTTTGATTAAGATTATTTGAATGAAGCTAAGTACAAATATCGAGTGATTGTTTTAAGGTGTGAGAGGTGTGTAACTAGTCATGACGAAGATATTTGTGCGTAGAAGAATCTTGTGTCCCCGGTGGTGAAGGGTTTGAGTAAAGTGAGGTGATGAAGATGAGTTAGGGGCACGTAATTTCACCTAGGGCATGCTAAATCGAACTAGGTTTTTATTCACACATTACAAAATTTAAACAATAAGGATCTACAAGGGATTGCAAGGTAAAAATGAAACCCAAGAAGGCGATTACAACATCAACAAAAGGAAATAAGAAGACCGAATTATTTATCACTTCACAAAGGATATTGGGGACAATGTCATAAGAGCTAGGCCACACTTGGAGACCAAGGTACCATAGACATTTCCCTCAGTGATACATTATGTAGGAAAGTTGGTGGACCTAGTACTTGAAGATGAACCTTTGCGCATGACAACGCCAAGGAAGTTAGAGCAAGAGGTAGAACGAGAGAAAGCCTCAGTGATGTAAAATATTACATCCTATGAAGGGTTGTTGTAAGCACTACAAGAAGTATTGAAGAAAGTAGACCAAGATTTAAACATCTCCGCACGGCTCCAAAGGTGCTTATCAACATGAAGACCCTGGAAGAAAGTAATGAGGTCCGTGAGAGCAATGAAGTATGAGACATTAAACCACGCAGAAATATTGTTAATGGTTGAGCGAAGCCAAGGCCCCGACAGAGCACAAGAGCCGCACAAGACTCGGCTGGAAGAGCTTAGGAAGCTAATTGCATAGAAGATGGATCTTATAGAAGGAAGAATTATCTCAATGTCCAATGTTGTGTTGGTTCTGTAGAATGAAAAAGGAGAGATTGTGAGGGATGAGCTAGAATCCATTACTGTGGACATTCTAGAAAAAGTAGAAAAAACACTCACTAAATGGTAGGCCTTGGAGGCCGAAATAAAGGAGGAGTATCCAACGTTGATACTTCAAACTGATATAGAAGAGGCTACCTCATAGCATCATAAAATTTATTTATTTATCCACATTCTTTCATTCTTATTCTTTCCATTCTTATATTCTTTAATTCAATTTTTTGAGATAACCATTGTTGGGATGACAATGAGATTAGTGTGGGGTAATGTTGATCAGAGAATACTTGTTAGAGATTAGAAAAGAGGTCTGCGTAGGAGAGAAGGCCAGGATTAAGGGTGTGGAGGGACAAGAAGAACCCGTGCATGGAGAAAAATTTTAACTTTTTGGACTTAGCTGATTTTGAGCATGAAGACCTATTTTTAGAAGATTGCGTGTAGAACACACCAACAATGCAGAGCTGTGCATGCCATGCATTGTCTATCTTTGGAGGATCAAATCAAGCATTTTGCATGGAGATGAGCTAAGAATAGGATTGTCACTTCGCTTAACTATAAGAGTTCTATAGATAGCACACTTGCATGTGTGGCTATGCCTATAAATGACACATGGCTATTAATAGCATGCATCCTATTTCTGGAATAGATAAGTAGTGAAGGGCAAGTCCCTACCCTATATATAGATGATAAGAATAACATAGTGGTAAGGTGTGTGTGATAGAGATATACGATGGGATTAATGTATCGATCCATGTGCGTATTGGTATAGATTTCCATTATTGTAAGGAGCCTCGATTTTTATTAATAGATGGAAGATATTGGTGAATCTAAGTGTCATTCTGTGTGTAATTGAGTAGTGCATGTTCTTGATTCAATCATGATTATTGTTTAAGATTTTTCTTTCATAGATCTGAATGTAGCATACATTAGAGAATGGTGGATTAGTTATGGACATATGTCTCTTCCTTCATCATGCTAACATCCTACTACAACAAACCTAAAGAGGGAACTAGTAGCTTTGTGAGCTTTGGGTGAGAACTTAGTATAGGATGAGCGATGTGCCAATATGTCTAGGGTGTTATTTGGTAAATTCTAGGCTACATCACCAAAGGAAGGAAAAAAATTGTTCCTAAGTTTGAAATGAAGAGAAGCATATAAAAGCATGTGTTTTGGTGCTTTTTTGGTGCATTAGTGCGAGAATCACAGCACCCCCAAATGGTCTAGGTGTGAAGTGGGGAATTCGGTGTGATTTCACAACATGGAGCATCTCTCAAGGTGTGGGACCTTGCAAGTTGAGAGAGCTCTCTATATTGAGGCCGGTTCCTATCCCTCTATCTAGGTGTACACAAAAATTACAGAGGATCTATTCTAAGTCTATTATATCTACCAAGGAGACAGGGTTAGAGAGATGCAAGAAAATAAACCTAAGATAACAAGGTGATACACCAAAGGAATGTTAGACACTCATTTTGTAGTTTAACACAGACCACAGGAATGTAATACAAACAACATGCACAGATGACCAAATCACAATAAGAGATCGGGAGATAATAAAAATACATGAGAGGGTCGAGAAACATCCATATACATATATATATATATTTCAGAGTCGATATAGTATATTGTAGTAGCCAAGAGGAAAAAATTGCATTACAACCTGAAGGAGAGGTTAGAAAATCTCCACAAATCCTTCTATGAACAAAAGAAGAAGGGAGGGCACAAAACAAAAATGTCCAACCTTTTACAATGAGCCCCGACCCTTCCTTTTATAGATTCAACATAGAGGGAAGAAGGAGAGAGAAGTGGGAAAACTATTTCAAATCTCAACCACTATCATCAATGCCTCCTACAAAATCCACCCCAAATATGTCATTCCTTCATCAATTACTTTTTCAGCGCCTCGAAGGAGGAGGAAACGGAAGATCAAATTGAATCCTATCTGGTTGTTGGGGCAAAATAGATCCTGTATTAATGGCCCAAAAGACATTTCTTCATTTTTCCCCACCTAACCTCTCCAAACTTAAATTTTTAGATCTCCATGGTATATATGAGGCCGAGATCTTTCCAACGGTGCCATATTTATTGGATTTTGAGCCCCGAGTCGAAAGATATGCCCATTTGAAATTTGAATTGGTTCCATACAAAATAAAGGGGAAAACCATTTTGAAAATGGCCTCCCTTTTAAACTAGACACGTGGAGGGTTGGCGTATGTCTAGGTAGCCTCTATATTTTTCTTTTGGAGTGATGTGGGGCTGACATGTGGTTTCCTTCATGACTTGCTCATTTTTTTGTTTTAGATAAGTCTTTTCTCTGGGGGGTCATATATCTTGGCCGGGGACACGTATCGGCCTAGCACTTTTTGGAAACCTTCCCTTAATTTTATCTTTAATTAGCACCATTTGGACACTTGGCACCCTCCACTGGCCTATCTCAATGCATTGACTATTCAACTTGACCCTGTCCCTTTATGAAATTGGACATGTGGAGGCTCCGCGCTCACTTAAAACCCACTCAGATTTTGCCTTTGAAGGAGCATCGAGTCAACATGTGGAATCCTCCATAGGCTCTTGGAATTTTCAATGGCCTCTCTTACCTTTTCGGACCCTAGACATGTGGTGAGCCCATGCTCATTTGGGTCTCCACTTTTGGATTAACTTTTGGAGATGTGCCAAGTGATGTGTGGTAGCTTCCACTAGCACTTCTATACTTATTATTTTTTAGGCCTTCCCTATACACCTTTTGAATGTTAGCTATTCAATCTTCCTCCTTTTTGGTCTTAGGACACAGGGGGGACTGGCACTTGTTTGATTCTACCTTTTTGGATTCAATCTTTGGAGGTGTGCCGCTTGGACACTTGGCAACATCCACTTTCTCCTCCATACTTAGTCATTTTTGGGCTCATTTTGAACCATTTCAGAGCCCAAAGACTTCAAACCTTCACCGCTCCTTTTCTTTTGAGCCTCTATATTTTTTTGAACACTATCTCCTCCTTCCCCGACCTTGCTATTCCATTTCTAATCCCTCTTGTAATTTTTTTGCTAGATTTGAGGCACATATTTCTCGACTCGAAAAGTCATTTCTTGAATTTCTTCTTGCAGGGTCATTTGATCTTTCACAAGCCCCACCACTCCATTGTAGAGTCCCTCTGCAACCTGTTTGTAGGATTTGAACGTGATTTCTCTGGTTTCTTCTATGCGGGGTCGTGGCTGATCCAATTTTTTGAGGGAAAATATGGATAACAATTTGGTGACTTGTAGGGGTATCTGCCTGCTAGATGAAAGGACCAGTTGCCTTGTTATATCCATTGGGCATGGAGTCAAGAATGATGGCCTCGATCTCGATCCTTCCTCCATCCATGAGCCCGACTCGTTTTGCACTCTCAATTTTCATAAGAAATCCTAAAACAAGGCTTCTAAGAGTAGAAGATTGTTTTGACCCAGGGCTTTCATCTGTCCCTAAATGGACTATTTCAAGGATGACTTTTTAGTTGCTCTACATTTGTTTTATTTTGAAGATAACAACTATTATAGGCAACTATGAGTCTTCCATGAATAGTGAAGGGCCTGGCCTCGTAGCTCTAGATCAATACAAACAAAACTTATGTATAAAGACAAAATCATACATGCCTCAAATGAGACATGCAGAGTGTGCACAAGCACTTCTTCTGCTGAAAAAAAATCTACTCCTACCCCTACACTAACCAGAGAGAAAGAAAAGCTTAAACAAAGCCTGTTACAAGTAGGGAGAAGTAGCTTCCCTTTCTCAAGAGGGGCAGCCAAGCAAATGATTTGACACTAAATATAGTTGCTGTATATGAGTGAAAAACTGACTTTAAGCCGATCCTCCACCCATATCAGCAAGGTATCAACATTAATGGAAAATACCTCCTCAAGCTGATTTGCATTGGACTCCTAGAGGTGTTGATGGTGACCCTTGGTGCTTTGATACTCATCCTCATGCCCTAAAGTAGGCATGACTGGTTTTGGCTTCTCCCTTGGCTCCAATGAAGCCAAGTACTTGATTGGGAAAGGTCTGGTCCTTTGAATTTTCCCATGGTTCTAAACTTTAACTCCAAGAATGGAGCCTTCTTGTTGACCCTCATGGATGGATGGTGTGGGAGGAATGATAGCCTCATACTCTTTCTCTTCCTCTACAACAGGTGTGACTTTTGGAAGATCAAAATCTTCCAACTTTGATTCAGAGGCATGTTGCAAACTACAGTTGTGTTTACATGTTCTCTTCCATGGCAGCAAGTTCTTGTGATTGAAGAATGAATGATGGGGGAGAAAATATTGTAATTTCAATTATCCCTTCTTATCAAAACATTATTTTGAGTCTGATAGGAAATCAAACCCTTTACTTGTCCTGTTGTAACAAGGTCTCTCCCTTTTGCATGGTGATCTTAAAATCTTCATTATTTTCACCATATGAAGCCTCATCTTCAAATATGAAGCTAGTGAGTTCAGGCTCTTCCAAAAAATAAAAAATTTGGAGAGGTTGAAAGGGAGAGGGGTTTGTAATTTCTTGTGTAACTAGATCATGATTCAGTGCCTCTGAATCTGTCTTGGTCACCTCCATATGCTCCTCTTTAACTGGACTTGGAGTTGGTTGTTCTTCTTCCTTCTTTTGTGAAGAACATGGAAGACTCATATCTTCCAACCTTGGTCTCAGAGAGTTGTTATGAAGTGCAGGTTGTTGTCCTTGAATGTCCTCCTTCATGGAAACAGGCTTATATGCTTGGAAGATGGATGGGAGAGGAGAAAATGATGTGATCTCCTCAGGCTCCTCTTCACCAAAGTAATCTTTTGAGTCTGACAGATAGTCTACCTCCTTGTTGTCCTGCTTATAGGTGCTCTACCTCCTCCATGGTGTCCTCCTAATCTGAAAATTGCTCACCATGGTTCCCCTCTTCCTCAAACATGAAGTTTGAAATTTTGAACTCCTCTTCAACATTAGATCTTGAAGGGGATGAAGTGGGAGGAAGAACTAAAGGTTCTTTTGTATAGCTACTCTATGCTTGGAGCCTCTGAAATTGTATGGTCCTCCATCATCATGGGTTCATCAATCAAATCAAGGTCCTCAAATGAAAGCAAAGAATCTTCAATGATGCTTTCTTCATTGAGTGGATTCAACACTAATTTGATCTCTCCCAGCTACTCCTCTTCAATGGGACTTGGAGCTTAATTGTTCTTCCTACTCAATTGGTTGTGCAGCTTGGATCAAATCAACATCCTCTTCAGAAAAAGTGCCATTAGGGACATTGTATTCAAATAAAATAGGTTGTTGATCTTCTTCCTTCTATTTTTGTTCCTTCTCTATTGCAAACTCAGCCTCAACCATCGCTAGCTCTTCAACCTTGACCTTCTCTATTGGCTTAACCATCAAGGGGATCTTTGTAAACTCAAATTTGGCAGCCCAACTCTTCGGATTGTCTGTCATTTCTTCTCTATTGGGTTCCTCTTCTTGCTTCCCTTGGATATTTATTTGATTTTCATCTCCCCAACATGGATTTTGGGAAGCAAGTGGAGTGGTAGGTTGGGTTTCAATTGGTTTTTCTATTGTTTGTGGTGGAGAGGGAGGTGGAACTTCTTGTTTCTTTGGAGGGAATGACTACTTGGGAAGGAAAAGGGGAGAAGAATTGAGATGGATGGAAGACTAGGAGATGGAGAAATGAAATCAACACTTGAGGCAGCAAGTGAGGGGCTTGACTCTTGATCATACTGAAATGATAAATATTGAGAAAAAGAAAATGAAGGACATAGGAGCTAGTGATTGACTTACCCATTGACAAGGTTGTCTTGTGTCCAGCTCATAAGCCTCAATATCTTCAATCCACTATGTAAGTTGAGGAAACATTTCAACCATGAAGTCAAGCTTCTCCTAGGGTTGTAATGTCTTGAAAAGGGCCTTCCCATGGACAAGGTTCCCTATAACCAATCTTGAATGCCTTCATTTGTGCAATGGCCCTTGACTGAACCATGCCAGCCTCCATTTTTTGAATCTTCTCCAACAAACCAGCATTCTCCACATATATTTCACCATTATATGCACCCCTTGTTCTTGATAAGCTCTATGGCCAAACTACTTTGACTCTACTCATATGGGTAAGCATAATGGTCCTGGATCTGATTATAATGTTGATTTGGAGGAGTTGGGAAATGCATTGGAGGTGAACTACATTATTGTTGTAAGTGTGAGTTCCATGAAGGGAATGAAGTCATGATTGCACAACTTCATGGAATGGGAGAAAATGAAAGAGATGGAAGAATAAAATGGATGAAAATGAGTGGAAATGGATGGAAAAATTCTGTAACTCAAAGGATGGGTTATTGACCAGATGGAGTCACCAGATGTGCTTTGAACATGCCTCTAAAGGCTGAATCTCACCAAGAACACATCAACTTGATGAAATAAAGTGAAGACCTCTTGTCCCACCGGGCATGCCAAAATTGTTAGTGCAGAATCACAACACCCCCAATGGCCTAGGTGTGAAGTGGGGCATTCGGTGTGATTGCACAACATGGAGCATCTCTCAAGGTGTGGGACCTTGTGAGTTGAGAGAGATCTCTCAGATTGAGGCTGGTTCTTATCCCTCTATTCAGGTGTACACAAACAAATTACAGAGGATCTATTCTAAGTCTATTTTATCTACCAAGGAGACAAGGTTAGAGAGATGCAAGAAAATAAACCTAAGCTAATGAGGTGATACACCAAAGGAATGTTAGACACTCATTTTGCAGTTTAACACAGACCACATGAATGTAATACAAAAAACATGCACAGATGACCAAATCACAATAAGAGATCGGGAGACAATAATGAAATACATGAGAGGGTCGAGAAACATCCACAACATATATATTATTGATCAGGAGTCGATACAATATACTACAGTAACCAAGAGGCAAAAATTTTATTACAACCCAAAGGAGAGGTTAGAAAAGCTCCACAAATCATTCAGTGAACAAAAGAAGAAGGGAGGGCACAAAATAGAAATGTCCAACCTTTTATAATGAGCCCCGACCCTTCCTTTTATAGATTCAACACAGAGGAAGAAGGAGAGAGAAGTAGGAAAAATAGTTCAAAGCTCAACCACTATCATCAATGCCTCCTGTAAAATCCACCCCAAATTTTTCTGCCTGCATCAATTACTTGTTCGGTGCCTCAAAGGAGGAGGAAACAATGGATCAGATCAAATTCGATCTGGTTGTTGGGGCAAATAGATCCTATATTAATGGCCCAAATATTTTCTTCATTTTTTCCCCACCTAACCTCTCCAAACTTAAAGTTTCAAATCTCCATGGCATAGACAAGGCTGAGATCTTTCCAATGGTGCCAGATTTGTTGGATTTCGAGCCCCGAGTCGAAAGATATGCCCATTTGAAATTTGAATCGGGTCCATACAAAATAGCGGGAAAACCAGTTTGAAAACGGGCCCCCTTTTGAAACCGGACACGTGGAGGGTTAGCGCATGTCTGAGGGAAACCTCTATATTTTTATTTTAGAGTGGCGTGGGGCTGACATGTGGTTTCCTCTGTGACTTTCTCAAAAAAAAATTATGTTTTTGGCTAAGTCTTTTTGCTCGGTGGGGTCATATATCTGACCGGGACACGCGGTGGCCTGGTGCTTGTTTGGAAACCTTCCCTTAATTCTACTCTTGAATTAGTGCCATTTTGACACTTGTCACCCTTTGCTAGCCTTCTCAATGCTTTGACTATTCAACCCTACCCCCCTTTTGAAACTAGACGTGTGGAGGCTCCACATCACTTAAAACCCACTCGGGATTTTTCCTTTGAAGGAGTGTCGGGTCAACACATGGAATCCTCCGGGATCTTGGAATTTTCAATGGCCTCTTCTTTACCTTTTATGACCCTGACACATGGAAATCCTATGCTCATTTGGGTCTCCACTTTTGGGTTAACTTTTGGACATACACCAAGTTGATGTGTGGCGGCTTCCTCTAGCACTTTTATACTTAGTCTTTTCTAAGGCCCGCCCCATCTACCTTTTGAATTTTATCTATTGAATCTACCTCCTTTTGGGCTTGGGACACATGGGGCCTAGTGCTTATTTGATTCTCCCTTTTGGGTTCAATCTTTGGAGGTGCACCGCTTGGACACTTGGCATTATCCATTGTCTCCTCCATACTTAGTCATTTTTTAGGCTCATTCTAAACCGTTTCAAATCCTGAACACTTCGAACCTTTGCTGCTTCCTTTATTTTGAGCCTCTAGCTTCTTTAACACTATCTCCTCCTTCCCTAACCCTACTATTCCATTTCTAATCTCACCTGTAATCTGTTTGCTAGATTTGAGGCACGGATTCACTTAACATAGCCGTTTCTTGAATTTCTTCTTACACAGGGTCATTTGATCTTTCGCAAGCCCCACCACTCCATTGTAGAGTCCCTCTGTAACATATTTGTAGGATTTGAATGTGATTTCTCTAGTTTCTTTTGTGTGGGGTCATGGCTGATCCTATTTTTCTGGGGAAAAAATATGGATAACATGAACCAATTGTGTGTGTGTGTGTGTGTGTGGAGAGATATAGGTGAGATTTGATTGAAGGTATTAGAGCATGAGTTGAGGTTGATTAAATTTTTATATGAATAAAATTATAGGACATGTGTGTAAGGTTTTGATGATTTTTGGAGTGATTGATGAGCTTATTTTGAGAAATTTGAACACCTAGGGTTTGATTGAAGAAGTGTGAACTGAATAAGAGGTATCCAACAATTGTGGAAGTAAAAATAAGATATATGAACATAATAAGGTGGTTGAGTTGGTGCTTTATCATCTTGGGGGGTTATATCCTCCTTTTTAATTTGGTGCTTCACAAAATTAGGGGTTGGTGCTCCTTGTAGGGTTGGTGCTCTACTAAAATAGGGGTTGATGCTCCTTGTGGGGTTGGTGCCTCACTAAATTTAGAAACATATCAATATAATATTGTGTTTCATTTTTTTCTTCCCCTTGAGGCTTTCCCACTTACATCTTGTGTACTTGTGTTGATTCCTTATTTCATGAATGCTTACATTTTTTATGGTATATGATGTGCACACATTAATTATTGATTAATTGGATATTGTGGTTGAATGGTTATGTGGTTTTAAATATTCAAATATGAAATATAATAAGACATATTGTAAATAATTACTCACCCCCATTCCATTTTACTTCTAACAGCGTTAATAATGATTTTCTTCTAAGTATGGTTATGGTATGGAAAGATGATGTGTGTATAAGGATATTTACGGGGTTTGAGACTACTTGTTATGATCAAAAATTTAAGGAATGCTTGGATATCTCAAAATTCTATTTAGATGTTATTTCATCTCATATTCATGCAAGGTATGTGGTTATTTCCTTTGTCGATACATTTTTATTCAAGTAAAGTATGCATATGACAGTATATAAGTGGAAGAAAGGAATTAATATGCTCATTTATCCAAAAAATAAGTGTCAAAGGTATGTCTCTGTCATTATAGTCTTAAAAAGATTGAGAAAAGAGTATTAGATCATGAATCAAGTGTGAATTGGCATAAGTATATTGTTTTCACTCGTCACATTGTCATTTAGTGGTATTGCCCTCTTAAGTTTTTGGGCATGATTGTGTCCATGAAGTATAAAAGTGCTTATCACGTGTAGTAGGTGGAGTATGAGCCATGTTGGTCTGTCAAGTAAGTTCTTCTCATCTCTTTGGTCATGGTATGTATGGTACCGATAATATTATGTTGTCTCAGTAAATCATGAATTCTTCATTTATCATCATTCCTTGTTGTATGTCTAACACTAAACATGAATTGTCCTTCATATATGAGTAAGTGTCAAGTGTAGAGACCATGTTTTTTTGCAAATTGAGTCAAGGATATCACCTAAATTTTATATTAAAATGATTTAAAAGTATTTTTACATTTTTTCCAAAGGGGTATAGTCAGGTCATAAGGAAAGGTCATGATGAGATCCCAATCATGCATCTAAGGAGGTTATGTTATAAGTCAAAATTGACAAAAGAAACTGAGATAGTGATGTGTATATGACATCATGAATAAAGTTAAAGTAATGATTTATAGGTCTTCAATATGATTTAGAGATCATAAGTTCATTCCAAGTTTGTGCATAAATGTTGGAATGTTTGCAATAATTAATATAGGTGATGCAAGGGATCTTGATCTAAATCAGATCATTCATGTGAATATTTTTCTATGTTTGATCATTCTAAAAATTGTAAAGGTGATTTGAGCTTAATAGAGAAAGCTTATAATAGAGATACAAGGTTAGATGGACCAATTAGAAATTTGAATATAAAAGAGCATGCTATAGGTGTATTGGAGAGATTTTTAGCTCCTTGAATCCTTAAAGGCCTAAGATAAGCCTTAAGGGATTATGAGGAAAGGTGAACAGTGTTTGAGTAATCTAAGGTATCATGAAAGTATCCCAAATTATGTAAATATCAGGTTCTTAAGAACTCGGTGTTATGTCTGAAAGTGAATACACAAATGGAAGGGTTTAAACCTCAAAAATCTAACAGTTCAAAAGTAAGGAGTATATCTTCCAAAGTTGAAAAAGTGTCTCGAGGTACGAGTCTTGATAAATGTATATGTGTCATTTGATTATGAGTATTTCATGATTGCAAAGTGTTATGTTTTTAGAATGAATTCATGATGATTCTCGTTTCATGGTCAAGGATTCACTTTGATAGGTATGTTGTAATTTCTTGAATCTATATTCATCATATGATGGGACACCGATGGTTAAAGTTGTTTGAATTCTTGTCTATGCTCATTTGAAGTATGGGTCTAAAGTCACTGTCATGAAGTTAAGGGGATTATCAAGTCTATATTACCTTGTTCATAGGTGGATAAGAGTGTGTCAAATTTTCTTGAGTACTATCTCAGTCAATAGTAAGGTGTATCTATCCAAATGATGTGTTCTCAAACTAGTACCAGTCCTTGGAGTAACAAGGTGTATGAAAAGTATCATGAAGAATGTACTCTAAAGGTGTGAAATTTTTCTTTGTTAGAGCAATCTTAGAATATGTTCAAAGTACAATATGTGAAACAAAATAATGCTCTTCAAGTTGAAACTTTACAAAGTGATTAGAGGAAGATATATATAAGTGTTTTATTGTCTAGAAAACTAAGGATTACTATAAAAACTTATGCTTGAATATGCTCTTCTCTGAGTAAAATAATGTTATTCAAAATATTGAAGACCTACAAGTCAAAGCTATGTATTTTGAAGGAACTATCATGGTACCTTCTAGGTATTTGAAGAGTGTTTTATAAGGATTCTAGAGGCCTAAAATGGTTGGCTACGTGTTATTAGGGTCCTTAAAGCATGAGAAAAATAAGTTAAGTGAGTCCCTCTTAGTCTATGTAGAGATCATAACTACAAGTGTATTGTGAACCATTCTTGGAAGGATTTGTATTTTATCATCACATTAAGGTATTTTGAATTTTATAATGATGTCATCCCATTTGTACAAGGTTCACAAGATCTAAACCAAGAATAGGTCAAAATTCAAAGTGCTTCAAGTTTGTATAAATTTTCTTATCGAGAGATTTGAAGGTATCAAGTTGTGGGGTTTTTTGGTCAAACCTTGAATCATGGTATTATTATACTCATGTAATAAAAATTGGTTATTTTTAGTCAAATAATGGAGTGAAGCAACTTCACTAGTTAAGGTACTATAGATAAATGACATCAAGGGAATGTGTATAGGTATACATGCTGAAGAACTGTGAGGGTATGAAAGTCCATGGGAAAGTGAGAGAAAACCTTGAATTAGTATGTGTATCTAACAATCTACATGACTAGTAAAAATTGAAAGTGTTGACCTATAGGTCAAGGAATTTGTCTCGACTATGAAAAGTGGAGCTATAACATAATAAGAGGTGTGTGAAAATTCTTATGAGTTAATATTAGGATGTATTTCATTATGCAAGGAGCCAGAGCAATCTGAGTGTGCAAATATGGAAGAAAAAGATGTTTTTGAGGAAAAAAGTTGATATCATGTGCAAATATTGAAATGACATGATGATCTAAATGTCCTAAGTTTTTCTAACTATTTAGCTTGCACTCATTCAAAATATTTGTATGAGAGAGATTAACCCAAACTACACTTTAAATCTCAAATTTTGATGATAAGAAACAATGATCGAAGGAATTTCTCCTAGATGTGTTATAGTGTTGTGAAAGAAAAAGCTTAGTCTGCAAACCTAAGAAGGCCCACAGGGAGGAGGTAAGGTTGTGCTAAAATCTCTTTCAAGCCATCATATGTCTATGAAATAAGAAAATTGTGTTTATACAGAGAAATTTTTATGTTTTTCACAAGTTTAAGGATGAGTACTATATGGATTTGAGAATTATAATCATGAACCTAAGGGTGTTTATGAGAGGGATATGTTATCAAACAACTATCTAAGTCAAGGATTCATGGATATTATGCATTAATGTGGTCTGCGAAACTATGGGAAAGTGAAATAAGCCCTTGATTGAGTCTAAAAAGTGTAACTAGGAAAAAATCATGAAGTAATGTCTAAGCTATCCTAATTTGATGAGAAGTCAACTTGTGAATCATCATTTGCATCTAGATGTTGAAAAAAATTACAATATTGTATCAACTATGTGTTAAAACATAATTTGGACCAAAGAATGGTATAGTACGGTGCTAGTGAAATTGATCATGGTATCTCTATGTGTGACAACTTGTCCATCATCATGATAACTTGTGTAGTAGAGTTATGAGGGGTATTAAAGAAAAAGAGAAGGGATTGGTGTAATAATAAGTGATGTTTATAAGAATAATGAAATAATAAGACTAATTTATTTGTCAAGGGAGAGTGTCGCATGGTCTATAAGTTTGCAAGAATAGGATTGAGCCCTTAAAATATGAGTCTCTATCAATATGAGTCGAGATCATAGTATTGTAGCATGATGGTTGGTTTGTATCGTGACCTAGAGGATAACAAAGTATACTATTATAGGGGATATTAATTTTCTCTCCTCTAGGTGAGTGAATGATTTTAAGTGGATTTTTACTCAAACGAGGTGTATCCATATGCAAAGAAGGTTGTAGTGACTAAGATAGTGCTTTAGGGACATGATGAGGTGCTTGATTCATCTTGAAGTCATGATAACAATGTAAAGAGCTCAAAATTTGTGTTTTATACTAGATATAGATAAAATAGTTCTAGGGGAGCTATAACGTGATATGTCATGTTGAGTGGTGACTTATAGGGATTAGATAAGTTGGTTAAAAATGCACTAAAGTTTGGATTTAGGGACAATAGTCCTAAAATGTGAAATGATAGCATTAGAGATAGATTTGATGATTTAAGCATGGATTTGACCTAGAAAGAGATGGATGAAAAGCATGAAGACAAACTTGAAGAGTATCCATTTAGGGGGATATTTTTCAATTCCATATGATCTTCTATTGTTCTTTGAAGGAGTCAAAGAGGAAGAATACGGTCAAGGGGAGAAATTTGGGAAAGTATTTTAATCTTGTGTATTATTTTCATTGTGTATTGTCTTATGTTGTCATTTTTCATGTTTTGGACTTAGTGAAACCTTTTTCATATATGGAAAATGGGAGAGAAGCATCAAAAACATGGGAAAGAGTCTTGAAAGTGTGTTTTTCATATGGTTACCATCGATATTTTTGAAGCTAGTTTCCATCAATGACAAAGGGGAGATTGTTGGCCATTGTGTGGTTATGTTTTCATTGATGTCAACTCCCATTGATGGAAAAGGGTGTCATGGTATGGTATGAGTCTCCATGTGGTGTCATTTAGTGGTCAAACATGAAGGTTGATTAGTAGTGTCAAGATTTGGTGTGTTCTAGGAGGTCCTAGTGCATGGTCTAGTGAGTTGAGTCACGATATGAGCTATAATGAGGTGATTGGAGGTTTTCATGAGGTCATACATGGTACATATGATGTATCATAAGTTTCTATGGGTCTACATGAGGTCAGTATGGTCTATTCATTGTTGAGTCAGGTCATTTCAAGCTTGTTTCTACCCCCAGAGCATGCATAATGGTAACGAGGTATGAGAAATGAATATGATAGGTATTTTTGTAGTATGGTATAAGTATTGTGAAAGTGTACCTAAGGTTTATGGTGAGTTTTAGGTCAGTATTCAGATGTATGATGCATATTTGGGGCCCTTCGAAGCAAACTGTTGAGAATAAGTAGTTTGGAATAGGTAAATGAAATTGGCTGGAGTGTTTCAGAGCTATATGATGATCATGGAAAGCTATATCAGTTTTTATGGTGCCTCATGTAAATTTTCAGGTTTGAAGATATGCAAGTTTTGGCAAAATCGGGTAAGTTGCAGTGTGTTTTTAAGACAAATTTGGACCTTTTAATGCTCATTGTGAACCGTGTTATTTGCATGGGGACCTGAGATATTTGGCATAAATTATATTGTCAATTATGAAGCTTTCAAAAAAAAAATTAGGTGGATTTATTATCATTTTTTTATTAATGATCGTTAAGAAGATAAAGTGGTTTGAAACCCTAGCTAAACCCTAACTAGGAGCATCTTGCAGAACATTTATTTTATCAGCCAAGTTTTACTTGGTTAATCAAAATTAAAGATTGTAATTTTTAGAGGAATATTCCATACTTATAGAAAGGTATGTTAGAGAATGTGGTGGTATGTGGGTCCCACCTGAATTTGCCAGTTTCTGAAGAGATTTAGTTTTTGGAAAATTTCTCCAAATGAGGTGATGACTAAATTTTTATTTATTTTATAACTAGAGTTTTTATAGATTTACATGAAGGTTTTAGGTCATTTTTGTGGTGGCAAAAGTGCAAAGTGTTCCCTATTTGTGTTGATAGGTCAAAGGGTAGTTTTGAGGCAATAAAAAGTGATCTTAAGTGAAATGGACATAACAAGAGCTACAGGTGAAGTTAGAAGGTGATTCAAGTTGTGTTGGAAATATAATTAAGATATATTTCTAGTGATATAATATTTTCTTCATGATTATGATATTTTATATTGTTTATAGGTCAATTAGTGAGTAATAATATTTCTTGTTATCGAAGATAAAATTGTTTTTCATGAAGAATTGAGTTGGTTAGATTATGATATGGATTAGGGGATGATTTATATTACCTAGAATATGAATATGTATGAATTTTGTATCCAATTAATTAATTTTTAATTATTTAAAGTTTCAAGAAGGGTGTTAACCAAATGGTTTTATTGGAAACAACTTTTTGGGAAGCTTGATTTGGTAAAGACAAAAGTAGTTTTGGTTTGAGCATGTGGATGTTTCAAGAGGTAAAACATGAATATAAGTGTTCTAAAGGTTTTGAAATTTACAAATAGGTGTAATATTCCATATTTGAGTTAATCTTGAGGGGTATTGAGGCCCAAAGTCAGATTAAGGGTTCTAGAAGTAACTATTTGGTGAAGGTAATTAGCCACAGGGACCATTAAACGAAATAGTCTGGTTGGTTAATGAAAAATTAGACTATGGTTAATGTTTTAATGATTTATTTATCATGTTTTATGAATATGGGAGATTTACTAAGCATGGTTTTGGAATGAGGGGATTTTTGTGATTCCGATACAAGGGTTTTTAGGAATCTTGTCGCATGGATGAAGTATTTTGGCTAGCTTTGGCCTATATGGGTCATATGTGAACATTGTAATGGATATATTTTAATTTAGTGAATATTTATGGGTATAATTCATCATGATGGAATGACCTCTTTTGGGTTAGAGAGAAGAAATTGTTAGAGTAGGTATTTACCTTAGCTCATGTTCACCTAGGTACTTTATTTACCTTTATTGTATTTATCCTCACCCACTTATGTGTGTAGATATTTCTTTTATCTTATTTAGATATTAGGAGATATTATCTAGTTGTTAGGTATAGTTCTTTCCTTGATCTATGGTATTGACTAGATCCTTGATGTCTAGTTCTCTCTTAAATCTATGGTCTTGACTAGTTCTTTGATGACTAGTTATTTCCTTGATTTATGGCTTGATCTACGACCTTGACTAGTTCTTAGATTGTTATTCCTTACCTATTTAAGAAAGGACCATTCTCAATGTATTGCATTGAGTTCCATAATAATATATGATATTACTTCTCATTTGTTTGCAAAGGTTTATGTAAAGTTATTCTGGTGAATTACTTTCATCTTATTGATCGTGGTGTTTAATTAGCATCTGTGTTCTTGGCTTGGTACGATCTGGTTATCATTCCTTTCATGGTATCAGAGCTGGAGATTGTTGTTAGCATCCATCTGTAAGTTTTATTTTGCAAATAAATTATTTGTGTATTCATATATTTGGGATTTGGTCATATTTTGTTGCTGCATGAATTTTTATGGAAAATAGAGGATTTCGTTGGATCCGGAAGGCATAAAAACCCTAAGATCGACTGTAAACTTGGCCATTTCTACATACAGTCATTTTTTGTGGATTTTTTGTTGTTGCATAGAAGAACATTAGTTCACCTCAAGATACGCACCCATGAAGAAAAGAAATCGCAAGATTTTTTTGGGTCTATTGGATTTTTTGAGATCTGTCGAGGGCAATTTTTTTGTTACAGTGTAGCTGTCTCGGTCTGTGCGCAGGAAGGTTTTCAGATCTTTCCTTTTTTAGCAGGGGTCCACAGATGTTGTGCATGTATTTACTATTTTGGGAAAATCTATAGGTTGCTTGTCTACATAGTCTAGAAATAGTAATTTTTACCAGAAGCACCAGTTAGATGTGACTTTCTTGAAAACACGCGACACACCCTAAAATAGTAAGTTGTGCAAACACCCATTAAAATCCTTAGCCCTTGGTCATATGGTATGGTCATATGAGGGATTATAACTTGTGATTCCTAATAGTAGGTGCTTAACTTCAGCCCCCTTTAATTTTATTTGTGTGGTGAAGGCAACAACATTTTACTTTGTTTTAGTGGCACCTAAAATAAATAACAGAGCAAAATATTAAAAAACTTGTAACTTTTGATCGGTAACTCGGTTTTGAGTGCCGTTTTTTTACAAAAGTGTTTGTTTTTTCATGCTCTTTCCATTGGATTTATTTATTTTGAGACTTGCACTATAATTATAAAGTGCCAAATATGGAGGAGTGTTGTAATCAATTGTGGATGTAATTTCGGCTGAGCTGACGTCCTAAATTTTTGGGAGTTACAGTTTGTACCTATCATAGATTCTAAGAATGATATGATTTTCTCTTAAGTATGTGGAATTCTAGAGGATATTGTAAAATTTGTGGAAGAAAATAGATCACTCAAGAATCGAAATTCTCTTCTACAATCTCTCATTCATGATAAGGATACAATAATACACTCCCTACGAAACAAAATTTCTATCCTACAACATCACCATCATATTGTGGACAACCATATCCGTGCTCTAGTCCACTTCCAGTTTTTCTCTTGTACCCACCGACATTGATCTGCTAGTCTTTGAGCCTGAACCCAATTTTGATGCTTCTAAACTTTGTGAGGCTTGTTACTGCATGCTCTTCCACATCTGTGCCTATTACAAGTACCACATATTGTGTATCCTACTTCCTTTCGGTTGCATGGATTTTTAAGAAGCATACCACTACATTCAGCTCTCAAATGCTCCGTTCTATGGGTCTCACTTTGGTGGAGTCATTGGCAAACATTCACGGGGTATTGTTTCCTCTATTCCACATGTTAAGTGGAATTCTCACCATGACATTGGTTTTCGAGAAGATACTTCATTAGGATCACACATTGTGAGAGCTTATTTTTTATTAAGCTCGATTCTTTCTAAGGATTATGAGCAACACATGAGTTCTACACCTTCACTCAAGCTTGAGAAACACGAGATTTCAGCTATCGACATGATCAACCTGATGCACATTCGATGTTATTTTATATGCACCCATTGTGTATTTTACACCAAGTCATATGCAGGCATCTTCTTCATCCATCTATGTTGATTTGGGGTGGATATCTGATCACTCATGGAGATAACATAGGCATTCGGTGAGAGGACTCTCTGAGTGTGGCTCCTCCACCATTCGGCCTCTTGCTCCACTTTCTATACCTTTTGCATTGTGATGCTTCTTGTTTTGAGCATTTTTCTTTAGCGAGTGTAGCGTATCTCTCTTGTTTGTTGAGATATTTTTATACGTATTTTCAACACTTTTGGCATGTTGAGATCTCTCTTGTGGGGAGCTATTACGGTGGAGCCTAGTGTTATTTTTCGGTGTTTGAGTAATTTTTTTGACACTCATTTTTGTAGTGCCACTCCACCCATTCAACAGTATGGGGGGTGTGGTGCTTGATCTTGCTTCTTCGGGTTTTGTGTCCTTGCCTTGTTACCTTAGCTTTTCTTGGATCGTGACACTCTGGATTTTGTGTCCTTACCTTGTTGCTTTGGTTATTGTTCTTGGATCGTGGCACACCTATTTGCAGCAATTGATCAAATTATATTTGGTGTTTTTTTTCACTTTCAACATCACTCATTACTTGATCTCCTTGTATGGAGCTATTCTGGTGAAACCCGGTGTCGATTGTTTTTGAGTTTTGTGATCGAGCAGTGGATTCAAACCACAGTGTATACTAAAATTCTTCAGCATTGTATGAGTTTTTTGAGTCGAGATTCTTGGGATGCCTTGGAGTAGGTCTTTACTCTCTTTACTTTGTTATTCTTGGTTTTGGGTACCTTGTGGTGTCCCTTTTTTCCCGATTATTGTACATGAGTACCTCATCGAGCCCTAGTTGTCGGGACTCATCTGTGGACATTCCACATCTATTTTGGCCCCTAGCTTCACTTGAGGGGGTGTTAGATTAGGTATTTTATTTACATTTATTGTATTTATCCTCACCCACTTATGTGTGTAAATATTTCTTTTATCTTATTTAGATATTAGGAGATATTATCTAGTTGTTAGGTATAGTTTTTCCTTGATTTATGGTATGGACTAGATCCTTGATGTATAGTTCTCTCTTAAATCTATGGTCTTGAATAGTTATTTCCTTGATTTATGGCTTGATCTACGACCTTGACTAGTTCTTAGATTGTTATTCCTTGTATATTTAAGCAAGGCCCATTCTCAATGTATTGCATTGAGTTCCTTAATAATATATGATATTGCTTCTCATTTGTTTGAAAAGGTTTATGTAAAATTATTCTGGTGAATTAATTTCATCTTATTGATCATGGTGTTTAATTAGTATCTCAGTGTTCTTGGATTGAGTACGATCTAGTTATCGTTCCTTTCGAAATTCATATAAAAGTGATGTTATAGCTCATTTTGAGAGCTAGTCTTGCATGGGTGAAAAGTGTGACTAGGAAATAGGTATAGATACATGTTTTGAAGGATGAAAAGGTGCATGATAATTTTAATATTTTTTGAAGACATGTGTGCAAGAGTTTAGAGGAAAGAAAATTCCATGAAGATGTAAAGAGAGAAATTTTAATAAGGTGTGCTTGAGAGAGAGTTTGAAGGAATTTGGAGTTGAAATTTGGGATCATTATCAACTGTGGTATCATCATATTTTTAGTGGTAAAAATTATGTAAAATATATTATGATGAGTCATATTTATAGGAGTATATTATTATGATTCATATCAACAAGGGTTTAGGGGTTGGTGCCTCACTAAAGAAATATCTTTTGATGCATAATACTCACTTGTGTCGATTGTTGTGTGTAATATCAGAAAAGGTCTAGGGGTTGGTGATCCTTATAGGATTGGCACCTCACTAAAATAATATTGTAGGATGTGTAATATTATTTCAAGTTCTTTCTTTGAGTAATATAAGCAATGGTTTTGGTGGGTTTTCTTCCCCTTGAGGGTTTTCCACTTATATTTGGTGTCTTGTGTTCCACATGTAATTTTTTATTGCACATGTAATAAGTTTACATGGTTTATGTATGTTGAATGGTTAATTTTAATGATGAATCTAAGTAATGGAAAATGAAGTTGTAATTGTTGTATGATTGATTCACACCCCCTCTCGGTCATTATGCTTCTAATAGATAAAGCTGTTGAAAAAGTTAGCAAACGACTTGAAAATGTTGAAGAAATAAGTTTCTCAACAAGTACCTTATCCATATCGAAACAAGAAATAAAATGTAGGAGAACCCTAAAGGATTTCCTCGGACAATCCACCAGTCAATGCAAAATGTGAGATCAATGAAGATAACAAAGAAAAAAAAATGAATCGAGAATTTGAAAATGAAGAAGAAGAAGAATTTTCTTGAATCAGATTTTGTGAATTACACTTGATGATTATTTTTAAGAATGCACAAATATTTAATCCTATGTGGTGTTCACTCGATCAAAAAATATAAATAAGGATCTTTTTCCACTAATGAAACTAATAAATTAAATCCTAAAATGGAGACTCCACGAAACCCAACAATGAAAGGAGGATCTTAAATTTCTACCTCCATAGGTTTAGGTGAGAAGAAGCATGAGACCAATTCAACCAAGAATCCTTTTACCTCTTCAAGTAAGTCTCCTTTAACTTCCTTTGAAAAATATTTTATGTTGATCCTAAGAACATTCATGTCAAGGTTACCTAAATCCCTAACATTCCTACCACTTCCTCATCTGTGGTATCATTGACCATTTCAAAAAAATTCAAAGTCCAAATTTCTAAATATGAGTACTTGAGAACTCATCCCAAGAAAATTAAGAAACTTGTTCATTATATCAAAGGAAGTTGTTTTGTTTTGTTCCCTAAAGATACCACCACAAAATATCTACCTCATGCATCTCAATCAACTTAATCTCTAAACTACCTTGCTTCCACACCTTCCATCTCTAGGAAGGTAGAACCTTTATACATAGCCTTGTTGGTAAATAGATACAAATTGACTAAGTTCTTCATTAACTCTAGTTCTTAAGACAACGTCATGCCTTAAAAAATATCTAAATCTCTTGACATCTCCCTTTCTCCCACATATTTCCATTTCCTCTCCATGGAAACAAAATAAGTTCACCTTGTGGTCCAAATAAAATATGATCAATTAGCGTTGGAAGACCTCCGTGAAAATAAAATCAAAATGACAATACTTGTAGCAGACATGCCCACCTCATATGGTATGTTTTTGGGCCAAATATTCTATTGAGATTTTGGAGGAGATATGAAGTTGGATTGGTCACATGCCACCATCCTAGACAATGATAAAATAAAGAAACTCCTTCCCATCTATTTCACAAATAATTTGTATGCTTTCTAGGATGAAACAAATAGAAGGTAAAATGGTTAAGGAGGAATACCTATGAGGCAAAGGTGGAAGGTAGAATGTGCACGTTGTAGAATTTTGATCCAAGCTGATTGTGTGAGCTTCCCTTTGGCTAGGAGGAATGACATGTATAAGAAACACAAAAAAACCACCAAATATTATAAAATAACAAGAGTTAGAGGACTACCTAGCAAGGCTAGATCTAGGAAGCGTGATGCTTCCTCGAATGGTTGTCAATCCTATATTTAATAACAATTTAATGTGAATAAGAAACTAAAATAAATAGGTCCTATTGTAATGTAATGATTTATATTTCTCATACACATAATATACTATATTGAATGATAAATAAAAAATTCAACACTAAATCTAATTAGAACCAAGGTTTGTTCGGTCGAGGCAAGTCTGCCGAGCTCAAGTAAGGTTCTAGGGCTGATTAGTTGATGTCCAGGTTGGTTTTGGGTATCCGGGAAGATTTTTGGTCCGAGAATATGAAATTATATAGAGACCAATATCATTTTGATGACTAATGTCGATATGGGGAATAAACCAACGACGATTAGGAACAAACATTGGTAGGGGAATAGTTAGTGAAATATTAAAAATGGGGTTTTAGGATCTCTATGATTGCACAGAGAGTGATGGTAGTATGGTTTGGGTCGTAATATGGATGAGAAGACTCAAGAATACTAAGAAGGAGGTTTAGAAGGGTGAAAATGCTTGGGGTGGTTGAATAGTGGGTTAGTGGGAAGAAGGTGATGTATGGGTAATAGAAGAAATAAAATATTGAACAAAGAAAGAGATCTACAATGGGATAAGCACGAATGATTAAAATCACAATACTTACTTGGTGTCTTGTAGATCTTGTGAGTTGAGATGGTTGATGGTTGATCGGAGGAGAGGTGCTTGAGTAAAATTTCATGGCAGTATATGTGTGATTCTATAAGTATTCCAATACTCGAAAGAAGAACCAACTACTTGACTTGCTCTATGGTTGTGTGTTTTTCGTTTGGATGCAAGAGGGCTTGAAGATTCATGCTTGAATGTAATAAGGATCCAATAACTGAATGACCAATCTAGGTAAAGGGTTGTAAAATTATATATAAAGGAATCGATGGAGATTTAGGTGAGTGATGCCGACCAAGGATAAACTAGCATCGGTTTGGGTGAAATAGTCTTATTTAAACAAATTAGGCGAGATCTTCCCAGTTTGGTGTTTTTTCCTTGTTGGGTGTACGTAAAGAAGTAAAGTTCTCATGAGATAAGGTAGGAATTATTAAAATAATTCCGAGTTAAGTTTAGGAAAAATTCTTAGTTAGTTAGGTCAAGTGGTGACTTGGCACTGGGAGTGATGAATTAGTGTTGAGAGTGATGACTTGGTCACTATGAGTTAAATGCCCCTGGAATGGGTCTAGGGTGAGGTGTAATGATGAGGTGGAGGTGTGAGGATGAAATTAACTTAATTAAAATAATTAAATCAATTAATAATGTGAGGATGAATATTAATATGAGATGAAGGGGTTATGATTAGTTAAATGTGTTATGCTAATTAATTGAGGGGGAACAAGGGGAGTGTGACACAAATTTGGTGTCTACATTTACCCATTTTTGTCTCATATCTTATATTGATAAGAAACTGACAAAAACAAGAATTTGGTGCTCCAGGTATGAGTGAGGGTTAGGTTTCCCCAAGTGTGGGTGGAGGTGATCCCCCTCAAACAAGGAAGGGATGATATGCTAAAAAGAGTTAGTGAGTGACTTGATATATGGGTAAGTGATGAAAACAAGGGTATGTTGGGTGTAGGTAAGTGTGATTTTTAGTCAGGAAATAGGTAGTGGTAGTCTAACACACACACACACACACACACACACACACACACACACACACACACACACACACACACACACACACACACACACACACACACGTATAAAATGTGATAAGGTACCATGTTGAAGAGCTTGTAAACTATACGTTGTTAAATTTTGATAGGTTTATCCAAACAAGGTTGAAGTGGTTTATGTATCTAAGGATTAGGATATGGTCCTAAAAACAACTAGGAAGGTGCTTTAGAAAGGGAAATAGGTTTATTCCAAGGTACCCAACGGTAGGTGCGGATAAACAACATGGTAGTAGGCAAGGTAAGGACAATAGGCTAAACAACATGAGTAGTAACATCGCAAGGTATAACGAGTACACTAATTTGAGTGTCAAAAAAGGTGAGTGTTAGGCTGGGTGATTTAGTTAACACCATAGGTAAGGCCATGGTAGGGAAAAAAACATGTCCCAACTAATTTTGAGGTTGGGTGATAGTTAATAAGATCATGAGGGTGAGGTGTAACAATAGGTGTGGACTTGGGTAAGATGAAAAGGGATTTGGGAAATCAAATATCATGATAACGAGTCTATTAGGTTCAAAAATGATAATTGATACTAGTTGAGGGAACCGACCATGGTCAAGGTAGACTGACCACAGTGCACTAGGGCATGCGACCGATCTTGGTCAAGATAAACCAATGTTGGTCAAGTCATATTTGGGATAAAAAGGTAAAATCTATGTTTTATGGATCTATCTGTGATTTTGATATTTGTGTAAAACAAGCGAGAGAGAATTTGGTGATTTGACGTGGTGAAATTGACTGAGTTACAATCCAAGTGGAGGTGGAGTGTTTTTGAGTGGACCCATGAGATTGATTTGATTGTTGTGATTAGCTAGAGGGTGATAGTTTGATTCAGGTATGGTGGAGGCAGGAGAAGGGGCTAGAGGGCCACCAATTTAGAGACCAGAGGTGCCACCGATGAGGAAACACCATGTTGATGTAGGATTCAATCCATATTGTTTGTTTTTGTGTAAAATGTAAGGTAAAAATGAAGAAATGGGGTTTTAATTTGAAATTTGAATTTTGGGTAAAAATGGATAAAATTGGGTACTGGGAGTGAGCAATGTAGAGTAACTAGGCTGGAAAATGAAGATGGGTAGGGTTGGGGTAGGATTTGGGTAGATTATAGGGTGTATTTTAAGTTTTTTAAAAATTTGGGGCATGGGGGTTCAGATTTGGAGATGAACCAGTAACCGCGTTGGTTAGCCAATGACCGACGTCGGCCAAGTAGGCGGTGTCGGCGGCTAGAATGGGTGATGGTGCCGAGTCACTATGAGAAGTGACCAAGCCCAAAAAAGGAAAAAATTAGAAGGAGAAAGAGTTAGGTAAGGTGGGAAGATGAAATGGTAGGGTAGGTAAGTAGGTAATGGGGTAAACAAAGATAGAAGAGAGGTAGGGGTTGATGTAGGCAAGGATAGGTGTGTGGTTAGGTGAAAATTAGGTCAAATAGTAAATGAAGGATGGTGATGAAATAGAACATGGGGACTTGTTTAGGCTAGATAAAATGGATGATATGTTAGTGAAATAGTGAGGAAATGGATATGTAGGTAGAGCAATGTGGGTGTGGGATGGGGGTAGGTAGGGGTGATGAAATGAGTAAAGTAGGTAAGTACTTGACATTGTTGAGTGGTATGGATGCAGGAACGTCACTAGTTGATGATGTGGGATAGGGTACCACCATTATTGGTGTGGATGCAACCCAACATCATGGAGGATGAGTGGACTCATATACGAGATGTTGAACTAATCGACATCGGGAGATATATTAAGCAAGATCACGATGTCTTATGGTCACTCTCATCGATAGATGGGATGCAACAACCAATACCTTCCATCTACCCACCGGTGAGATGACTATCACGCTGGAGGATGTGTACAAGATTTTGTGGCTACCTATTTTTTGGTGAGCCAATATATCATTTTATGTCGAGATGCGATAATTGATATGATGGTTAGAGTGTTTGGGGAGCTAGTAGGTGACTTGAATGAGCAAAATTTCATCCTTATGTATGGAGCTATGTATGTTGTGCATCCGCAAGAAACTTCGTTTGGTAGTACTGATGATGGAGGCCATTAGATGATATGAACTTCCTAACTCAGAGGGTGGATGATTTCCCCGAGCACTGATGGGGGTTTTTCAGGATATGGTTGAGGAGCGAGTTTGTTTTACATGGGCACCTACATATCTAGTGCAACTATATAGGGAGTTGTGGGCTTATCAGAGGATGTGATGGTATGACATCTATTGTATGTTCCTACTACATTGCTAGGCATATGAGCACATAGTGATTATGTGCCCATAGGAAATTTTGATAGTAGAGTGGTATCAGGGTGGGATGAGAGTAGGCTACAAGAGATGGGTAAAATTAGGTGGAAATCCATAAGTGGAGGTGGCACAACATTATGTGGATTACTAAATAAAACAACTGGAGGGTTCATACGTGATGGATATAGTATGACAACCCTATGTTGGTTTTATTTCTTATAGAGGCATGATATAGGATCTATAAGGCATACAATTGATCAAATGGATACAGAAGAGGTGTGCGGGTGAGCACAAGATGATTCTTGTGGGTAAATTTCAATGCCGATTCGATTACAACAAGATGTTCCTCCACTATTCCCTTAGTATGAATAGATGATGCTTTGAGAGACCATTATCTCTATCACATCTAGTAGATCTGCAACATAGGAGGAGTAGGTAGTGTATAGGAGGATAGATGATGCCGATGAGACAGATGGGTACGAGAAGCTGGTGGTATTCTAACTATAGGCATTACCACCGCGGCGAGTCAGCGACTTGGCTATAGTTATACTTCGAGATGCCTTATAGGGGTAGGTGATTACTTTAGGGGTGCATTTGATAGCAGCGCAGGCATACGTAGTCACCAGCCAGTAACAAGTGATAGTGTTACAAGGTCAGCTAGCAATAGCCCAGACATAGGCTCTTGCACATGCACTTGTAGGGGATGGTGCACGCAGTGTAATGCTACAAGAACATGTCACTAGTTTATAGGGTCATCCGCAACCACTTAAGCATATGTTGTGGCTCTATAGGCCCGAGTAGCTATACGTACAGGCCACGGGAACCGAGGATAGGGTCCCATAGTGCAGGCATGAGGACATGGGAATCTATTGTTGGGGTAGAGTTCACAAGTTACGAGATAATCTGATGGCGCCACCCCCTGGACCATATATATGGAGAGGTTCAGGGATGCCCTGAACAAGGCCCACTATTACTAGGACCATCTAGCCACTACAGGTATTGATGTTCCCTCATATGCCAAGTATAGGGCCTAGTAGGTAGCTAGTGAGAGGATTAGGTCCAAGACTCACCACTTAGGTAACACAGGGGTTCGTTAACCCTAGAGGCAAGGTCATGGTGAGGATATTAGTTTTCGAGACCAAGCACGATAGAGGGCTAGGGGGAGGAGATGGAGGTTAGGAAGGGACCAGTAGAGGGTGGAGAGATGTTGGCAAGGAGATTGATAGGGAGAGAGGAGGAGACATGTGAGAGTGGAGAGGAGGGCCTCATGTGGGGTTGATCAATCATGACATGGATACTTATATGATGATATTATATATATATATATATATATATCAGCCTATGTCTTAAAGATTTTGCGATATTGTAAATGAGATTTTTAGACACTTTTATTATGTATCCTTGTGTATATATGTATTGATACAAAAACATTCCTCTTTATATAGTTGATGATTATTATTGGATGGATGATATACCATTTTTATTGTGTGACATGGGCACTAGGTTAGTTAGGCATGATTCGATCTAGGTCATTTAGGCATGATGGAGTCCGGTATAGACCTAGTTTGGTCAAGTATAGGCATGGTGGAGTTTATGTATAGGTATGTTGAAGTTAGGTGTAGGCATTATTGAGTCAAGTATAGGCATGATGGAGTTAGGTATAGGTTTGGTGGAGTGAGTTATAGGCATGGTTTGGTCTAGTATAGGCATGGTGGAATCTAGGTAATTTCAAGTTCTTGATCTTATGGAAATAATGTATTGTATGTATGTTGTGGTTAAATTTCCAAGTAATTGATATCATAGAAATTCTAAATGATTGATTTATGATATGGTTGATTTTATAAAATGGTAGGTAAGTATGTTTTTAGATATATTAATTTCCAAGTTTTTATGTAAAATGGAAATGAAATAGGGGTGAATGTGAATGTAAAGGGGAAAAATTTGGTGAGGGATAAAAGTGGCCAAGCTAACCTCCAAAGGCCACATGCCCTTGGAGTGCTTCCTACATAGCCACAGTGAATAGGGGTCTCAAGTGATGGAGTTCTCCCTTAAGATAGGGATGAATATGATAGGGAGATGAATGGGTTGGTAGGTTTTAGGCATAATTGATTCTAGCTCATTTAGGCATGGTTGAGTATAGGTTGAATAGGCATGGTTGAGTATAGATTGAATATGAATGGTTGAGTATAGCTTGAATAAACATGTTTTTTTCTATATGGACTAGATATGGGTGATTTCGGTGGAAGAGGAATTCCCATAATGTAGGTGTCAAAGGTATGGTCTGTGAAGGAGGATCAAAAAGTAAGAAACAAGGTGAATGGTAAAAGGATACAAAAATCCTCTTAAGTGTTAAGAATTATTATGAGTCTATCATATCAAAGATTGTTATATGAATGGAAGACTCTAAAGGTGTTGTATGATTGACTATTCTAAGGGTGAAGAAGGTCACATGATCATGAAATGTCACATTTGTGGCAAATACCTTGAGTAGGTAGAAGATTAGAAAGGAAATATGGTGAGGTGAAAGAGGTTTTTTAGCATAACCTTGGTGTGAGACAA
Source organism: Taxus wallichiana var. yunnanensis (assembly GCA_018340775.1). Lineage (NCBI taxonomy): Eukaryota > Viridiplantae > Streptophyta > Pinopsida > Cupressales > Taxaceae > Taxus > Taxus wallichiana. The sequence continues at coordinate 428,478,586 of CM031235.1, read as the reverse complement.
CATTCCTCTTCTATAAGATACCCAAGATCAAAATAAGCAAGTCATGGCGAAAAATTTATATTTATATTATTGCTTTTATTTTATATACTTGATCAACATGGGAAGTCTATGTGGAATGAATAGAATATCTCCTTGAGGTATTTGTGAAGCTGATCATTGTGGGAAGCTTCAAAATATTTTTATTTTATTTTTGCAGAAATAGTATTCTTTTTAGATAGACTACGTATAGTATGGCTAGCTTTGTATAGCTATCCTTCGAGGGAGTAGTCTATTTATAGCAACAAGATAGAAATATAGACATCCTTTTTGATGGATTTATCTATTTTCTATAAGTTTTTATCAAGGAGTTTGAATTTTGAAATCCCATATATTAATTTTGAATTGTTTTTTGGACATTTAGGTCATGGAAAAGACTATAGAGAAGTATAGGATTCTTTTATGAAGAAGAAAACCATAGCACACAGGGGTTAGCTATGAAAGAGAGGTTTTAAGTGATGACCATGGGATTCCATCTTGAAAAGGATCAAAAATATCCATGAGAATCATGCCATGAGTAGAGATGTGGTACTCATATTGAAGATAAGGTTGAAAGATGACAACTAATCACATGATTATTGTTTATTCATTGATCCTTAAAATAGGTAAGTAGAAGGAGAATTTCTCTCAAAGGATGAGCATTTAATAGACGAGAAGGTGATATAGGACTTGATTAAAAATAGAATGGTCAAATATGCAAGGCATTGAGGGGATCAATTTTGGGTTTACCGTAGAGTGAAGATAAAAGATAAGCACCCGATCCATAGGTATGAGTAACGATATAGGGTCCAAGCCAATTAGGAGTAAACTTTCCCTTTTTACTTTTCTCCACTTTTGTTACATGTTGATTTTCCTTCAAGATGAGGTCACCGACCTGGAAGGTTCGTTCTTGGACACATTTATCATAGGCATGTTTGATATATTTTTGGTAGATTTGGAGGTGATAGAGAGCATTTATATGGAGTTCATCTAATAACTCAATCTGTGCCAAATGATCCTGGAAAAAATCATCATCGTTGAGAAAATATTTGAGTGAGATATGAAGAGATGGACTTTTGAATTTGTGAGGCAATACGGACTGCTGTACAGACCAAATAGAAAGGTGTGGAAATAATTGAGGTGAGAATACTAGTGTGATAAGCCCATAAGGTAAAAGGAATGTGTGTGTGCCAATCCTTACCAATATTGTCAACCAATTTCATAAGAATTTCATTTAGAGTTTTTTTAGTCGATTCATCTTGGCCATTTTTTTAGGATAATAAGGTGAAGAAAAACTGAGTTGAATGTCAAAGGTGTCGAAAGTTTCCATAGAATTTTGTTTTTCAAATTTTTTCCATTATCGGTGATGAGGCGGTGAGGAACACAAAAGTGACAAATGATGTTATGGTTGATGTATTCATATATTTTCTCAGCTTTTGTAGAAATAGGAGGTACAAATTCCACCTATTCGATGTAATATTTATTACCGTAATAATCCATTGATGATGTTGGGAAGAATGAGGGTTGATCTCTCTGAAAATATTCAAACCCCATTGAGACAAAGGCCAAAGGTCTCGTGTAACCGGCAAGGCATGACTAGGGGTGTGATGAAGATTAGCATGTAGCTAACATTTCACATAATGCTTGACATAGTCACAATAATCACGAGTTTAGGGTTGGAAAATAAAATCCCAAGTGAAGAATGTGCTTCTAGAAAGATAAACCACTGAAGTGACCCCCACAAATCCCATTGTGAACTTCCTTGATGGTGTATGGAATTTTAGAACTTGTAAGGCATTGTAAGAGGATACCGTCAAAGCCACGTTTATAGAGAAGACCACCCATGATGACATAGCAAGAGATACTTTTGAGAAAGGCTCATTGTCCATTGTGAGTAAGATCTGGAGGCATAATTGAAAGGGAAAGGTAGTCAACAAACTACTTATACCAAAGGTCATGTGGGTTAGTTTCAATGTTTCCTACAAGGTTGATGTCTCAGATTAGATAAGAAGGTGATTGTAACCTTTGTACTGTGATAAATATTTTCGAGTTGGAGGGCGAAGTGGGGATTTGAGAAGCAAGACATGCCATGGTGTCTAAAATTTATTTTGAAACACGGTGTGGTTTAAAGTTCATAATGGTCAAAGGTAGTCAAAATCATGTCAACATTATGCTTATACTTTTTAAGTATCTCGTTACGACACTGGTATATACCATTAACTTGGTTCACAACTAGCTAGGAGTCACCAAAGATATTAATTGATTTAACATATAAGGATTTGGTGGTTTGAATACCTAACACTAGTACTTCATATTTGGTGATATTATTAGTAAAATCAAAATCTAGTTTGAAAAATAGTGGTATAGGCTCACCATCAAGAGAAATGAAGATATCTCTCCTCGGCACCAACCCAACACTAACATTTGGAACCATCAAAGAATAAGATCATCTAGTAAATGGTATCATCTAGGAAGAGGGTAGCAATGGATTCATTAGGGAAATCAAAGTTAGAAGATTGGTTTCTTGAGAGAGGTGCATCTATGAGTTGGTCAGCAATGCATTTTCCTTTGATATATTTTTGAGGGATAAATTCCAGATCTAGGTCCACAAGAAGCATGAGACAACATGTAGCATCCAGGAAGAGGGTAGCATGGATTCATCGGGAAATCAAAGTTAGAATATTGGTTTTACGGAGAGAGGTGTGTCGACGAGTTGGTCAGCAATGCATTTTCCTCTCGATATATTTTTGAGGATAAATTTGAGAACTAGGTCCACAAGAAGCATGAAAAACATGTAGCACATTAATGTTGGTAAGGCTTAGGGTCCATGTAATGTAAGGGGTTAGTATTGGTGAAAAAAATGTTTTATGGTTGATTAGGTAATGTCGAAGTTTAGTTTTGAGAAAAACTAAGGGTAGGCAGATTTTTTCGGTGTGAGTATATCTAGCTTCATATTCTAAAAGCATATAACTTATATAATAAACTGATTTCTCCTATGTTTCTCATCACGATGAGATAGCATGGAGTCCAGGGAATGATCAGTAACATAAATGTAAAGGTAAAATGGTTGTTCATCCTTAGGGGGAATGAGCATAGGTTGTTGGAGGAGGTATTGTTTTAAGGTGTAGAAGGCTTTATGGCATTCATCATCCCATTTGAAGGAGACATCCTTTTTAGAAGATAATGAAATGGATTGCAGCGAGTTAGAAAGATGAGAAATAAAGTGTCGAATAGATTATAACTTACCTTGAACACTATAAATTTGATGAAGGTTAGTAGGTGAGGGAATCTCCAGAGTAGCCTTGATTTTAGTAAGATCAACTTTAATGCCACACAAATAAATGATAAAACTAAGGATCTTATTAGAGATAATAGCAAAGACACACTTCTTAGGTTGAAGGTGAACATAGTATTTGATGAGACAGTCAAAGAAAAATTTAAGGTTAGCAAGGAGTTCGACATGATGTTTAGATTTGGCAAGAAGATCATCAACGTAATCTTCTAATATGTTATGCATGATGTCATGAAAAATATAAGTCATAGCCCACTGATATGTAACACCGGTATTTTTAAGGACAAAGGGCATGACACGATAGCAGAAGGTCCCCAAAAAAGTGATGAAGGTGGTTTTGTGTTGATCTTATGAGGTGAGTAATATTTTGTTATAACCCAAAAAACCATCCATGAGTGATATCATCTCATTGCTAGTAGTGATATCAACTAGTTGCTCAATACTAGGTAGAGGAAATTTGTGTTTTGAAAATCTAAGTTAAGGTCATGGAAATCCATCAAAATGTGAAGTCCCCTATCGGTTTTGTGGCAGGAATGATGTTAGAGATCCATTGGGGATAATCAATGGGTAGGATGAAGGAAACCTAAAGAAGGCATTGGATTTCTTCTTTGATAAGAAGGGAAATGCAAGTATCCATTTTTGTAACTTCTTTTCATGGGTTTGGCATTAGGAATGGTTATAACATTGTGGACCATAATGTTTGGGTTAATATGGGTATATTAGTGTAGGACCAAAAAAATTCCTTGCTTTATGATCCCGGAGGAAAGAAGTGAAAGCTTCTGTTCAACAACATCTAAAGATTGGCCTATTTTTAGAATGTGTAGGTTGTTCTGAGTGTGAATATTGATTTTGATGGTTGATTCATTCAACATGGTTTGCATCTTAGAAGGTAATGACTGGTGAATATAAGAATATTCCACACCAAGGTAGGTGAGAATAGACTCATTGTCCTGACATTGAACGATGTTAATAGAAGGTGTATCATCATTGATCATGTTAGGATATAGGAAGGGAAGAAAAGAGGGAGCCTCGCCATCATGTTGATAAGTTAGAGGTCCCAAGGAAATGATGTTCATGGAAAAATAAGTTAGGAGGAATGGATTATGGATCCATAGAATTTGTAGGTGAACATGGTGAGGTATGTGAATGGGGTGGGAAATGTTTATTGTCCTCAATGATCTTGACTCAAGCCTTCCTAGAAGGTGGTTCATAAAATCCAATATAACTATGGTCTTTATGCTTATGAGAGGTTTGAGGAATGATAGTATGGCAACCTTGTTCATAGAAACCAAATCGAAAGCCCTTCCAAGCATAGCAATGGAGGAAGGTGTGGATGAAGTGATGGTTGGTGAGAGATTGAAGGTTAGAGTAAAATCGTCAAGTTTGGGAAGGTGGCTCAGGTGAGTAGGTAGAAACATCAAGTCCCCTATATGTTAATTTGGTGCAAAGGTGGGGAGGACCATAGGGAAAAACCTCACCTATGCGGTGATCATAATGGGGATGTTGGTGAAGGTTACCATACTCTTGAGGAGTAAGGAATGTGTCAATGTTCTAAAGGAAGTACTCCCCTAGAGTGAGGCATTGAAAAACACCTTCTAAAGGATTAGTAGTGGGTATGTGAGTGGAAATAATGGATGAATCACTTGACAGCTAGGAAGAAGAAGCATTAGATGTTTGAGAAGTAGATGGGTTGGCTAATGGGTCAGCTACAAAAGCTGTAGAGAAATAGTGGGAATAGAGGAGTTAGTTGTGGAATATGTAGTGATAGAAGTGGTGGATGAGGCAGTGGATGAAGAAGAAGTGGTAGCAGTGGTAGATGCCTTAACTAGTATAAGGACATCATTGGGTCGATACAACATGTTACAAGTCTTGAATGGTGAAGGGTTAGCTAGAATGGTATAGTTGTTCCCTTCATGTTTGAATTTTAAACAATGGTGTAAGGTTGAAGGAACACAACCCATGGCACAAATCTAGGGTCGATCAAGTAGCATGTTGTACTAGAATTCCCCCTCTAAGATAGAATAATTTAGGAATGGCATGAGGGCCTACACGAATGTGGAGAATTATGGTTCCGAGGGTGGAATTCATGGAATTGGTAAATAAACGCAACATAACTGGGTTATTATGCATGTGAGTGGTAGGGATGCACATTTGGTTGTACACATGGGAGGAAATGATGTTAATACTAGCATTGTCATCGATTATAATGTGTCGAACACAAATTATCAACGTAGATGAAAATAAATAGGATGGGGTAAGGATCATCTGATTCGAGAGGTAAAATCTCATCATTAGAGAAACGAGAGAAGTTACTTTATGAGTGGTAGTGGGAGTAGAGGAAGGTGGTGAAGTGGTGAGAAAGGACACATGGTAAGTAGTGATAATGGATGCAGCAGTGTAGGGTCACTAGGTAGAACCTTAATATATTGTAAGACCTAAATGAGGGCTTGACGATGAGACTCAGAGGTTTGGAAAAGGTCATACAAAGACATTTTGAGAGGATACTGGTGTAATTGTTTAAGCATTGTATGATGGGAAACCTCATCAGAAATAGGGTATGTGGGTCCATGGATGGTGATTTTTGGTGCAGGTACAGATGGAATATTGGGTAAAAGAGTAGCGGATGAGATGGTTATTTTCTCCTTTCCTTTTTCCTTCTGGGATTGAGTGGAAATTTGAACCATATTGATCTATGTTAAAGGAGAAAGTGAGTAGTGATAGGTGTAGCAATAGGTCAAGAAAAATATGGTGAGGGCATATACTGGTTTTGTGAAAACAATGTAGCACATTGGAATTTTGGTGGAGGTTTGGATAGTTCTCTTATGTGGACCATATTGATCTCAAATGTTGGAGGGGGATAAAAGGGTTGTGGAGGTGGAGATGAAGGTTTCTTAATAGGTAAGGGACAAGGATGTGTGGTGATAGGTGAAGATGGAATAGGGTCCTTGTCTAAAAGATTATCATCATCAAAGTTTTCTTCGAGAGGACATAGTTAGAGAAGAAAAATCTTAAGGGCCTTACAATTTTCCATATCATGTTCTAGAACATGATGGTAATTGCAATTTTGGTTTTTCCAAACCTTTCATGTTTAGGTTTGAGTGGGTTGTAAGGTCTAAGTAGTAGCAATGTGATGACAAAGGTTTCTAGAAGGTTACCTAAGGCGTTGTTGTAATACCTTGCCAATGGATCACAATGTGAAGTAATTTTGGGTCTAGATGGAAGTGTGGGTGAATTTTTAGGGAGATTCGTTAGTGGAGGTGGAATTAGAGTTTGAGTAAATTTGACCACCTATTTGGTAGATAGTATAGTTTTAGGTTTGGATTGCACCTTATTGGGTAAAGACATAGTAGGTGAACTAGTTGTTGAAGATGATGTAGGTTTAACTACCTCTTTGGAGGGTAATGGGTTCTTGGGCTTTAGATGTACCTCCTTAGGTAAAGTTGAAGAATAAGTGTGTGATATATAAGGGAAGGAAGATGGCGTAAGGGGATGAGTTAGCCTAGGTGATAATGGAGGTGCGGTGACAGGTTATCGTAAGAGGAAATGTGGAAGGGAATGTCATAGGTAATGATGAGGATACTGGAAGTGGTGTAGGTATAGGAGGTAGAAAGGATGTAGGTGATGTTGAAGGCATAATATTTATAAGTAATTTGGGTGTAATAGAGGATCGTGATGAGGTGGGTTACTATGTTTTTAGTTTACTCTGGGTAAGAGGATGCTTGGCCAAGGTTGATGGGTGGGGACCTAGGATAGATGGAAGTGGTGAAGGTGATAGAGGGGTAGTGGGTGAATCTAGTATATGTGGCCTAAGAGGTTGGGTCTTCCTCTTAGGTGGGGGAATAGTCTTTGTGATGGCTTGTGAGGACATGGCTAAATCTAGTTTGATAGGAGGATGGACTAGAATTTATGTCAGCATGACTCCTAATATGGTAATGGGTCTAGACACAGAGGAAGATATAGGTGCAAGTAAGGTTGTAGGCATATGCAAAAGTTCATTTGATGGTAAAGTTTTAGGTGTAGGTGAGGGTGATGAAGTAGGGTCCTCTACAACTAGCATGGGCATGGTGGGTTTAGTTATCTGAAACACCTTTGGATAGATTGTGGAAGTATCGGCGAAAATATTTGCATTTTAATTGAGAGAGGAATTCGAAGACGTCCCCAAAGCATGGAATTATTAACATAATCCAAGCGGTCGAACAAAAATAATAATGGCACCAATGTAGGGGGGATGATGTTGATTTGGTAGTAATCCCTATAAATAATTCTTTGTGAGATAGGAAACAGTTAGCTTTAGACTCTGTGGGTAAAAAGACGAGATAAAATCAACGGGATCCTTGAAATATAATGAAGAATCGTCATCAATAGGAAGGGACTCGATAATGGATCCCTTGTGGGAAGGGGAGATGGTAAGTTGGATGAGGTGAGTTTATATTTTGGAGAATAATAAGGTAATCATGACTCTCTCGTGGTTAGAAGAGTAAGTACTACGAGTTATTCATCACGTTGAGAGGTGAGTGGGGAAACAACATCGACATATATGGTGGAATCCTCTGTGGGTGAAGGAGGAGATAAGGGATACTCCTCTGTGGGTAAAGGATAAGATGAAAGAATTCCCTATATGGATAAAGGATCTCATGCAAAAATATCCTTGATAGATGGAGTAGGAGTAAATTGAGCGGGAAGAGAAGGTATGATGTCAAAAAAATATGAACCTCACGAACATTATTATCATTGGTCAAGGTTTCTCTCGGCTTAGTTATATGACAGGGTGTGATTTGGCAACAAATTCTTGAAGATGTGAAGGTTCATATTAGCTGGTGCATTAGGATTATCCAAGATGAGATCTCCATTATCTAACATTTCTTGGATGATGTTTTTGAAAGTTATACAATTACCATCACTATGACCTTTAATGTGATGATAGTTGTAGTAATCATTTTCTTTGTACCATGCAGGCATAGGATGAGAGGGGTCAAAACCAATATGTGGTTTGACAAGTGGAAGAGTGACTGCTCTGGATTTTAGAAGTTTTTCTAAAATTGAAGAGTAGGGTTCTCCTATGGGAGTATATTTTCGTTGCTCCTACTTGAACTGAAAATATTGAACAAGAGAAATATTGGAAGAAGGATTTAATTGGTTGGATGGATGAGATGGGCCAAATTTCAAAACTATTGTGTTGGCAGATCCTTTTTATTTAGAATAATTATTTTTCAGTTTGGAATAAGAAGTGGTATCGTTTTATTTAAATGTAACATTCTTTTTACGTAATTATATATTCTTCTCTTCAATGGCATGAATTTAAAGTTTTTCGGTCATTGTGAATGCATCTTCAAACATGTAGAAGGTTGTACCTGGAGATTTGGAAAGATGTGTCTAGCAAAAGCTCTAGTGAACAACTCTATTAACTTAGTTTGAGGTAGTTTGAATGTGAGTGGTTGATCAAGCTCTGCCAACAAGTGATAAAATATGTGATAGATTCATCTTCATATTGGTGTGTCACGTACAAGTTGGTCATGACGACCTTCTTGAAAATGTTGATAAAAATGTGGTTTAGAAAATCTTGAGCTACCTGATTAAATGAAAATATGGAATGCCTAGGTAGAGCACTATACCAATCTAAAGTCGGTCCTATCAAGGACATTGGGAATGTTCACAAGAGAAAATCATCATCATGAGTGATTAGATAACACAAATGTTTAAAACACTGCAAGTTTTGTTGCGGGTATTTATTTTGTGACCAATTTAATTTAGGAATTTCCCATTGGGGAGGGTATGGATGTATCGGAATGGGCGAGTGAATTGTATCATTGAAAATATCGTCATATGTCTGAGAATTACGTGAGTCAGAGATAGATTCTTCTAATGTTTGTATCTTTTCCGTCATGATTTTGATAATATCATTGGTAGGTTGTGATGATTGGGCACCCTCTGTAGTATAAGGGGGTAAATAAGGTGGGTATGACATAGTGGCATCCCAGTATGTGGTGGTGTTGAGTACAAAAATTTTGAGGAAGGAATATAGGCTGGAATAGATGTAGACGATAAGTATCCTGAATAAGAGATAGATGAAATAGGTGGTTGTTGGTGATAAGTGTAGGTAGGTGGAGTGGACATAAATAATCTCATAGAAATTAGAAGAAGATATTGTGGGATGGAGAGGATGATGTTTTTGGAAGGGAGTATGGGATTCCGTCACCATTGGTGGCGAGATGCATATAGGTATATGAGAGCTAGTGGATGTAGATAGACCTACACTCAAGGAGGTTGATAAAGGCATGGTTGACATCATAGGAGCGACAGATGTCAAAGGCATGATATATGTTATAGGTGTAATAGATATCAATGATGTAGGGTCAAGCTAGGAAACCATAAGTAGTAAGGTGGAAGAGGGTAAGGCCAAGCTAGTAGTAGCTGATGCAGAAGTGGGTGCGAGGGTAGGAGGAATGGACATAGGCATGCCATATACAAGATTCCATGATGAATCATGGGTAGATGAATGAGTGAGATAGTACTACAGAGTGGAAAAGATATGATCAATGAGTCTCATGAAATCATCATCACCAATGGGTATGGAAAGAGCCTGATTGGGGTCCATATGTGATGAGATTAAAGGGGCGATGGGCTAGGTGGGAGTAGCTAGCAGATAGTGTGAAACATGAGAGTGTTTTTAGTATTTTTATCTATCGTCAATATAAATTTCTAACCCCAAGCGCACCGACATATCACTCGGCATGAAATCAACGCTCACCCGAGGCACGTGTGGGTGCCGAGATCCTCTTTTATGTGAGAATTTTGAGAAGGTTTTTCCATTAATGGAGGATGATTTATAGAATGAGAAATACATTCACTTTAGTCAATAAGGTAAAAGTAGCATCTATAAAATCAAACATTAATGCATTGCAGAAACAAAGTAATAAACATGCTAAATCAAATTTGAACCATGATAGCAATTTAACACGAGGTGTTACACCCTTAAGCATGATATATAGAACAAACCCTTATATATATATATATATATATATATATATATATATATATATATATATTCATTCAAAACAATTTTTGTAGCCATATTACAATCAAAAGAGGTCATCTCAGACCACAAATGTTAAATGACAAAGACTTAATCCCTACAGATCTTCCCGATGAGGGATCATAGCTATACCCTCCTATTTTAACCCTTGTTACAGACCTAGTGCCATATAGAGGCATATTAAATCCTTGAGACCCTTAGTACTAAGTTCTCTAAACCCTAGCATTACTGCATGACCCTCATTATTAAGCACTTGTGTCTGTCCTTTTGTCTTCTCTCTATCTTAGTGTCTTTTCCTTACTTCTACTCATCTCTTTTTATAGAATCAACACCCACCACCATGCCTTCTCTCATGAATAGATTGCATTTCAAGTTTTAATGTGGTCCTCCAATGGTGAATAATTATCCCTTTGTAAGCCCTCCACTCTCTACAATGATGTCTTAAGGAATATTCCCTATGTGGAATATCCTTTTCTTGACCTCCAAGGTTCCAGGCTAGCACCTTATCCACTTAGCATCTTGAGTCGGTCATGTTTTCCTCAAGTACCTCCAGAATACCAAATATGGCTAAGTAATTTGAACCCAAGGCTCTACCTTCCGCATAAGCCCTGGTTTCTCCCAAACCCTTCTTAAACCTTTATGTCATGTGTGCTTCTCCTTGCATGTCATTCTCCTTCTTTGTCGTTTGTGTGCATGTTCTTTGGTACTTAGCTAATATTCCAAGGCCCAACATCACCCCACACTAATCTTGTTATTTTTCCTCATATACATACTGCTTATTCAAATAATAAATAATAGATGGACCCAGATAATTTGAGTGAAGAATGAAAGAATCAAAGAATCAAAGAACTTACTACTACCGCAAAATGAGTGGGAAATCTTTCCTTCTTGTTGCTGATGTTATCCTAGGAATCTACTTCACACTACACTTGCTGAAGTAGGTCACCTACTAGAGCACTCACCTCCTCAAAGCTTAATTCATCACCCTTAGAATTCAGCATATCTACAATTCCTTCTAACTACTTGCTAAGTTCATCCAGCGTGTCTATTATGTGGGTGATCTAGGGATACATCTCTTTAAGTCAGTTCTTAATTTATCCATGCAAGGATTTGATAGCTTCCATCTTCTTCTCAACCTTAGCTAGGATTTTATCCTGCTCCTCCCTATTTCCTTTTTTATTCTCTTGGAACTTTCATACCTACCTCATGTGTAACAACTAGTATACTTTCTACCCTATCTCTGCGCAACACAATTATCATATCCAACCTTTCCCATTTGCATGGTGGTCTTCACAATGGTAAGAAGATCGAAATCTTGAGTGACTTTATCCCGATATTCAATTTCTCTTCCTCCTTATGGTGTGCCAATGCTTGCTCTATTGATTCCAATGTGAGCGGTCACCTTTCTATGGTGAGGATGTGGGTTAAGTATTCCAATCATTACAAGGTTTACTCATATTTTTGCTCAAGTGGGGATAGGTCTGGATGCTTTAAGATTATGGTTTCTATAATCATATTTGTCTTCTTATACACCTCACACACCTTTGCCCTCTCCTCCCTCAAATTGTGCCTTAATTATGCATTGATCAGCTCCTCCTACTTCAAATCCTTTCTTTTCTCAATGATTTCTTTGTTCTTATTTTCTAGTTCTTCTTCCAGGATCCTTACTCTGTCATTCCTCCTAAAGAGTATCACCTTAACCTCCACCGACACCTTGTTGAGTGCATTATAGACTTGCTCATCGATAAGCTGTTGAGCATTCACTAGGGGCCCACTCCCTTAGATTCTGGTATCTTCATCTACGCTTCTTGGCTGACTTTGAACTTTGACTCATCAACATGGGACTCAAAATCCCAAGATAACATCTTTCTTGTATGAGGGTATTTACCCTCTTCTTCGAATGAATACCATGCAAGAATATTTTTGGAAGGTATGGTACTTTGGAAGTGCACAAGCACTACCTTATTTGGATCATTGATACAACTCATTCCTTTCTCCTACGCTGCTACCACACCTTTTCCTCCTATGCACACTACCTTAGGAAATCTTACCGGTGGGATGGGATCTCTGCTCATGCTTCTATATTCATTCTCTACACTCTCCTCCTCTATATCTTTCAGCACTTAATCAGCGTTGCGCTCCACCTCCTATTCTACCAAGTCCTTTATTATGCCCACTACCTCACTTTTTATGGCATCTTCTATCTGCTCATTGGTCAAGCTTGGGGTATTTTTATCCTTGGTGTTTACTTCCTCACTTCCCCCCTTTCCATGAGTTCCTTCTTCTTCCTCATCCTTCTCTTCATCCCCTTCATCCTCTAAGTCATGTGCATTTTAAATGAGATGATCTTGAGCCTCTTCACACTCGTCTTCATCCCTATCACCTTTATAAGCCTCTAGGTTATCCATTTATTCCGAGTTTTCCTTTTCTAATACCTTTTGCTTCTTCGTAACTAGTGCTTCTAGTATAAGAGACTCTTCCTTCTCTTCTTCGAGGTGAATCTTCCCTTGCTCGTGATTCTTATTTTTAGGGGATTTTCTTTCTCTAGCACCTCCTCTTCGAGTTTCATTTATTTTTCCTCTATGAGGGACTTATTTCTCCATGCATAGGTGTTTGGATTTTCACTCGACTCCTACGTGCCTATAAATTACATTGTCTAAATACTTGGTTCCTTTTTCTCGGTAGTCTCCTCTCTCTCCCTCTTCCTCAAAGCCACAACCTTATTTCTTGTGCTAGGGTCTTCTCGGGATTGAGACATCATTTTCCACATAGGTTCCCTTCTCATATTTCAGCCTTATGCGCAGGTATACCCTTGTTGTGGTTCTTCCAGCAAAAGGAAAGGTCACTGGTTTTGACATGTGTACGTCATGGGAGACATAATTCTCCACATAGGTGTGCTTCTTTGGGTATATCAAAGTCTTGCACAACTCACGGTAGTCTTGGTCCACTACCCTAAGATTAATGACCTTTTTTCCTCTTTGAAGTAGTTGACCCTGGCTTGGAAGTATTTCACAAGTGAAGGAGAAAGGTAATTTACACCATGGACTCTTGGTGTTGTCTGCTAAAGTGAACTTGCCAATAAAGAAATTTTGGTATACTAAAAACTTAGCTTCTCCTTGTACTAGGGCTAGAAATTTATCGGGTACTCTCCACTTGGCCCTGAACACGTCACACATTCACTTATACCATTTCTCTAGGTGCTCCTTATGGGTGGCCGTCATTGTTTCACAAGTATACTTCTCAAATCTCTTGGCAAGGGAGGGGTTCTCATCTAGGTACTCTCATACAAATTGTTTTGGCTTGACAAACACTCCAATTTATGAAAACACGATGGTAAGGAGGACATTCCCAAACATGATTTTATCGGCACTTTGAAGATTTCCTTTACTATGAATGTTTAGAGGTTATAGATGGTCCCCTCCAAGATCTTCCGAGAAAATGTTCAACCATGCCTTGTTGATCTAGGTCAATCTTTCCTATTCATTTAGTTTTGTGACCAAGCACACAATCATTCTCATTACAGTTCGAAGTTACGAGAGATGTAAAAGTACCGTGACCCTTCCTTGTAGTCATAGGCATCCATAGGTTTCTTTATGGCCTCCTAGGTTATCAAGTCATCATCAATTGAATCTCCTTAATAGGTAAGACAGGTAAATTTGGAGATCAGTTGGGGAGTTATTCTCATCATTTGTCTTGTGAAGTAGAAATGGTATTCATGCATGTGTGACATTAGCCATTGGTAAAACTGCTCGGGTTTTCTAAAATAGGGAAAATCATAGAGTTATAATAACTTGCCTTCTCCATCTTCACCTTGACTTCATCGTTGTAGATTGGAATTCCATCTAGTGTCCTTTTTCTTTAGGTTTAACCATCTCCAATGCCATCTCTTTATCTCGTGGTGCTCCTTCGATGGTTGTAGTCACTTACATCCATCTTTCTCACATGATACACCCATTATTTTCCCGAAATACACCATCTAGGTATAGCATTTCCACATAACATTCCTCGTTGAAACTAGTGGAAACATCTTTTTACTCTTTTCCCTTTCCCTTCATTGGTGAAATGATGGTTAATCTTGTGCCCTAGTTGTGGAACCCTAACTTGGTAAAAACCTTCCTTCATCAAGATAACGTATTCCCATGTGGGTTTTGAAAACTCTAACAACCATTTACCTCATGCCTATGTACTATTTTTTCCACCTTGGTTCGTTAGTAAAAATCACTATACACTCGAGATCTTCACAATCTTTTTCACGCAAATTTTCTAAAGGATTCCCTAGTTCACAAGAAATCTTTGATATCACAAATACAAGGTAAAAATAATGTATCGACCTCTTACTTATAGTTTTTATTCTTTTCCATAATAAATACAATGCCACCTACCATTGTACCTTCACAATAAAGGTAGATTTTTCCTCATAAGCCAACCTTCAGTGCTTTTACCCCTACACCCAATCCTTTGTGAAAAACTTCAACCTTCCGGTGTGTAAAAATCCTTATTGACCAAATATCGTTATGCATGTGCTCATAATGTTGAAGGTTCTACTTTTGTCCTTACCCGATTTTGACATCACCTACCTCATGTTGTTCCTACACTTTTCATACTTGTACTTGGTCTTTGTAAATCTCTCCTGACACCAAACTCCTTATGTTCACCTTTTCTACACGCGTTATTCCAAACTTTGTGCTTTTGATTCTTCAATCCGGAAATCAAAACATAGCTTCCACTACTAACTTTCATTACTTATCACTCCACCCACACAAAAATGGATGTTTGGTCCTCTGCGCATATAAATTTTTGAAAATAATAAGTGGCTACTAGCGCAAAATGCGCACAAAACAAAAAAATGAAAGGGAATAAATAAAGAGAAGGGGAAACACAAAGAAAGGAAATACATTAAAGGAAAACCTAGGATAAATGGAAATAATGCCTTATTTATGATTACACAGAAGCCTTATTTATAGTAGGTATTCAACCTACTCCCATCAAAATGAGTGCAGTAATCTCGTCCCATCCTGTGATTATAACTGGCATGCACCTGAATCAAGGATGTACGAGATGATATATGTCCCTAAGTAATGGAATTTTATTTTACTAGGATGGCACAAAAATTTGGAGTCATAAATCACGACCATCTACCCAACCTCAAATTATTTTTTTCTAATATGATGATCATGCCATATTTTTTGTCACGCCTTTTCAGTATTATAAATCCACCTAAAAAGTGATCGCCTTTCGTCTAACTACATTAAATTATCCATGTGCACCTGCAGTGATTTCTCATCAGCTAACCCACATGCGCATGTAATACATAGGGATGGTAACATCAATTCAACAGTAACACCATTTCCACACAAAAAAATAATTGGAATGGTGTGGCCTTGTTCAATTTCTTGCGAGTAGTCCTATACGCCCATAAGTACAGTGATACTTTTTCATCCCAATCCTCTCTTCCCACATCACAATTTTTGTAAGCATGTGACTTTGAATTTTGTTAAATGCCTCAAAGCCAGTTCCATTAGCTTGTGGGTGATATGGGTTAGTCTTGTGGTGGGATACCATGAATTCTACCAATAATATTCCACTATCTCATTCAAGAAATGGGTACTCCTATCACTCGTTAAACTTAGCAGACATCTCTATCTGCTGATTATATTTTCCCACAAAAACATAGTTTTTGTTGTTACTATGTAGTCCTTTATAGGCACTACCTCTACCAATATTATTAAATAGTCGGTGCAAGTGATGATATAGCGCAAACCCAGGTCCTTTGCATGGAAAGTGAAATTGGTCCTACAAAATCAATGACCCACTTCTCAAATGGTTCTACAAAGTATGTATCATCCTCAAGGGTTTATTATCCCTTCTTCCTAGGTTGGAAAGGCATTAGAAATGGTCATAGGCCTTACAAAACTCAATGCAATTCTAGTAGATGCTTTCCCACTAAATTCCTGCCAGTAGAATTTTTCACGTGGTGGCATTCCTTGCATAATATCCTCCTGCAATCTCACCATGTGCTTCCTCCATAATTGCAACATGCTCATGTTCCAACACACAATGAAATAAAAACTCATGACATCTTAGCTTGTATAACTCTCCATTGATTACATGTAAGGTGTGACACATATGGCTAATTGTTTTCATTCCAAAGTCTTCATTCCCTCTGGCACCACACCCATTTTTAGAAACACAAAAATATCTTCCAAATCAGAGGGCACGCACCACAACCTAAATAGTTGTGTCTTTGGCATCGTATCCTCAATGCTCTATGTGACCTCCCCTGAGTCAATCCTTGATAAATGGTTAGGCCCTAAGTTACTCTTTCTTGGTTTCACAATAAGTGTAAAATCAAACTCTTGGAATAACAAGACCCATCAACATATGTGCCCTTGTAAAATGGGCTTGTTCACCAAGTATTTCAATGTCATGTGGTTTGTGTAGAATATGAAGGGTGTTTCCAATAGATACTTCCTAAATTTTTGTAGCACATAGATCATTGATAGTGCTTTGCACTTGCTAGTAGTGTAGTTATTCTCTCTGGTGTCACATTCTTTGTAGCAAAACACAAGGGGTGGTCAACAATACCTTCTCCAGGATGTGTTAAGACCTCCCCAATTACCATCCCTGAAGCATCAATATGTACATGGAATGGCTTATCCCAAGAGGAAAGCGTATTATGGGTGTAATGATAAGCCTACTATTCAATGTATCAAATGATGTCTACTGCACCTCTCCCTAGTGAAATTCACTTTTGTGTTTTAGTAACTTCTCCAATGGTGTGAAAATGTTGGCATACCCCTTAATAATTTTTTTTTAGTGCCTCGTATACCCAAGGAATCTACGTATTGCACTCTTGATGGTAGGCTCCCCCAATCCTACAATAATGGCAACTTTGGTGAGATCCACAAACAAGCCTTCCTTACATATGATGTACCCCAACATGGTTCAAAATGGAGTAAGCGAAAAGACATTTCTTGGTGTTAAGGAATATGTGTAAGTTCTGACATATTTCAAACATCAACCGCAAATTGTCATAATGGTCTTTCACTAGTCTGTACATCGTTCATCTGTCAAGGTAGACTTGAAGGAACTTACGGATAAAATACTGAAATGTTTGGACCACTATGCAGGAAAACACAACAGAGAGTTCTTTAGTCCAAAAGGCATGACCGTGCGTGTAGGAAAAACTTCCCCATTCGGTGGTGAAATTTGTATTTTCTTAGTCTTCCTTAGCAATTCTAAATTGATGGTATCCGAGAAACCATCCGTAAAGGAATATATTTTGCACCCATCCAATCCTTCCAAGATTTCCTCGGTAAAAGGGATTGGAAAAGATCAATTACACATACCACATTTAAGTCCTTATATTCAACAAAAATCCTTATTCTTCCATCCTTCTTAATGTTGACAACCATGGGGCTTACCCATTCTAATTCCTCCATAGCTTCAATGATGCACGATGCGATCATCTTGTTTATATCCTCCTTGACCCGACGTGTAAATTTGGATTCATTCGTTAAGGTATCTTTCAAATTGGGTGTGCACCCTCATTTAACATGATTTTCATTTCCCCCAAGGAGTGGTTGATGCATTTAATCTCATGGTACCCACATGGGAATAAGTCCTAAAACTCATACAACAATTCAATGATCTTCAAAACCTCCTTTTCTAACCAATAGTCCCCAATCATAGCCTCCTTAGGTTCCATTTACGAGTTAATGTTAACATTCATTTCTTGAGAGGTTCATGGTAGATGCATGCTTGCTCATCAACACTATCCATAAATTCACATGTATCTTTAGTATGTTTAACATCCAAATTTTCCATCTCTTCGACATCTACCACATAGACCATTTTCCCCTTCTTTTCTCTATGCATGCGTGGTCGTGCCACATCTCTTTGTCTCTTCCTCATCAAAGTATGCTTCCAAACTAGGTTTTCCCAGTAACTCTAGTACTATATCTTCTATCATGGTACTATCTCCCATCGTTAATCATTTAAAAACCTGTAATTCCTTATCCACTAATGGTTTGGTGCTCGATATTCAAAATCTTGAAGGAGGTTATCCATCAACTCTGCCAATTTCTGTCCTAATGGTGCATTTCTAAATGAATGTATCATGTGCACTCATAGCCTTATAAAGTGGAGTATAACTTATTTACCCATAGACAAGGTGGTAATTCTTTTGTGCCTTCCTTCCAGGGACATCTCACATGCTTGGATGTGAAACGAGGTAGGTTCCTTCCCATGATAGTATTGTATGATTGTGGGTGCATTGCTCCAGGAAAACCTAACAGAGAACACAATTCTTACTTCATGCCACAATAGAAGGCTATTGCGATGCATTCCCACAAATGTGCTACTGATCCCGAACAAGTTATAGATGAGCATACTTATTCTTTCAATCCCATTGGGTCTCCATCTCTTGTAAGAAAACATTAGGGTTGGCCCCTCCAGAGTAACTTGGTAACTTATTTCCTCTCAGGTGCTTGATTTAATGTGCATTTATTACTCTTGCAATATATCCTCTTAATTTTCACCTAATTAACTCATAAGTCCCATGGGCCTAATTTTCATACGCCAAATTAGTTGTATCACTCATAGATTGAGTGTCTTTAAACTGAATAACTCCTTCCATAGGATTAATCACCTCAGGGTCCCTGATAGAGCACACATAGATCTTGTCAAGAACTTCCTTACATAAGGGCTCACTATAGGGTGTTGACTTTCCATTATTCAAGGGGATGATTACCCATTCTTCCTTGTTCTCAAAACTTGTGTATGGTTTATTGAACCATAGGTCAACATTGTTCTTATAAAACTAGGGGTACCGAGGTATCGTTGGAAAATTATTGTATTTCCCACTTCCCTTTGACACATTTTGATACTTGATATTGATACTATATTGATTACTTTATGGACATTATTATGGTTTTAATTTAGTATGATGTTAGATGTTGGACCATGGATTGTTGTTGATCTGATTTAGTTATGATGCATGATGATTATTAAAAAAATTCATATGTGGATGATGATATACTATTTGACATGGATATATTATGAATGTTGTTCGGACATGTGATATTTGGATATTGTGAGTATTCCTAGAAATGGAAAATTATTGGATGATGATATAGTTTTTGATAAAACTATAATCATCTTGTTAGATTACTTTCATGTTGTTGTGATTCATATATCTAGATGATTTTGGAAATTTAATTATATTTGTATTATTTTAGACGTTATGATATCGCCACAAGTATGAAGGGGTATTTATATTTTGTAGGTTAAAATATCACAACAAACATCAGGGGATTGGAGACCAACCACATTAGAATTCTAGATGAATTCAACAAGGTCACTATGGCAACATGTTTTGTGTGTGTGTGTGTGTGTGTGTGTGTGTGTGTGTGTGTGTGTGTGTGTGTGTGTGTATTTTTGTTATGGATTCGCATGGGGGATTACCTTTGAATGTGACCAAGAGAATTTATGTATTTTTAATGTGGTTTCTTTTATTAATGTTTTCATGTGTTTATTTTGTAGTGCTTTTACCCTTTTTATTAGTTATTAAATGTTGTGTTAATGTTGTGAATAATCATGTTGTTAAAATAAACAAATCAATATATCATAAGAAAGTAATTAGTGAAGTGGTTGGATTTTTTATTAAATGTTGTAAGTATGTGTAAGTGATGTGTAAGTTTACTTCTGAGTGCGAAACACTCCACCTTCTTGGAAATTCGAATTTGTCCTTGGAGGTTGATTTTGGAGGCTTGTGGGACAAGTAAAACTTGTCCCATACCTCTTAATTTTATTTACCAACCATACCTATGGTTGGAGGGTTGAATTTAGACCTTCTTTATGCATTTTGATATGACTAAATGTAAGTTTTAATTGCACACTTCTTACATTTTATTAAATTCAATCCTTATGGGCGTGGACTTTTTACGGTGTGTAAGTTTATTATCATATTATTCACCCACCTCTTTATTTTACATTTGAGAATGAATTTGACTATTTTGTTGGAGTTGAGGATGTGTGATGTTGAATCCTACATGGATCCACCTCATCCTCTTCTCTTCCCTCTTCTATAAAATTAGAACTCCTGCTTTGTTTTGGGTTGTTGAACATTTTGCATACTTCCTTTTGGGTGAAATTTTTCTATGTGGAGCTCTTCCTTTTGGAAGGAGATTGGAGACCTGTGCATACTTGTTGGATGTTGATTTTGGACTGTATTTAGGCATTGGAAAACTTGTTGTTTTGTAACATAGATATCTCCTTCATAGAGAGGTAAGAGCTTGGCTCTTAATATAATCTTTTTCTTAATGAATGTACATGTTATTGTGTCAATGTTTTAGCATGTTTATGGGTTGTTTGGGTAGACTACCTAGGAATGGTGTAGGAGAATGCTATGGGGAATCCATGTGGGGGGGAATAAGGGAATGCCAGTGGCATCAGAATTCATGTGGAGGGAGTTGGGATTGGGTTTCTACCTTGGAAAAGAAATGGCATTGCATTTCTTACTTTGTGAGGGGCATAAGGAAATTTTTGGGGGGCATAAGGATATATGGGAGATGTTTTATATTGGTGGTCTATTATAGCTGGATACCCAATTCCCATTGGGAGGCATAAGTAGCTTCCCCCATAGTTCCTTGATTCTTTGGCTTGCTTGATGGAGCCTTAGTCTTGTTTGTATGTTTTAATGTAGTTGTAAACTACATTTTGTTTTGAACTATGTTTAAAATATGAAAATGTTGCATGTGTGTTGTGGAAGCCTTGTTGCCATGGGTTGAATCACATCTTTTATTGCATTATGGTTGGGGCTTGGGGAAATAAAGAAGGATGGCTTCTCCTCTTCATTGGATGTCTTGGTTGGGTGGAGAGCATTGCCTTTCCCCTGCCTTTGTTGTGATCCAAAAGAAGAAATTTATGTTACTATTATAGAGCAGAGGAGAAAGACAATTTGATAGTTCCATGTGAAATGAAACCTCATTGTAACCTTTCCCACCTTGAAGTGGATGATCTGTATATTATTTGTAATGGAAAGATACTTTGTATTAAGCTATGAAAGTTATGTATTCCAAGTTGTGAAAGAGATATACTCTGTTTTGATCATCTGAAAGAAATAAATTGGAAATTTGTTATTTGCATTCAAGGAATTGAAAGATGTAAAGTTGTATTATTTTTTTGAAATCAATAAAGGATTGTAATAATTTTCTTCAATTTGCATTGTTGCATTGAAATTGATCATCAATTTGTGATTTGAAACTTCTGTTTGGAAAATTGAAAGAGGAATACGTATGAAGGAAATATATGGAACTCTGTTCTTTTGAAATATGTTAAAATTGGAAATTGGACCTTACATTTTATCTATTAAATGGTTTGTTTATATCAAATAAATGTCTTAGGCTGGAATGGAAATGAATCTCCATATTTGGGAGATGAAAAATGATAAATAGCCCTTTTAAATCTGATCTCTATTTTAAATATTAAAACTAGCATATACTTCTCTAAAATGCATAGTTCAAACTTGAAATAATAAAATGACAAATTAAATGATTGAATTGAAGTATTAGGCCCTAAAGGAGTTAAAATAGACTAAAACACTTAAGGAAATATTTCAAAACTTAGCAAACTTGGGCTCAAACTATTTTGCAGTCGTTTTCTTTCAAGAAATGAAAATGCTCAATATTACAAGTCAATCAGATAAATTGAACCTTGAATCCTTAAATCCATTTAGGAAAAATCATCCATGTTTATTTGACATGTTGATAGAGGAGGAAGATCAAATTGAATAAATCTAACAAGTTAAAATTTACCAATTCACATTATATAAGCCTGCAAGCCATTTTCTTAAAATTGACCCCTTAAACTTTATCAAAACAAAAAATTAATGAGCTCTATGCAAAGAGGACATTGAGAGATTTCTAGAAATTCCTCATTTTCCCCAAATTGAGCTCTCTATCAAAATTTATGGCCTTCTGAAGTTTTCTTCACTTGGCGTTAAAATTTTGGGAAAAATTTCCTTAGCGGGCCCACGGCCCAAATTTTTCCCTTGGGGCTTAGGAAAAATTTTGGGAAAATTTTCAAAATTTTCTCCACCACTCCACTAGCCTATAGCCAATTAGAAGCTACCACGTGGCCTCACGAGGTAATGGCGGAGGTGCGGCACCTTTTTCAACCTTAGCACTTTTTAAATTTTTCTTGGGAAAATTTTCTTAGTTTCCTCCACCTCCCCGCCAGCCCGTGGCCAATAGGGTGATGACACATGGCATCATCTGGGATAGGTAGAGGCACATGGGAAGTTTTTCCCCTTGCATTTTACAAACCCAAAACTCGAAATTCTTCTCGTGTCCTCACAAGTCCATTTTCCCTGCGCGCCAATCGAGATCTTGACACATGACGCCTTGGGCATCGGTGGAGGCGTGAATCAATTTGAT
The DNA here is from genome assembly GCA_018340775.1 of Taxus wallichiana var. yunnanensis. Taxonomy (NCBI): domain Eukaryota; kingdom Viridiplantae; phylum Streptophyta; class Pinopsida; order Cupressales; family Taxaceae; genus Taxus; species Taxus wallichiana. The sequence continues at coordinate 428,455,809 of CM031235.1, read as the reverse complement.
CCCTTAGCGTTTTGTGACCCAAAGGACTTAATACCTTAAATCTCTCCAACAGTCTAACTTTCTACTACAGATTTCTCAAGCTGACATGTGTCCTCTTCAGCCTGCGGGAGCATGGAGGCAAATCACACTTTTTCCCCAAAAAGGGAAAAAAACTAAAACTCTTCCCTCGCTGTAGCCGACCTGCACAAGGGAAAATTTTCTCCCCTAGGCCCGCAGGCCCACCCTTGGGGAAAATTTTCACCCAAATCCCCACCAACCCATAACTTGAAAAATATGAGTTAGGAGGACTTCTTTATATCACTAGAAAGGTGAGGAAATTTCCTATCCAATGGAGTAATTTAGGAAATTTTTGAATGCGTTAAGGGTGAGAAAAATCAAGTTGAAACTTTAGGCCTATTAGAGAGTGTGTTTGGTGAGGAATTTCCCTCTGAACCTAATTGAAACTTCTAACCCTAAATTTTGGACCTTGTGACCTCTAATAATTATTAATAAAAGAAAATTATACTCTAGTAGATTATAATTATTCCGGAACCTATTAGTGACAGATTGTTGTCTTGTAACATGGTTGTAGATTCTATTAATTAAAAATATATATTCCATAATTTTCCTAAGTGGGTTGTTTTAATGGGTGTTACACTTGGTATCAGAGTAGTGGTTAAAAATCTTGGATGATTGGGCACACTAGAAACTTGAGACATGAACTTTAAAACTTAGCACACTTTTAAATCTAGAAAATAATTTAGTTTGGAATTTTCACATTTTAGTAAATATGGAAATTGAATAAAACTTAGAAAAATGAACTAACTCTCACCTTGGTCTATGCAAGAGGCGTAGATGAGACGAGGGAATTTTCACATAGACCCAGACTTACTACCACCAGATCATGTTGTAGCAGCCATCCTACCCCAGATTTTACAGACTCTTCAGGATGTTAATGTCGCTCTATGTGGAGGATCAGTAGGAGGACATGTAGCCAAACATGACAGAGTCCCTTCCATTGATGGTCAAGTATCTCCTTGAACCAGCGAGGAGAATGGAGGAGAGAACTCCTATGTAGAGTCGGCTAGGGCGAGTCACCACATAGGAGTCAAGGTGACCCGGTTTGAGCATAGAGAGAGGTCTCGAAGCCCTAGGCTTAGAGATAAGCATACGAGAGAGGCCTAGAGGCCATCGGATCACAACTGCGCAGATCACATCGGGGAGATCCTAAAGCTTTAACCATACCATTATTCTCGATGACATATGTGGATTTTAGGAAGAGGCTTGGTTAGTGAGATTGAGTGGATAATTCAAGCTCTGTCCTTGTTCTATCAACATGAAAGCTCATGTTTTGATCCATCTATTGAGGGATAGAGCTAGTGTCTGGTAGAGGATAGAAGTAGAAGCTCCATGTTGACTCTAAGATAGTTACACGGGAGCTCTTTGAGGAGAATTTTAGGAGCGATATTTTTCATGGAGGTTCATATAGAAGAGGATCGATGAGTTCCATGACCTTCGATAGGCATCTCTTTTAGTAGCAGAGTATGAGAGTAGGTTTTGGATCTACTCCAGTATGTTGAGTACATGTAAGATGAGCAGGTGCGGATCTCGCAGTTCATCTAGGGCCTGAACCTAGACATCGGAGGTTTGGTTTAGATCCACTACCCACAAAATTTAGTAGAGGCCATTGAGAAGGCCTACATAGCAGAGGAGACTTGGGGAAGACCCAACATGCTAGAGACCAAGTCCGGAGCCACATACAATAGATGCATGATAATATATCGAGGGGGTCAGCTCCTCCTTATGGTGGCTAAAGTTCTTCACAGTAATCATTTAGACCCTAGTAGCAACAACAGTCCCACCCACCTTATAGACCTCCATAGAGAGTTAATGCACAGAGAGGTTAGAGTATGGGGCCTCCTCCTAGGGGTCCCATCAGGACACAGGGTGGACCTAGATCTCAGTCAGCGGAAGCTCACTAGTAGAGGTTGTAGAAAAATGCCACTTGATCATCAGGATCCACAGCATAGACTTCTAGAGCACCTACTGGAGGTACTACTCATTGGAGAGGATCAGGTGGTTGTTTTGGTTGTGGAGTTGTGGGACATTTTTTGAGAGACTTCCCTCAAAACCATAACAAGGGTAAGACACATATCTAAGAGCTGACTGTTTGTGACATGAGACATAGTCACATGATTTATATAGTGGTTGAGAACCACCAGGATGAGCATCAAAGTACAGTCATTGAGACTACAGGTAGCATTGGGGGTATTCCTACCTCTATATTATTTGATTCTAGTTCTTTTGACTCTTTCATTGCACCATCTTTAGTAGAGTGATGCAGGCTGGTGACAGTTAGGCAGGGTCTTTATTGGGACATTGAGATGGCTTCTGGAGCCAAGATCTCTGTAGAATCCTTAGTTAAGGAGTGTGTAGTGGATTTGGGACCTTTCACCACTACCTCGGATCTTTGTATCCTTTCTTTGGGCTCGTATGGAGTCATTTTGGGTATGGATTGGTTATCTACACACAGGGCCAGGATGGATTGTTACCACAAGACTATATCTTGTGCAGATGATCTAGGAGTGGAGTCGGTGATTTTAGGGGTCAAGAGACCCGTTTCTATTCGCACCATCTTTGCTATGTAGCTTAAGTGGTGTGTATGACGGGGTTGTCAAATGTATGTTGTTATAGTCAGTGACAGATCAGAGGATGGGTCTAGTGGACCATCGCTAGATGATCACCCCATTTTGAGAGAGTTTACTAATGTCTTTCTAGAGGAGCTACCGAGGTTACCACCCCTATGTGAGATTGATTTTTATATAGACTTACTTCCCGGATTAGAACCTATCTCATGAGTACCTTACCGATGACCACCCTAGAGCTCTATGAGATCAAGTTGTAGTTGGAAGGCCTTCTGGAGAAAGGCCTTATCCATCCTAGTGTATCCCGTTGGGGTGCACTTTGGTGATCTTTATGAAGAAGAAGGATGGATCATTGTAGTTTTGTATTGATTATTTCAGTGAACAAAGTAATGATCAAGACTCATTATCCCCTTCCACACATTGATGATTTGTTTGATTAGATGAAGGGAGCCATGGTTTTCTATAAGATTGATCTTAAGTCAGGTTACCATCAGCTAAGGATTTTGGAGGTGGACATTCATAAGACTTCCTTTAGTATGAAATATGGCCATTATGAGTTCACACGGTGGTGCCTTTTGGTTTGACTAATTCCCCTGCAGTGTTTATGAGTTTGATGAATGGGGTATTAATGACCTTCTTAGATTGCTTCATGATCATCTTCTTTAATGATATTTTGATTTACTCACGTATGTGTGAGGAGCACAAGGACACCTTTTCCGGTTCTTTAGTGTCTTCCTGAGTAGCAAATTTTTAGGAACTTGGAGAAGTGTCATTCGGATGGAGGTGCAATATTTGGGTCACATAATTTTTGGGGAAGGTATCGCAGTTGATCCTTCCAAGATTAGAGCCATTATGGATTGGCCAACACCCACTACCGTGACAAAGGTGTGCAGCTTCACGGGATTAGCAAGTTATTATAGGAGTTTTTTTAGGACTTCTCTCAGATTACGCACCCTATCACTTCCCTTCAGTGGAAAAGGAAGAATTTTTTTTGGTCGAACAGATGTGAGCAATCCTTCAGGACACTGAAGGAGTGTCTCACTACAACACCTATCCTTATAGTACCGGATCCACATGGTGAGTTATTTGTTTGCATGGATGCTTCGTTGGTAGGCCTTGGAGGTGTGCTGATGTAGGAGGGAAAAGTTGTAGCTTTTGAGTCTTGTAAACTCAAGGATTATGAGATTAATTATCTAACTCATGATCTTGAGCTTGTGGCAGTTGCACATGCCTTAGCTCGATGGAGGCACTTTCTTCTTGGAAAGATATTCACACTCAAGACATATCACTTGAGTCTTTACCACCTCTTCATGCAACCCAATCTCAATGCTTGCCAACGGTGTTGGATGGAGTTGCTTTGTGAGTATGATATGTAGATAGAGCATGTGAAGGGGAAGGAGAATGTGGTTGCAAATGCTCTTGGCAGGTGGAGAAATGCGAGTATGGCCACTTCAGTGGGCACAAATTTGTGGAGTAGGATTCTTCATAGCTTCCTCTTGAAATATTATACATTGCAGGTTTGAGATGAGATCGAGTCCCAGAGACCCCTCGAGGGGAATTTTTATGGTTTCTCATTAGAGGCAGATGGCCTTCTTAGGCACAGAGGTTGGATTTATGTTCCCGAGAGATGGAGGCTTGAGGTAGGACATCTTGACAGAGGCACATCATGCACCCTATTCAACCCATCCTAGGGTGAAGAAGATGCATGCTACATTGCCACAATTATATCATTGGAGGGGACTTCACAGAGACATGGCTTAGTTTGTATCACATTATTTAGAGTGTTAGAAAGTGAAGGCTAAGCATTAGCATCTAGCTGGCCTTCTCTTTCCTCATGCTATACCAGAGTGGAAGTGGGACACCATTTTCATGGACTTCATTGTTGGGCTACCGATGTCGAGATATCACCACGACGCCATCATAGTCATGGTTGATAAATTGACAAAAGTGGTTCAGCTTTCTCCAGTGTAGACCACTTATATAGCTAGAACAATAGCTTGGGTATATTTGTATGAGATCGTCGGGTTACACGAGATTCCACGAGAAGATCATTAGCAACCGCGATCCTTTGTACACTTTTTATTTACGGACTACCATGCAGTATGCCCTCGGGATGAGAATCAACTTCAACAAAACATATCACCCCAAGATAGATGGATAGATGGAGAGGGTGAATCATATTTTAGAGGACATGCTTAGGATGTATGTGATGGATCATCAGTCTAGATGGGAGGAGTACCTATACTTGGTGGAATTTTCTTATAATAATAGTTTTTAGAGTTCCATAGGCATGGCTCCTCTTCAGGATTTGTATGGTAGAGAGTGCAGGAAACCTCTTAGCTAGGAAAAGTTAGAGGAAAGAGTATCTCTTAGACCAGCTCTTCTATGGGACATGGAGTAGCAGGTGGTGTTGATCGGAAGAGATTTCGGAGGCATATGACAGACGAAAGAAGTATGTAGATCAACATAGGACCGATCATAGTTTTGATGTGGGTATGAAGGTGTTTCTTTGTGTCAGGCCACATAATATCCCTATCCATCATGGAAAAGGTTCTAAGTTAGCTCCTAGATTCATTGTTCCTTTTGAGATCTTGGAGTGTATCATCCCTTTGGCCTACCGTCTCGCGTTCTTTACCTAGCTTTTCTCGCATACATGATGTGTTTCATGTTTCAGTTCTTAGGAGATATATTGCAAATCCTTCTCATGTGCTAGATTGGACCTAATTATAGGTGCGGGATCAAGGGCATGTGACAGGTGTAGCCCATTCACATTATAGATTGTAGGACCTTTTACCTTTGAGGTAGAGAGATTGATTAGGTCTGAGTGCAGTGGGACAAATATGATGAGACTGTAGCTATATGGGAGGATGCTACATTATTATGGGTTCAGTTTCCACATTTTTTCTAGTGACTTCTAGAAGGAAGTTGAGTCTAAGGGGAGGGAGATGTAGTGCCCACTTTCCTTTGACACCTTTTGATACTAATCTTGATATTGTTGATTACTTTATGGAAATTATTATGGTTTTGATTTAGTACGATGTTAGATGTTGGACCATGGATTATTGTTGATTTGATTTAGTTATGATGCATAATGATTATTAGAGAAACTTCATATGTGGATGATGATATACTATTTGACATGGATATAATATGAATGTTGTTCGGACATGTGATATTTGGATATTATGAGTAGCCCTAGAAATGGAAAATTATTATTTGATGATATAGTTGATAAAGCTATAATGATATTGTTAGATTGCTTTGATGTTGTTGTGATTCATATATCTAGATGATTTTGGAAATTTAATTATATTTATATTATTTTGGACATTCTGATATGGCCACGAGGCTGAAGGAGGTATTTGTGTTTTTCAAGTTAAAATATCACAACAAACATCGGGGATTGGAGACCAACCACATTGGAATTCTAGATGAATTCAACAAGGTCACCATGGCAACATGTTTTGTGTGTGTGTTGTCTTTGTTAGGGATTCCCATGGGGGGATTACCTTTGAATGTGACCAAGGGGCTTTATGTATTTATTAATGTGGTTTCTTTTATTAATGTTTGCATGTGTTTATTTTGTGGTGCTTTTAACCTTTTTCATTAGTTATTAAATGTTGTGTTAATGTTGTGAATAATCATGTTGTTAAAGTAAACAAATCAATATGTCATAAGAAAGTAATTAGTGAAGTGGTTGGATTTTGTATTAAATGTTGTAAGTATGTGTAAGTGATGTGTAAGTTTACTTCTGAGTGTGAAACACTCCACCTTCTTGGAAATTCAAATTTTCTTTGGAGGCTTGTGGGACAAGTAAAACTTGTCTCATACCTCTTAATTTTATTTACCAACCATAACTATGGTTGGAGGGTTGATTTTAGACATTCTTTATGCATTTTGATATGACTAATTGTAGGTTTTAATTGCACTCTTCTTACATTTTATAAAATTCAGTCCTTATGGGGTATGGGATATTTGGATTGTGTAAGTTTATTATCATATTATTCACCCACCTCTTTATTTTGCATTGGAGAATGAATTTGAATTTTGTGTTGGAGTTGAGGATTTGTGATGTGGCATCCTACATGGATCCACATCATCCTCTTCTTTCCATCTTCTATAAAATTAGGACTCCTTGCTTTGTTTTGGGTTATTGAACATTTTGCATACTTCCTTTTGGGTGAAATTTTGTTGTGTGGAGATCTTACTTTTGGAAGGAGATTGAGACCTTTGCATGCTTGTTGGTTGTTTATTTTGGACTGTATTTTGGCATTGGAAAACTTGTTGTTTTGAACTTAGATAACTCCTTCATTGAGAGGTAAGAGCATGGCTCTTGATATACTCTTTTTCTTTATGAATGTACATGTTATTGTGTGAATGTTGTAGCATGTTTGTGGGCTTTTTGGGTAGACTTTCTAGTAATGGTTTAGGAGAAGGCTATGGGGAATCCATGTTGGGGGCATAAGGAAATGCCAGTGGCATCAGAATTCTTGTGGAGGGAGTTGGGATTGGGTTTCTACCTTGGAAAAGAAATGGCATTACATTTCTTACTTTGTGGGGGGGCATAAGGAAATTTGTGGGGGCATAAGGAGGGATTATGGGGGACATAAGGATATATGGGAGATGTTTTATATTGGTGGTTTGTTGTAGGTGGATACTAAATTCCCATTTGGAGGAATAAGCAGCTTCCCCCATAGTTCCTTTCTCCTTTGGATTTCTTGATGGAGCCTTAGTCTTGTTTGTAAGTTTTAATGTAGTTGTAAACTACATTTTGTTTTGAACTTTGTTTAAAATTTGATAATGTTGCATGTGTGTTGTGGAAGCCTTGTTTCCATGGGTTGAATCACATATTTTATTACATTGTGGTTGAAGCTCAGGGGCCAATGAAGAAGGATGGCTTCTCCTCTTCATTGGATGTCTTGGTTGGGTGGAGAGCATTGCCTTTCCCTTACCTTTGTTGTGATCCAAAAGGATAAATTTATGTTGTTGTTCTGGAGTAGAGGAGAAAGACAGTTTGACAGTTCCATGTGAAATGAAACCTCATTGTAACCTTTCCCACCTTAAATTGGATGATATGTATATTATTTGTAATGGAAAGATACTTTTTATTAAGCTATGAAAGTTATGTATTCCAAGTTGTGAAAGAGATATACTCTGTTATGATCATCTGAAAGAAAGAAATTGGAAATATGTTATTTGCATTCAAGGAATTGAAAGATGTAAAGTTGTATTGTTTTTTGAAATCAATAAAGGATTGCAATAATTTTCTTCAATTTGCATTGTTGCATTGAAATTGATCATCAATTTGTGATTTGAAACCTCTGTTTGGAAAATTGAAAGAGGAATACGTATGAAGGAAATATATGGAACTTTGTTCTTTTGAAATATGTTAAAATTGGAAAGCTAACCTTGAATTTTATCTATTAAATGGTTTGTTTGTATCAAATAAATGTCTTATGTTGGAATGGAAATGAATCTCCATATTTGGGAGATGAAAAATGATAAATATACCTTTTAAATCTTATCTCTGTTTTAAATTTTAAAACTAGCATATACTTCTCTAAAATACACAGTTTGAACCAGCAAACAATAAAATGACAAATTAAATGATTAAATTGAAGTAGTAGGCCCTAAAAAAGTTCAAATAGACTAAAACACTTAAGGAAATATTTCAAAACTTAGAAAAAGCTGGCTAATACCATTTTGCGGTTGTTTTCTTTCCGAAAAGCAAATGCTCAAATTTGCAAGTCAATCAGACAAATTGAACCTTGAATCCTTCCTTAAATCCATTTAGGAACAATCCTCCATGTCTATTTGACATGTTGAGAGAGGAGGAAGATCAAATTGAATAAATCTAACAAGTTAAAATTTACCAATTCACACTGTATAATCCTACAAGCCGTTTTCTTAAAATTAACCCCTTAAACTTTATCAAAACCAAAAATTAATGAGATCTGTGCAAAGAGGACATCAAGATATTTCTAGAAAGTCCTTGTTTTCCCCAAACCAAGCTCTCTATCAAAATTTATGGCCTTCTGAAGTTTTCTTCACTTGGCGTTAAAATTTTGGGAAAAATTTCCTTGGCAGGCCCGCAGTCCAATTTTTCCCTTGGGGCTTAGGAAATTTTTGGGAAAATTTTCAATTTTTTCTCGGCTTCTTCACTAGCTTGCAGCCAAATAGAAGCCACCACATGGCCTCATGAGGCAATGGCAGAGGCACAACACCTTTCTCAATCTTAGCATTTTTTTTTCTTGGGAAAATTTTCTTAGTTTCCTCCGCCTCCCCTCCAGCCCACGGCTAATAGGGTGATGACACATGGCATCATCTGGGATAGGTGGAGGTGCATGGAAGTTTTTGGCCTTACGTTTTCCAAACCTAAAACTCTAAAATTATGATATGTCCCCACAATTCTATTTTCTCCATGCCAATCAAATCTTGACATGTGGTGCCTTGGGCATCAGCAGAGGCACTGATCAATTTGATCCCTTAGCATTTTGTGACCTAAAGGGCTTAATGCCTTAAATCTCTCCGACAGCCTGACTTTCCACCAAAGATTTATCAAACCAACACATGTCCTCTTTGGTCCTATAGGCACATGGAGGAAAATCACACTTTTTCCCCAAAAAGGGAAAAAATGCCAAAACTCTTCCCCACTCCACCGACCTACACAAGGGAAAATTTTCTCCCCTAGGCCTACAGGCCCGCCCTTGGGGAAAGTTTTCACCCCAAGGCCCGCTGGCCCATAACTTGAAAATTATGAGGAGTTAGGAGGACTTCTTTATATCACTGGAAAGGTGAGGAAATTTCCTATCCAATGGGATTAATTTAGGAAATTTTTGAATGTGTTAAGGGTGAGAAAAATCAAGTTGAAACTTTAGGCCTGTTAGAGAGTGTGTTCGGTGAGGATTTTCCCTTTGAACCTAATTGAAACTTCTAACCCTAAATTTTGGACCTTGTGACCTCTAATAATTATTAATAAAATAAAAGTATACTCTAGTAGATTAAAATTGTTCGGAACTGTTAGTGACAACTGTTGTCTTGTAACATGGTTGTAGATTCTATTAATAAAAAAATTATTCCTTAATTTTCCTAACTAATCCTAGGTTGTTCTTGGATCTCAAGTGGGTTGTTTTAATGGGCATTACAATTATATGCCTTATCTAGCACTAAAAATCAAATTATCTAGTGAATTTCACCCATTGGATAGTGATGGAAGCATCTTTCAAAACACCAATGGGAATTTCCTTTGTCTTGTTGGACATATACAACACATTTGAAGATGGTTGTAATGGGGCCTTCCCATTTGGTTCTAGGCATCCAAGGTGAGGAAATTAACTTCCACACCAATGTCAATTAGGATATTGCCTAGGATCCATCCATCCATAATAACATTTAAGGTAATCTCCTTATCGTATTCGGTGTTGTGGGGAGGAAGGTTAGCATGCAGAACCTACCTCTCGCACTTTTCTCCAGCACATGGTAATATTTCCTGTAACCATTCCCATAGAAAAGGAATATTATTATCCTACCTCAACATTTTACATACTTCCCTAACCTCATCCAAGTCCTTCTACGAGCTTCAATGCTCTTCCTTTGTTCTAACCATATTAACTACTCCTTGAGGCACTAGATTTCTCCTTATAGGCTCTTAATCACATCTATGGTCTCCCTATACACCTATTTCTAATGAATAGGGTATTGATACTTATTATACACCACCTATTCTCTAGTAATAAGTGGCTTCTACCTCGTGTGTCTCCCAGTACGTGTAACTTCAGCTCATGTTGTCACCAATATATGTTCTAGTTTTGGTAGCGTGTCACCCTTGATATCCATTTCAAGTTAGCCTTATTTATGATTACCATTTCGGTGAATTTTTCCTTCCAATGTTGTTGGATCATATGTTCAAATAGCTCACAGGGAACTCCTCATACTTTTTCTTCTTTCCACATCATGAGAATTATAACGAGATCGGGGCATTAGCGCTTATAGTGCTTTGTAGATCCACAGGTTGTAACAAGTTCAATGTGGGAACTCACTTCCCTCTCCTCCGTAATTACTACAACCAAGAAATCCTCCTCTTAAACCTCTTCCATTCATCCCTCCATCTCGTGCACCCTTCATCATGATGACCATTTTCCTTAGAACTATTTGTGAGGTTATTTTGGTGCACACCAATATCGATGGCATCATATATCTGGTCAATCAATCTACAATCCTTGGTGTCATGAGTAGTAGAGGTGTAAATATTCCAATAGAAAGAAAAATTCTTATGGATTATGTGTTATAGTAGGGGACATCTACTTACATCATGATATCCTTGGAGAATCTCATATTCCACTATCTCGTTGGGAATATTATTATAGTGTAAACATTATATTATTAGTTGTTGAGAAACAAATCATAATTACCTGTAATTATATGTGAAGTTGTTTTAAACAACTTCACGTATTTAGCTTATTGTTTGTAACTTCTTCTAAATTATAGGATGTTGTTTTAGCTATTTTCTTGGCTATATATTAGCCATGTATTGTGTATGAAAATACAATGAATATCAATATATTATTGATTATGTTATTCTGATTCAAATCTGTCATTTGGTAACAGAGCAGCATTGATCTTGGAGAGAATACGGTTCTTGTAGCAACATCTACTTGGAGAAGTCATAGTTTGGAATGTTGCAGCACTTTTAGCAGTTGGAATAGTCAACTGGAGCATGAGAAAACCAATTTTAGATGTTCAAACACATGAGTGCCACGTTTTTTTCTGAGCAGTCACATTTTTTCTGAGGACATGGTGGCTGTGCAGTGTGGTTTGTTGTGTCCACACGGATTGGTGGATGTATAAAGTGTGCAAGATCAAATTCATTATCCAAAGAAAAACACTTAGCAAAACACGGTTTGGGAAAGCAAAACACGAAGCGTTTCCACTTGCCACGCAGCCACAAACAAGTTTTGAGTCTTATTTACCATGTGGGGGAGAAAAATGCCTAGGTTTCATTTACCACACACCACATCATTTTATAAGATCTACTTGCCACACAGTCACTTGGGGTTGCAGGTTTTTTTTTTTTTAATTCTATAGTTGATATATAATAAACTATATACGTGAGTTTCAATTTTTTAGTTTTTTTTTTTTTAAATGTTTAGAGTATTTAAAAATTAATTTCCTTTTTTAACTTTTTAAATAGTGATTTATCAATAGTATTATCGCAATTGTAATAATACAATAGTTGTGAAAATGGAGAAATTGAGTCTTGTTGAGAAGTACGAAGGATGTGATTTTCATACATGGAGAATCTACATGCAACTGAATTTGATTGAAAAAGATTTGTGGGATGTTGTTAAACCAAATGTGACAACACCAAAAATTCAACGGATCTAGAAAAATGGAATATCAAGGATAAAAAGGCCTTAGGAACTATTGGTCTTAGTTTGTCAAAAGCTTACCTACACCATGTAGAATTCACAAAGTCAACAAAGGAAATTTGGGAGACATTAAATAAACTATTTGGATATGAAGCAGACAGTGCTAAGATAACTCTTAAGCAGAGACTTTATGGGTTAAAGATGGATGAAAATGTAAAAATGGCAGAACACATCAGCAAGTTCCACTCTCTTCTCAATCAGCTTGCAGGTATTAATGAGAAGGTAAAAGATGATGATGCCAAAGCAATTCTTTTGAATAGTTTTCCTAAAAAAATGTCTCATATGGTTTTTACTTTGAGCAAGATTAAAATTGGTTTAGAAGGAGTAGTTTCTACTCTTCTTGATCAGAATGAACCTTTAGAACCAGAAGAAGAGGTCTTATATGTACACAATAAAGCTAGTACATCATCAAAGAAGGGTAAGTACAATTCAAAGCACATTCCTACAAAGGGAAAAATCAAATGTTACTATTGTAAAGAAGCGGGGCATGTAATTTTAAATTGTAAAAGTGGGCACAAGATCTCTTTGGATGATAAGATTGATCAAAAGGCTTATATTGTTGAAGAAGAAATTGGTGGGAAGATTATGCAACCGATGAAGAACTTTCTTGCCCTAGTGATGAAGATTATCTCTTCTAAAAATAACAAAATTGGAGGTAGGAGGAAATGGAGGATGGAGGCTACTCACTTTGCCTCTCGTCGATCACCAACGATGAGGCCGTATTTTGTGGTGGTGACATATTTATTTCTAGTTGTGTGTTTATTTTATCTGGTGTGCAAAATAAAGAGCAATAGTTTGTGTATGTTTTCTTGGTACATGTGAGTATTCCTATATGTTCTCTTGAAGTGTTGTGATGTGGCATGGAAGGTTTTAGTCAGTGAAATAGTTGTATAGGAGGGTAGCTGGTGTCCAGAGGAGAGGAGCAGTATGCAGACCTAAAAATATGCGTAGGCATATGATTCAGTTTTAACTACACTTCACCCCATGTTCACACTAAGGGGGTGTATGTTGGGAATATTATTATAGTGTAAACATTATATTATTAGTTGTTGAGAAACAAATCATAATTACCTGGAATTATATGTGAATTTTTTTAAACAACTTCACGTATTTAGCTTATTGTTTGTAACTTCTCCTAAATTATAGGATGTTGTTTTAGCTATTTTCTTGGCTATATATTAGCCATGTATTGTGTATGACAACACAATGAATATCAATATATTATTGATTATGTTATTCTGATTCAAATCTATCACTATCATGGTGTGTGCCAATCTCCGAGGGACAAATAACCTTTTTATGCCCCTACACCTCACAATCTATGCACCATAGGCCACTACGAGTCTCATGTGATGGGTTCATAGATAGCTTCTTCACTACTTTTCCATTGCAAAAAAATTTTCTTCAAGAAAAGGGCTAACATCGATATCCACGCTTCTAATAACCTCAACATACAAGGCATCCTCTAAGGCCTCGCATGGGTTTGTGAAAGTATTGTGTGAAATTTCTCTCCTAAAAGGTGTTATCAACCCTCCGAAAAACCATTCAGCATGCTCATAAGGGTTAACATCATAAGAAAACTTTGACAAGAGAGTCTTAAAACGCATGTCATATTCCCACACACTTTTTTCCATACCTTGTTAAATCTCCTTTACCATGCTAATGATATTTTGTTAAAACTCAGGGATATGAAATTTAACTTAGAAGGAATTCCATAACGTAGTTTAATCCACCATTGTTTGATGGGGGTCATACTTATAGTACCAACTATGCACACATCCTTATAACATCATTACAAACTAACTTACTTTCCATTCTAGGGTAGTGAACCCCTTCATGTGCTATATCAGCTCACACTTATGTACATGCTTTGTAGCATCCTCAACACCTTTGTAGTCTAGTAGATGTAAAGAAATTTCAAAAATACTTGCTGAGGTGGTTGCGGCCCATGTCCACCTGATCCAAAACCTTGATTTCCTTTAGTGTTTCCTCCACCACCAAATCCACTAGATCCACTAGTGCCTACTCCTCCTGATCTACTAGATCCTCCAAATCCACCAAGTCCTCTAGATCCACCAAGTCTACCAAGTCCACTAGCTCCTATTCCACTAGATCCACCTCCCATAGTTGGTAAAGGCATTGACGTAGTTATGCCTAGTGTTCCTATTGTCACATTGAACTATATGCCAATAGTTTGTGATATTACACTGTACTAGATGTATGTCTCATGCCGCTTTATAAATGCAATACCCAAACTTTTTGTACCCATAGTTTTCCAAAATTTCATTCTAGACAATATACCTCCAAACACAGGAAATGATTCTACAACCATAGATGTGTCAAATGAAAATTTATACCTCCTTAGTGTTGATTGGTCACTTCCTCCAATACCAACTAGGTTAACAATACTTATCTCTTGATTTATAAAAATAAGTGCCAAGAGTTGTTCACCAGGAAGATTTAGATGTGCAGCAATGGCTCTCCTTTCTCCAAGTGACAAACTCTCATCAAAAGATGAAGGGGTATCTCTCATACGCTTACCAATATGGGGTAGCACAGACTTCTTAGGATCCATGTCCTCATGCGAACCTTAATTCCTTCCTACAACATTTTCCTCCATAGATCCATCACTCCTATAACCTCATGTTGTATACCCAACTCCCTTTCCCATGTTTCACTATGATTGAGTCTTCTCTCTTCCCTCTTATTTTAGCCACAAGGTCTACCATCTTCCTCCACCCTAGCTTCCTTGCCAAACACTCATAAGAAGCTAAGCCGGCCATAGGAAATGCTTCCAAACATATTCTAATTATTAGGATATTTATGGATAAGGGAATAACATGAAAAAACAATCCTCTAGGCTCCCTCAAGAACTCAAACTCAGAAACCTCTAGACAAGAATACATAGAAATGGCATATTCTAGGGTATAACTAGTCAAAACTCTTCTCCACCAATGATCAATGAGAATGTGTTCAAGTCGATCAACATCCTACAACCTCTCGATATTCATCTTAGGTCCACACATGAGATCTATAATACTAGCTTGATCTAGATGCATATGCCAAAGGCCACCCATAAAACTCTACTGGAAAGCAAAAAAAGAAGGTCTCATATAACTTAAGATACAGGTTCTCTTCTACCCATTTACGTGCATCAAAATCAGGTCCAGTACTAAAAATCTTAAAAATGCATCCTCTATGATCTTAAACCATGCTTCTACACTGTCTAAGGTCAATTTCTCTTTCATCACGCATCATTCTCACAATAGATTTGAAAAGAGGTCCTGACAACATAACCAAGATGTAGTCATTTTTATCTACCCTCAATATAACTTTCTAACACCAAGTGCACCGCCTATCACCCAGGGAGCACTAGGCACTCACTTGAGGCACACTCACGCGTGCAAGCCCCTCCTTTATGTGAGATTTATGAGAAGGTTTTTCCATTAATGGAGGATGATTTTTAGAATAAGAGATATATTAACTTTAGTCAATAAGGTAAAAGTAGCATCTAGTATATCACACATTAATGCATTACAAAAACAAAGTCATAAGCATGTGCTAAATCAGATCTGAATCATGATAGCCATTTAACATGATATTTTACACCCTTAAGTATGATATAAATACAAAACCATTATATATATATATATATATCCATTCAAAATAGTTTTGGTAGCCATATTACAATAAAAAGAGGTCATCTCAGACCATACATGTTAAATGATAAAGACTTAATCCCTACAAATCTTCCCCGATAAAGGATCATAGCTATACCCTCCCATTTCAACCCTTGTTATAGACCCTAGTGCCATATAGAGGCCTATTACATCCTTCAGAACCATTATCACTAAGTGTTCTAAACCCTAGAATTATTACAGACCCTCTATTACTCAAGACTTTTGTTTTTCCTTCTTAGTCTTCTCTCTATCTCAATGTATTTTCCTTACTTCCGAGCATCTCTTTTTATAGGATTAACACCCATCTCCATGCCTTCTCTCATGAACATATCTCATGTCAATTGTCAATTGTCAATGTGGTCCTCGAATGGTGAATGCTTATCCCTTGCAAGCCCTCTACTCTCTACTGCGTGATGATGTCTTCTAGGAATATTCCCTAGGTGGAATATCCTTTTCTTGACCTCCAGGTTTTAGGTTGGCACCTTATCCACTCAAAGCACGCCTAATGGGGTCATTTTTTCCTCAAGTGCCTATAGAATGTCAAATATGGCTAAGTAATTTGAACCCAAGGCTATTCCTTCCGTGTACACCGTGATTTCTCCTAAACCCTTAAAATTTTATGTCCCGCATGCTTCTCCCTACATGCCCTTCTCCTTACTCTTCATGTGTGTGTGCTCTTTGGTACTTAGCCAATATTCCAAGGCCTAATAGTGTTAACTTTTTTATGAGTTAAAACCATGTGACTGACAATAGAACAGGTATTTTTATCTTTGTTGATGATGTGGAAACACATAAGTAATGGGAAAAATCAATCTAAAATGCATGATTAGATCATTGTTTTGATTGGAAAATCAAAATAAAGAGACCGACATCGGTTGGGGTAACCGATGCTAGTATGAGGGTAAATGCCGCTAGTCAACTTAGACTGATGTTGGTTACTGTGAAAAATAAGAGATTCAAAGATCTGGAAATGAAAGGTGAAAATGGGTCAACTTGGACTCTAAAGATGATATCAGAGACCCAAAAGTGTGATAAAATGGCATAACATGACACGAAAAGAACATAAAGATGGAGAATACTATTTTAGTAAAAATAACCAAAAAAACATTAAACTAACATCGGTTAGTTAACCGATGGTGGTGAGATCATGTAACTGATGGCAGTCACTGAACCGATATCGGTTACTTATGAAATATGGGAAGAGAAGGAAAAATGAAGTTTTGGTGATTTAGATCAAATAGAAGGGCCAACCTAGAGACTGAGTATGGATATGAGGAGTCCTAATATACCCACAATAAAACCAGAATACACCAATCCTGATGATGTGAGGTGTAAAAGGATAAGAACTAATGAAGAAATGTAACTCACACCTCAAAATGCAAGCAAACAAAAATATAACAATTGTAAAATCCTAAGCTATAGATTTTATGTTATGGATTATGCCATTTAGGGTGACTATATAGTAAGATAGAATTTTTGGTTAACAAAGGTGCCCTATAAAAATCCAACAACTATGGCGAGGTTTTGAGAAATTTTGGCATGGGAGATCCTTCTTTGAGATTATGAATGGACGAGAGATACCAATTGGAGTCCACTTTATCAATACTGATCGTGTGATCATTGACATCTTCTTTTAGGAAATACTTTGTTCAAGAATTGTGTAGTTTGTTTTCAATGATTTGGTATATAGAATCAGTAAAATGTGAGCTATGGTTCAATTTTTCAACCATAAGCTAGGAATGACTTCCAAAATATAGGTTTTCCACAATTTGGATGAGCTATAATGTAAAAAAATATGAAGAGGTTAAGGGTGTGGTTTTCACTAAGTGTAATGTAAGAAAAGAAAGAAGAGTTATTTTTAATTACGAAAAATAAGTGTCACCGAGACAGATTAGAAGAAAAGAATATTTCTAGAGAAGAAGCTTAATGTGAACTTGTTTCAAATGAAAATAGAAACACAAGATTTTCCCTAGGAATGGATAGTGCAACCAACCCCGGAGATGGGTCCCACTGGGCATGCCAAAAATTTCATCAATAATTAGTACACTTTCTAGGAAGAAATAAATAGAAGGTAAAATGGTTAAGGAGGAGTACTGTGAGGCAAAGGTGGATGGAAGAATGCACATGTTGTAGACTTTTGATCCAAGCTGATTGTGTGAACTTCTCTTTGGCTAGGAAGAATTAAATGTATCAAGACCACCAAATAGTATGAAATATCAAAATTCAGAGGACTACCTAGCAAGGCTATATCTAAGAAGCATGATGCTTCCTCGAATGGTTGTCAATCCTCTGTTTAATAACAATTTAATGTGAATAAGAAAATGAAATAAATAGGTCCTATTGCAATGTAATGATTTAGGTTTATCATACACACAATACACTAGATTCAATGCTAAATAAAAATGCAACACTAAATCTAATTAGAACCAAGGTTTTTTCAGGTCAAGAAGGTTTGTCAAAGGTCTGGTAAGGGTCCGAGGATGATTAGTTGAGGTTTGGGTTGGTTTTGAGTGAGTGGGAAGCTTAATGGTCTAAGAATATGAAATGAAAAAGAGACCAATATCATTCCAGTGACAAATTTCTGTATGGGAACTAAAATGATGGCGGTCAAGGAACCGACGTTGGTAGGAGAAATAGGTAGTAAACTATTAAAAATGGGTTTTTAGGCTCTCTTTGATTGCACAGAGAGTGAGGGTAGTACGGTTTTGGTTGTAATATGGCTAAGGATAAGCATGAATGATTAAAATCACAATACTTACTTGGTGTCTTATAGATATTGTGAGTTGATATGGTTGATTTTTGATGGGAGGAGAGGTGCTTGAGTCCAATGTCATGAAAGTACAACCTATGTGCTCTGTGATTATTCCAATGCTCTAGAAGAAGAACTGATTGATTGTCTTGCACTGTGGTTGTGTGTGTTCTTTGTCTAGATGCGGGAGGGCTTGATTATTAGCACTTAAATGAAATAAGGATCCAATAAATGAATTATTAACCTAGGTAAAGGGTTTTAAAATTCTATATAATGGAACCAATTACGGTTTAGGTGACCAACATTGGCCAAGAATAAACCGGCATCCGTTAGGGTGAAATAGTATTATTTACCAAAAATAGGTAGTTCTTCCTAGATTCTGTGTTTTCCTTTTTGGGTCTGCTTAGGAAAGTAGAGTTCTTCATGAGATAAGGTAGGAAGATATTAGAATAAGTCCAAATAGGTTTAGGAAGAATTCTTATTTAGTTAGGTCAAGTGGTGACTCAAAGCACTAGGAGTGATGACTTGGTCATTGTGAGTTATAAGCCCCTAGAGCGGGTCAAGGGTGAGGTGTAATGATGAGGTGGAGGTGTGAGGATGAAATTCACTTAATTAAAATAATTAAATAAATTAATAATGTGAGGATGAGTATTAATATGGGATGAAGGGGTTATGATTAGTTAAATGTTTTAATTAATTGAGGGGGACCAAGGGAGTGTGACCCAAATTTGGTGTCTACACCATACAAAAATGAAGTATAATGTTCAAATACTAGATGACCCAACATCATACATCTTGTGTAAAAATACAAAATCTTGTAACTTTTTCATGACCTTCGAGGATGATCTTGAGCTGCCCATGTTGGTGGAATAATTTCCAAGCATCACAAAGCTAATCAACGGACATCATGATGGTTTGATGAAATCATAGTTTGAGAGTATGTACTTCCCATGGGATGAGATCATAACTAAATTTTCTCCACTGAATGTCGATCATGATCATGATAATATTGACTTGTAACAAGGAAATATTAAAGTGATGATAAATGTGAATCAAGAAGGAGTGATGCTCGACAACTTCTTGATTGGTAACTTCAATGTTTCAAATCATGTTCTTGATTCTCGGTATGAGGTTCCATGTGATGAATGTACTTGTGAATATGAATACTTCTCTTTCTCATTAGAAGAAGATGACAAGAAATATGATAATGAAAATATGTTTCTACCTCTTAAACATGAAACTATTCGAGGAGATGATGATTTCATCATATAAATTGATTTATTGGTTCTTAGTGATCAATATTGGGAAAACGATAATGACAACATTTCAGCTCCAATATTGTGCTTACTACCTTTTCATGAGAATGGAGACATTCTTAGCAAAAAATGGATAAATGAAGTGCTCGAATCTAGGGATTATTTTGTTCAAGATGGAAAAATTATCAATAGGCTTCAACCTTTCAGTGTCCACTTTGCTCAAGAGAAGAATGCTCTCAACACAAAAATTGATGTCAAATCTCAAAATGGAAAAAACGAAGAAAATGATAGTTTCCATATTGCACACCCAACCTTGAGCTCATTCTCTTTCTAAGAGGATGATGCAATGCACATGACACACTATGTAAGGAAGCATGTTGCAAAAGAGCTGAAGTATGAGAAAGATGATTTCTTGATACAATTGAGAAACATGGAACATCAAGAGGTTGGTGATAATGTCAAAGTTTCTAAAGCATATGCCAAAAATCAAATCATGAAGACAATGGTCATGAAGAAGATGAAAAGTGAAGAGAAAATGTCTATCAAATTATGGAGGTTTGGTTATGCAAATGATAATTCAAGTATGAGAAAGGATCATCTTCACGGTAGTAATGGAAAATTAGCAATCGAAACGAACTCGAGAATCAATGAAAAATAGAAAAAATGTGTCAAAGAAAAATAGGCAATGTAATGAATGAATTACATTAGAAATCATGCTACATTTCTCAAAAATATGAGGATAGGTTCATATTTCAATAATCATGTCAATGGATTTATAGAAGAAAGACATTTGGTGATACTCGTTTATGGGTAAGCACTCTATCCAAATTAGTGCTTTAATGAAAGTGGGTTGTTCCCGCATTTACATAGATGACTTAGGATGTTTCATTGTGTGTTTTCTTTACTATTTTTTGTTTCACTTGTGTTGTGTATTCTCTTCTTGTGTTTCCTTTTCTTGTTGCATTTTGTTTCCTGTTGTGTGTGTGTGTTCAATAAAGGAAGTTATGTTGTGTCTCTATGTGATTAGTTTATAAGCCCAATGGACAAGGCACTAGTCCACAATGTCTTGAGATTCTAGGGTTCATGTTTTCCCTTTCTTCATTGTACTTGATCCAGAATAAGTCTCTAAGCTAGAGTCAACTATTTTCATGTAAATGTATTGCATAAAAATTTCAAACATGAAAAATTATCCAAATTCAAAAAAATCTCTCGAGTCTCCCAAAACCCTCTCTTGGTCAATTTATTTGTTGTTTCATGTCCATATTAACCTTACAGTACTTCCAAGATGATGAAAAATCAAGTATAGGTGTTTGGAATGGTGTGATAATGGTGTTTGATATCTCAGTTATCCTTAATAGTTAGTTTCCTAGTGGGTTGCTATAGTTAGGAGGGTAATTAGAGAATACATAATGGAGATAAAAATGGCTTGTGCTTTGGGTTTGATGAATGAAACTTTGTAGAAAAATAAAGCATGGAAATGGGTATTGTAAAATGTCTTCAATGTGGTATAGAACTTCCTTCATAAAAAATTATGTTAAGAAAACAATAGTTGTAGGGCTACTAAAAAATAGAGTAACTAGAGAAGAATAAGGTGATGAAAACTGTTTTACCTTGAGAGATGAATTATAGAATTTACCACACACCATAAGGGGTGTAATGGGTGCTTAAATCTAATCTTACTTTTTTAGGCCTCTTAGTTTTTTCTAACCATGAAACTACCAAAGACCTTGTTCTTAAGGGCTAAATGAGACAATTTTGACAAAGGTGGGAACATATGATGTTTTCTTAGTTTTTGATCATTGTGAAGGCTATGGTAGCATTGAATTGATATTGTTAACATATTACTTTGGTGGCGTATGTCACCAAGATCAAAAGGACTAAATTTTACATGTTGTTGCCTAACCAAATTTAAGAAGCTTATAAGGACAGTTTTGAGAAAAGTAAAGGAGTTAGTATTTGCCTTGTTAGTAACTTGATTAAATGTTGATCTAGCATTAAGTAGGTGTATAGAACAAGGTATGGTGATTCAAAAGGTTGGAATAAGGTAAAGGATCAATTTTTGCATATTTTATATTACCCAAATTTGAGAAGTTCAATTATATTCGGGTAAAGGAACAATTCTTGGTGTTATTGTTGGTGATAAATTGATGATTGCATTAGTTTTATGATTATCTCTCATTAGTATAAGTCTGATTATTTTTAGGATTGTTTTCATTTTTTTAGAAACTTTGATATCCCATGCAAGTTGACACCAAACATAGGAAACAAAATCAACAACTATAATTGAGACCATATCGTTTAAAATTATTGAGTATTTAGAGTTCCAATTGTAAGTTATTCTCCAAAAACATTGGTGCTTTGTATGCAAGAAAAATACATTTCTATTTTCTATCTATATTTATTTGGTACATTTTGTAAACATTAAAAATCTTTTCACAAAATTAACATTGATAAGTTTATATCCACCAATATAGGAGAAACAACATAAGAAATTGTATGCACTAAAAGTAGAGATTTCTTCCAAACATAGATATAAATGATATTTTTATAAAAATAAAATCAGTAAATTAGGACTTACCATAAATGTTTGGAGTATGATCCCTCTTCTCATACAAAATCCATAAGTTGTTTATGCACCATGCAATATCTCTAACTGATTTGGATCATGCATTCACTCTGATTCGATGCATGTAATGATCCACCTATTTTGAGCAACGTCTTACATACAACACATTTCATTTAGTCTCCCCTTTGAAGATTCTTATTCCATGATTTGTGCATGTTCCTCATAGAGTTTTCAAAATAACTACATTTATGCATAATAAGATGTTTATATGTAATATTCTTATGGGCGTGATCTATGTAGCATACCACTATTTGTGTGGTTATATCAACAACTATTTGAGTTTTGGTAAGAGTAAAATAAGTCGTTAAAATAAATTTCTTTCTTTATCACATAAAATAATATTTTTAGCATTTGTATGTTGATTCGAATGGGGTTAATTTCTACAGTGGAACCAACAGATAGAATTGAAATTTTTAGTTGGAGTAACAACTTTGGTATACATGCAGTTTTTATTTCTCAAATATGACAGCTACATTATTTGCATTAATGAATATAAGTACTTCATATTGTACTTCTTTAACTACAACTATTAATTGATTCAACAAGAATTTTTTTTTATTATCCTCATAAAGAAAACAACATGTTGTATTGATCAACTATTTATTTATTCAATATATCTACATTAGTAATTGATGAAAAATAAATTTTCTTACCTGAAAGGTGAATTAATTCTTCCTCAAGTGTCTAAATTTAGTAGCTATAAGAACTCTACTACAAATTTATCTCATTAAAAAACAACATTTTTTAGTATTTTGATTTTCGTCTCCTTTCTTTATTATTAAAAATGAGCGATTGTAGTTTTTGACCATTGTAATGTCATATCATTTTAAATGTCATCCATATCAAATTCCTCATCCAAATTTCATTAACATTTGATTATCCCTTCATAATAATGTTATCGGTTACACTTTTCTACACTGTTGTGCTAGTATGAGATGGTGGGTTTAAATCCTAATGGCAAAAAAGTAAATTCTAATTTACTTTATCTGAAAATAAATATAAAGAAACCATTAACTAAGTATCTCCTATCATAAAATTTTCTAAGCGACATTCCCTCTCACTAGGAACCTGTTTATATACTATCACTAGACAATTCTCTTATAAAAATTTAAATCTCCTTATAACAATGTGTTCCCCAATAATGAAGCTAAAATTATGGAGTTTCATCAATCCTCATCATTAAATAATGTCAATCCAGGGTTGGTGTCCATAGTAATCTGCAATAGAAGAGAGATATATTTAGAAAACATTATCTTCTACCAAATCCACACTTGCGGGAATTCAAAGGGACACTTGTAGGAATTGGAAACACACTTGTAAGAAATTAAATGTCACACTTGTAGGAAATTAAATGTCACACTTGCGGGAAAGGAAACTGCTGGCCGAAAAGAAATTATAAACACGTAAAACACTCATAGGTTCACAACAAACTATACACTAAAAGAAAAATTATATGGTACAAAGAAAAATTCAACAAAAATATAATTACAAAATGAAGAAGAAAACATAAACACATAGATCCACCTTCCTTGGAATGATTGGCGACTCATTCCTCGAAGAGGATTTTAATAAATAATTATTTACAAATTAGATACAATAGAATCTCATAATGAATTAACCATAATAATGGAGGTTACATTCATTGGTGTGGGAGGTTGAATTTATAATTTCATACTTCTAACCAACTCCTATTTTAAAGGAATACATCTCAATCGAATCTTATCAACTAATATTTCAATCTATCTCAAAGTATCAATTCCCACAAAATATGGAGAGAGCTTATCTAACTATAACTAACAATCTAACTCTCTTGTTTTATTTTTGAGGATCAAAATGAATATTGATTATTCCTTATTTTAAAAATAATTAAAAAAACTTATGGAAATATATATTGTTAGAATTATTTCTAAAAAGACAAGACCTTGCATCTCAAACCACCCTTAGGTTATACTCATCAATGTAGTTATAGTATTCATCTCTAGTTCTTTAATATCCATCTCCGGAGCTCTAATGTTCAACTCTAGAGATCTAATATTCAAATTTGGAGCTAGTGAAGGAACCTCTAGAGCAAGTGAGGGAACCTCCAGAGCTAGTGAAGGCACCTCCAAAGCCAGTGAAGGAACCTCCAAAGCCAGTAAAGGAACATTTAGATCTAGTGAAGGAAAATATGAAACTATTGCAGTCTAAAATAAAAATCTTTGGAGATGATATGAGATATATTTAAGATCCTCCAAGGCTTGTTATAATTGGTGCTTGGTTCTCAAAATCCTTTATTTGAAATTTATAACAAAGTATGGACGACATATGCACAAATTGACATTTTTTCCCAATAATCATTAGAAATAGGTAACAAAAATATAACAATGAACTCTAAATAAATAACCATGATATATACTCTCTATTTTATTCTAAATAAACCTTAAGTTCATAAATTTCACTTAGATCCACTTTATGTAACTTATACGAGGAAAACTAATGTTAAAACTTGTATAAAATGGGCCTTTTTGGGTTCATCGGAATAGGTGATTGGTAATTGATGAAATGGAAGAATATTGTAATTTTTGCATTCCTCTATTGTCATCTAATAATCTATAGCCTTGATGGAGATATTTTTGGTTCTATTTTAGGGTGTGTGTGACATGCCTAGTCATCATCCACATCACCTAGTGAGTCATCTCACCTTGCGAGAGTCATAGGTCTTAGGAAGTCAAATGACAAGTGTCAGATTCTGTCATAGAATCTGTCATTGTCATTTGCGTCAGTGCATCATAGGAGTTACATTCCTTATTTAGAATTGTAACTCCTCCTTTAGTGGCGTCATATGCGTCAGTGGCGTCATTGATATTCTTTCCTTGTTTAGGCATGGGGGTTACACAACACCCCTATTTGTACTTCCTTTTTCGATCTATGAGTATGAGAAGACCTGTTTTCTTACTTGCATTTTCTTTCCATTGATTTGAATCTTGCTTATTGCATTGGAGCTTGACATTACCATCAGAGTGTAACTGCATTGTGGTGCATTATTTTTGACATCGGTTCTCATTTTTCCCTCTTTCATGGTATTAGAGAACTCTTCATTTCTCGATTGTTTATTACTTACGTATCTTCTTATTTCATCGTGCATGTTTTTTTAATTATTATTTTGGAATTATATTGCTCACCTCATATTCGAGTTTTAGCGATTTGCAAGTTTGAGGTATTTTGGTTGGTTTTCTTTATTATGTTACTGAGTTTGTGATTACTTCCTTCTCATGAACTAGTTTTTGTCTTGGTGTGGACCTGTGGTTCCTTCTTGGTTTGTGGTTTGTATGTTCGAGTTATTTGGGTGTTACGGATTTACATGGGTTCTTTTTTCAGGTCTATTACAATTTGAGGTTACATTTCGAGAGGTTGCGAGATCCGTGTTTTTACATTACTTTGGGTTCACATTGCATTAGATCCTCTTTCATAGTCTTACATTTGGATCATCGGTTTGACTCTTGTAGCTTGCCTTGCTTATCTGCATGCTTCCTCCTCCTAGTGAAGTGAGCCTCTCTACATTGGTTTGGATTATTATATGCTCAGACTGGTGTTTAATCGTGTCTCACTGGTGTATAATTAGACTAATCCAAGATTTTTGATCATTCTATGTGGTTACTGGTTACTGGTTGACATTGTTATTTTTACGTCAATCTCACACTGCCCTAATTTGTGCTTGAACACTGCTTACCTCTCGTGGATCATTGGTTTAGTGCATTTTCTTGAACACTCATTTGTGTTGTATTCAAATTTGATTGGATCTTATTTTTAGCTTCTTATGACTCCTCTCTATTTAATGAAGGGATCTTACACTCCACATGCATCGACCATTTCCTCTGAGAAGTCTAGTTTTCTATTTACCCGTAACCTTCTTGAGTGTAACGTTGTTCGCATGTGGAGTATTATCATTCATGGTGGTTCAGAACACACCCGTGTGTTAAAACTTGCAATATTTCTCAACATCATTCCCTTACCTTCTTGATTGTCTCGTGCCCTCTCTACCATTTCTCCGAGCTACTCACTTTGTCATGATCAACTCGTTTGGCATAGGTTTTTTAGTCAACTAGGCATTGGATCCTTCGCGCCTCTATGCTTCCAATGCTCGGAGCTTTTCCTCATTCTATTTTATACCATGCATAACTCACTCTACCAGAGGCATTTCAACCTCTTAGTGTCTCAGGTTCCACGGCTGCACCACTCTAACCACTCGGTGCCTATTTCATTGACTTCTAACCATGCCAGCTGACTCCTCACTCCCACTCGGTGTTGGGCTCTCCACATGGGCTTCCATTCTCAAGCTCTCAGTCAACACTTTCTCAGGTCATATCTACCCCTTTTAGAATTGATTATTGGTAATCAATCACCTTTTAAATATTTTAAGGTGTATAAATTTAATTGGCATTATAATTCTTTTTGGATAGTTTTTTACTTGTTTGAATTTCCTTCCTTCAAGTGACAAAGATGGAGGGTGAGGTCCAAGGTTCGCAGAAGACTAATCCCACCCATAATTAAAAAAACCTAACTAAAATTTAATTTAATTTCCAACAAGCATACATACGACACCCTTTGCATGCGTTTAGGGAACTTTTTAAATCTGTTTGTAGGCTTATTAGCATTTTTCCATTAGTTGCAGGAATTATTTTTTGCTATAACTTTTGACTTGTTGCTCGGTTTTGAGCACTTCTTTAGTCAAAGTTGCATGTTTTTTACACTCTAGTTGATGGGATTATTAGTTTTGTAAATGCACTATTTTTATAAAGTACCACATTCTGGGGGGTGTCTTTGTATTGCTTAATTCAACTCATTTTTCTTGAGCTTTGTTCTATCCCTTTTTTGCTTGTGGACTTGTGAGCGCGTCCGCCATAGTCTTACAACAAAGGGATTATTTTGTGCGATGTGAGACACTATTTCTCATAAATCCCTCTCTTCCCCTTCTTGTTTTCTCTCATTCTTGTGTTTTCTTATGGTGTCGAACTATTGTGCCCAATGAACCTTGATTGTTGTCTCCACTATTGCACGTTATTACACTGATTGCAAGGTGAGTGACAGATTGGTTCTTAGCACACAGTCACATCTGATTGTAATCAACACACTATACTATAAAGTGCCACAAAAGGGGGGTTAAACTTGTGTTCCTTGGAGGCTCCTCTCGTCATGGACATTGAATTTCATCACTCCATTGTTCAACTAGGACCAGGAAACTACCTACAATGGAAGAATGGGATACTCGATCATTGCATTATGTACAACTTGTTACCACATCTTCTTGGGTTGGCACCTGAACCTATTGACTGCATTCATCACCAAAATTGGTTGAACGAGAATGATATGGCATACGGGCTTCTTTGTCTTACTATACCGGAGGACCTTCAATGTCGATTAGAATTCACCAAGTCTGCGCCGAGCCTAGACCTTCATTCAAAATTTTCATGGAGACTTTGATCCTCCTTCATCTGGTTATGGATCTTATGATGATCTTACATCCATGGAGGAAAGTGATTTCACCGATACTTTTTCTTACGAAGGGCCACCCACACATATTTCTGTGCATGCTCCTTCAGAACTTAGTATTGCTCCTATCATAGTTTCTAGTGACTCTCCTCCACAAGACTCTTCGGTTGAATTCTCACCTACACACCATGCTACCTTGGATCTTAGGTTTTCCCCTTCATGAGCATCTACTGATTCCATTGATTCTAGCCTGGAGATTCTACCATCCCCTGTTACTTCCACAGACTTCAAGATTGCTTCTTCAAAGGGTTCTTATAATCCTCCACAACATGACATTGATTTCCTTGACTCAGACTTGGATGATATGCTCAAGGATACCGACATCACAGTGCAACATCTTCTTCCACCTACTACCTCTTCGAGATATCAGAGTTGCCATCACACCAGCTTCCACTGACTCTCCACCGTAGCAGGTTCCTTTTCCCCTTCAGGGCTCTCCTTCATCACAACTCAACTCTCTTGATGATATATCTATATTTGAGACTCCCACCTTATGGAGATTGATAGGATTGTCACCACTTCTCTTGATATATTATCTCCTTCCCATATTGGGCCACCTTCTGGCACACTCCATGTTCCTCCTCCTTCTGATCACAAACCTTTGGTCCCTTCAGATTCATTAGGATTCCATCAGAAATCATCTTCCGGAGGAGCTTGGATAGCTCTCTTTACTTCTTCTCCTCTTCTTCTTTCTAGAAAGATGTTGTTTGTATATGGGCACCTTATCAGGCCTTTAGTTGTTAGGCCCCATTGACACATCTTTCTTAGTTGTCTAGGGGAGTCTTCTTTTCTATTCTGGCTTACCT
Source organism: Taxus wallichiana var. yunnanensis (assembly GCA_018340775.1). Lineage (NCBI taxonomy): Eukaryota > Viridiplantae > Streptophyta > Pinopsida > Cupressales > Taxaceae > Taxus > Taxus wallichiana. The sequence goes on along the minus strand of CM031235.1, from coordinate 428,427,111 downwards.
TGACCTCTTCCTCAACTTTAATGAAGGGGGGGTGTTGGTGTGTGTGACACACCTTGTCATCATCCACATCACCCAGTGAGTCATCTCGCCTTGTGAGAATCATAGGTCTTAGGAGGAAGTCAAATGTCAAGTGGTAGATTCTATCATAGAATATGTCATTGTCATTTATGTCGAAGTGTGTTACAGGGAGTTACATTCCTTATTTGGAATTGTAACTCCTCCTTTAATGGCATCATATGTGTCAGTCATGTCATATGCATCAGTGGCATCATTGATTTTCTTTCCTTGTTTAGGCATGGGGGTTACACAACACCCCTATTTGTACTTCCTTTTTTTGATCTATGAGCATGAGTAGACCTGTTTTCTTACTTGCATTTTCTTTCCATTTATTTGAATCTTGCTTATTGCGTTGGAGCTTGACCGTTACCATTAGAGTGCAATTACGTTATGGTGCATTGTTTTTGACATCGGTTCTCATTTTCCCTCTTTCATTGTATCGAGCTGGATAGCTCTCTGTACTTCTTCTCCTCTTCTTCTTTCTAGAAAGATGTTGTTTGTATGTGGGCACCTTATCAGGCCTTTAGTTGTCGAGCCCCATTGACACATCTTTCTTAGTTGTGTAGGGTGTCTTCTTTTCTATTCTATCTTACCTTTACCTCTTCCTCAGCTTTGATGAAGGGGGAGTTTTGGTGTGTGTGACATGTCTTATCATTATCCACATCACTTGGTGAGTCATCTCACCTTGCGAGAGTCATAGGTCTTAGGAAGTCAAATGACAAGTGGTAGATTCTGTCATAGAATTTTTCATTGTCATTTACGTTAGTGTGTCATAGGAGTTACATTCCTTATTTGGAATTGTAACTCCTCCTTTAGTGGCATCATATGCATCAGTCACGTCATATGCGTCAGTGGCGTCATTGATTTTCTTTCCTTGTTTAGGCATGGGGGTTACACAACACCCCTATTTTTACTTCTTTTTTATCTATGAGCATGAGCAGACACTGTTTTCTTACTTGCATTTTCTTTCCATTGATTTGAATCTTTCTTATTGCGTTGGAGCTTGACGTTACCATCGGAGTGCAACTTCGTTATGGTGCATTATTTTCAACATCGGTTCTCATTTTTCCCTATTTCATGGTATCGTGTGGGTAGCTCTCTTTACTTCTTCTCCTCTTCTTCTTTCTAGAAAGATGTTGTTTATATATGGGCACCTTATCGGGCCTTTAGTTTTGAGCCCCATTGACACATCTTTATTAGTTTTGTAGGGGTGTCTTCTTTTTTGTTATAGGTTACCTTGACCTCTTCCTTGGCTTTGATGAAGGGGGTGTTGGTCCGTGTGACATGCCTTATCATTTTCCACATCACCTAGAAATTCCTCTCACCTTACGAGAGTCATAGGTCTTAGGAAGTCAAATGACAAGTGACAGATTCTATTATAGAATCTGTTGAATTGTCATAGGAGTTACATTATTTATTTGGAATTGTAACTCCTCCTTTAGTGGCATCATATGTGTTAGTCACGTCATATGCTTCAGTGGTGTCATTGATTTTATTTCCTTATTTAGGCATGGGGGTTACACAAAGTACCCTATTTATACTTCCTTTTTTGATCTATGAGCATGAGCAAACCTATTTTCTTACTTGCATTTTCTTTCCATTGATTCAAATATTTCTTATTGGTTTGGAGGTTGAAATTACCATTGGAGTGCAAATGTGTTGTGGTGTATTGTTTTCAACATCGGTTCTCATTTTTCCCTCTTTAATGGTATCGAGCTGGATAGCTCTCTTTACTTCTTCTACTCTTCTTCTTTTTAGAAAGATGTTGTTTGTATATGGGAACCTTATTAGGCCTTTAGTTATCAGGCCCCATTAACACATATTTCTTAGTTGTCTAGGGGATTCTTCTTTTCTATTCTAGCTTACCTTTACCTCTTCCTCAACTTCGATGAAGGGGGGTGTTGGTGTGTGTGACATGCCTAGTCATCATCCACATCACCTAGTGAGTCATCTCACCTTGTGAGAGTCATAGGTCTTAGGAATTCAAATGACAAGTGTCAGATTCTATCATATAATCTATCATTTTCATTTACGTCACTATGTCATTTGAGTTACATTCCTTATTATGATGATAGGAACACCTTTCATGGGAGGTGTGCCATAGTGGAGGGGGAAATATGTGTATGCAGGACAAAATGTGTCTTAATAACATGCACTCCTAAATCATCCATGATAAAAGGGTATCGAGGAAAATATTAGGAAACACACATGTAATGGCATACAAGGGGATATAGTGAGTTATAGGGTTTCATATCTAGAGGGAAGTAATCCCTACAATAGGTCATCTTAGGGTTTCCAGGCCCGCAATCAAGATAGAGTATAAAACCCTACTAATATATTGGTAGTTGGGTGTAGAGAGGTGTGTATCAACAATAAATGTGCATAATAAGACTAAAATAAAAGTGATAATAGCTAAAGATATGATAATGCATAAGATTAATATGCTAACTAGAATCCAAACATATCAAGTACTAAACTAACATAACATAATGAATAAAGAAATGAACTTGCCTATGTAAAATGAAAAGAGATGATTAGATCAATCACCTTGTACTGCGGGGTGGTCACTGCTACATTTATATCTCTTGAGAAGAAGAACACATAGAGAGAGAGAGAGAGAGTTGTTATTGGGTGGAGAAGGGGAACACTATTCCTAACCTAGGCTCACTATAGGTGACCTAATAATGTAAGAACCATCCAAAAAGAAAAGTATCCAATCCAATCCAAGTAATATGAAAGATGAACCAATATCTAGTAAATAACATGTGAAGATGTCACAAATATTAAGATCTAATGCAAGTTCAAATTATTATGGATTCCTTTTCTTATGAATGCCAAATAAGGTGAGGGTATATATGGGACGTCGTCACCCATGGATGATTGTGTCATCTATGAGGAAATACAACATTAACACCATTAGCAACGGGTGATGACATCATCCATAGGTGTTAAACATAGGTAAGGTGTTATGAAAATTAATAATAATGTGTCTTTTATCATGAATTTGGATAAGTAAAGTGTAGATTGATGAGATGGAAACAAGAAAATGTGAATACAATATGTGTGATACCTAGGAAGAAAATGATACCTAGTGCAAGGAAAACTATGAACAAGAATAAATATTGACACTCTCTTCGTGTACTATCTCTAACTCATAATGGTTATGTGAATAACCATTCCCCATTCTGGTAGGGCCCTTAAGGCACCCACTCTAGAAATAGATGCATGTGTGACCCTTATCTTCACAAAGGAAATTGTTAGTAACATATATAAAAATGAAAAATTCAAAAATTAGGTGTATACATATTCCTTAGCCCTTGATAATTGTATGTTGTAATAGAAAAATGGGGGTATTTAATGGAAAAAGATAGTTCGTAACACTAATACTGAAATGAAGCACATTAAGAAGTTTTGAAAGGACTGGATAAAATGAAATATATCCACCAATGCATACATGATAGTATTTATCTTCCTAACATTTGTGGGTGCGGTGATACAAAAACCCTAGAGAAGAAAAAATAAAAGGAAACAATAGAGGAACATAAGTAAAATAAGACATACATCACCTAGCTAGGGGCCCATGGGATGGATGAAATGATGTCATGATGTTGGGTTGTCATGATGATATGGTGTTAAAAATACATAAAAATTGAAGATTAGTGAAAGTAGTCATGTGATAGGTCAAAAGAAATGACATGAAATCATGGTCATAATGCAACAAATAGTGCACGTTGTAGAGTTTGGTAGAAAAAATGATGGTCAAATTGGAAGATTGAGGTCGATAGGGACCAACTTTGAATAGGAAGTTTGAGTTTTATATAGTGATTTTGACTTTTATTTTTATATTGCTATTTTGGAATTGAGATAACTGCACTCTAGAATTTGAAATTTTTGGTGCATTTTTTACGTGATGGATCATGTACGAGGTGGTGATGGAGGATGATGAGGTAGAGAAAGAAGAAGGGTACAACCATGGGTAAGTTGTTACATTTATTTTCATTAAGTAGATTAAGTGATATTTGGTTCTTTTTCTTTTCAAATTTGTTAGTACATAAAACTTAGTCAAAATTATGTGAAGGGGTAGGTTAGGATAAAATACAAATGATTTTGGAGGGATTCAATTATTATTTTATAATTTTTCAAATTTTTAAAGTCATAGGTAAGATGTCATCACCCCCTTCGAACATGAGGACCAATGGCATTGAGATAGGGAAAGAGATAGCTAGATGGTCGATGGTGTCTACCAGAGAGATGATGGCGTAAGGGAAAATTTTCCAACAAATGATGGCATATGGAGGTTGTTAGAATGGGTTTTATGCTTTGATTTTTTTGCTCCACAAATTAATTTTTTAGAGTTATAATGTTTTCTTGTTGTCATATTGTGGATGCATGTAGAGAGTAGGATCCACCTATGGAATAATTTAGATATGGCATGGCTTAGTATGATGGTTTCCATATTATCATAGGAAAAGGATGCTCAGTTACATGGTTGGGGATTTAGGGAATCATGTAAATTCCTAGGATACCATTAGACATGGACTTATAAAAGATGTTTTTCACTGCGCATGGGATACCTGGTCTAACACCTTTCAGTGGTGTAAAAGTAAGGAGAAGATAGAGATACCATTAACTTTAGAGTACATACAAGGGATTCCAGTGTTACTTATTTGAGTCACCCGCATGTATTATCATCTAACACCTGATGCTACAAAAAAATACCATTGGCTATATGGGCCACAAGGAGAAGTACATATGAAAAATACATGGTGAGTGTTAAACTCAACATAGTGTAGGTAGAAAGGATTCTATATATCTAGAAGGTAGTGATAGGGATCATGGTGGCACAAATATTGTGTGATGAGGCTAAAATATGCCTCATCAATGTGTAATGAATACTCTCATTTTACACCCCTTTTAATCAAGTTTGTCTACATTTCATAACTTTTTTTTGATCTAAATATAAGTTAGGATGTAATTGTCCATCTTTTTTTGATTTAGTTCAAATGTCTAAAAACTCTATAGTTCCTAGAAAATTGTGTGGAGATTAAATTTTTGGAATAGACAAGTCATATTTGGTCAGGATAAGTGAATTGAAGTAATCAACACCTTTATGAGGAAGTTGGCTAAAATGCAACTTAGTTCCAGAACCTTCAAACTTAGTTCCAAAACATTCATCCTTATCTCTGGGAACCACAACAATCCCATGCGATGTAAATAATTTTTCTCTAGAGGAATGTGAATTCTCTTTGGGAGGGGCATAAATATCTATGGAATCATTAACATTAGTCTCAAAGATATCATGAAATAGTAAGTAATCTCTGAAAAAATTTAGTGATGAGGAGCTTGACCAATGTCAAGATAAGTATCATAACTCTGCTTATTGTCCTCTATCTAGTATTCTTTCTCAAGGGAAATTTAGAGACATTTCTAAATATCATATGTTGTTACCTCATTCATGTCCACTAAATGCCCTAATGGAACCTTTTCAACAAATCCTTTCATCACACGCTGGAACCAAACAAATTGAGATTCAACTAATATTTTGAACATTATTAGCTAGTTTGAAAATGATCAAGAAGCTAAATTGTTTGATGTTTTGAAATGTAATACTAGAGATTTTTCTTAGGACTATAAAGACATGAAAGTAATCCACCCAAGTATTTGCACCCATCACATTTATATTAAAAATATTAAACCAATTAGGCGACCTCAGAGAAGGATCAATCCATCCTTAAGGGACATAGTCAAGTAGGAAATTGAAAAGTTATTACAAGTAGGATTTATCTAACCCATATCAAAAATTCGAAGGGTGTCTCCTCTTGTAATTGTGCATATAAATAATATAAAATGGAGAATTTGAGTTGATTATAGGGAATTGAACAAAGCTACACTTAGAGATTATTTTCCCTTACCATTCATAGATAAAGTTTTAGACAACCTCTCGTAAACAATACTTTTCCTTCCCGGATGGATTTAGTGGATATAACCAAATCGGGGTGGCTACGAGGAGCAAGATGAAACTACCTTTAATTTTTGTGGGATACCTTTACCTACAAGGTACTTCCATTTGGATTATGTAATGCTCCAAAACCTTCCAAAGGAATATACTAGCATTTTTTCAGATCTAACTATGATTATTTAGAGGTATACATGGATGATTTTACTATGCACAGAGACACGTTTGATGATTCCTTGAAAATTTTGGATAGAGTATTAAAAATATGTGAGGAACACAATTTGTCTCTTAGTCATGATAAATGTTTGATGATGGTTGATGAGGGAATTGCTCTACGACATCATATTTCAAGAAGAGGAATTCAAGTTAACCAAGAAAAAATCAAGAGTGTTTCGAATTACTTGTTCCTCAAACCCCCATGGATATCAAGTCATTATTAGGACATGCTAGGTACTATAGGCATTTTATCAAATATTTTACTAAAATTTTTGCCCCCATGTTTGGTTTTCTTACCAAAGATTGTGAATTTCTTTGGGATGAAAAATTTCAACATGATTTTGAAGATATTAAGGAAATACTAATCACTACCCCAATACTAAGAGGACCTGATTGGGATAAAACTTTTCACATAAAAACAAATGACTCAAATAACTCAATTGGTGCATTTTTGGGATAGAAAGATGAAGAGGGAAAATGTATGTTATTTACTATCTTAGTAAAAATCTTGCTCCCACTTTGAAAGAAATTATACCACCACTATAAAATGATTTCTTATTGTGATCTATTCAATTAATAACTTCACACATTATATTACATGGTACAAAATATTTTTACATACGAGATCATTCAAGAATTAGATATCTAATGAAAAAACCAGTGGTTAGAGGTAGGATAATCTAATGGTTACTACTTTTACAATAATTTGATATTACTATTGTGGATAATCCAAGAAAATATAATGTGGTAGCTGATTTCTTGTCAAGATTAACCACTATAGGGGAACAAGATTTAGTTAAGGAAAACTTTCCTGATGAAAAATGATTTTCTATTTCAACTAATACACCATGGTTTGCTAACATGGAAAATTATCTTGCAGCATGGAAGTTTCCTCCTTCTTTTAATAAGAAATAAATGCAAATATTAATCAAAACAACCACACAATTTAAATGGTTAAAGTGAATGTTGTTTAAATGTGGCCATGATTTGGTTTTATGTGGGTGTGTGAGAGAGGATGAAATTTTTGATATACTTAGGGCATGTCATGATGAACCAAGTGGAGAAAAATTTTGAATAAAAAGAACATCTCACAAAATACTTGGAACTAGATATTATTGGACATATCTATATAAATATGTTAAGAAATACATCAAGAAGTGTGATCCTTATCAAAGGATGGGATAACCAAATTTTACTATGAAATGTCTCGCAACCTCAAGTGGTAGTTGAATCATTTGAAAGGTGGGGGCTAGATTGTTTTGGTCCTTTTAGTCCTCCTTCAGAGAGAGATGAGAAAATTCTTGTATGTATTGATTATGTAACAAATTGGGTAGAGGTACACACTTTAACAAATGCTAATGAAGATGCAGTTGTTTTTTTCCTTTGGCACAAAATTATGATGAAATTTTGTGCACTAAGAAGTATAGTTTTAGATCAAGGCCCACAATTCACATCTAATATGATCCAGGCCTTTATCATGTACTATCATATCAATCATAGGAAGTCATATCCCTATCACCCATAATCCAGTGGAAAATCATAAGTGACAAACAAGGAATTGGAAAACATTCTCACTAAAACAGTTGAAGCAAGTATAAGAGATTGGGTGAAAAGGCTACCTAAGGTTGTCTAGGCTTATAACACAACTTGGAAGACTACAACAAAATTCTCACCATATGAGTTAGTCTATGGGAAGAAGCCCTTGTTACCCATTGAATTTAAACTACAAACATTGAGGACAATAGATAAATTGGGTATTGAATTGGATACAACACAAAAGGAAAGAATTCTACAACTCAATGAATTAAATGAGTTGAGACTAGAAGCACTTCAACAGATAGAGATAATCCAAGACCAAAGGAAGTAGTGACATGATACACATATCAAGGAAAGGAAATTCAAGATAGGATATTGGGCATTACTATTTGATTCCAAGTACCAACAATTCAAAGGAAAGTTGAAAACCATGTCCAGTTATGACCTTATAAAATTAAGAAGATATATGATAATGGCTCTATTCAACTACTTCTCATTGATGACAATGCAGAAGGAAAATTTTTGTCAATGGACACAAGTTAAAACTCTATAGCAATCCTTCTATTAGGGATGGATTCTTGAAGAAAATTGAAGCACACAAGTAATTTGATCATATGGAAGAACCTAGTTCTTCCAAAATGATCAAGTAATCAGATGTAAGGATCTAAATAAAGGGAATGGAATGAAACTAGCAAATGGCATTTTCTTCCCCATAAAATAAATAAATAAAGAAAGAAAGAAAGAAAAAGGAAGAGAATGAAAACCAATAAATGGTGTTTTCTTCCCCAAAAACAAAATTATCTCAAAAGGCCAATTGAAAACTAGAAATGGTGGTTGGTCTCATCAATAATTGGCTAATTCAAATAAAAGGAACTTCTTTGGAATTCTAGCTGTCTTTTCTAACCATTTTTCACTTTTTTAGGAATGATGAGTCAACAAGGTGGCTAGATTACATCAGCAAGGATGGTAATTATGTCTTGATCTTATTAAGGGTTAAATTAAAAGTTTTCATGTGTGATTAGACTTGATTTAAGTTGGTAGTATAATGAGTTATTTATTGCACATCATGATTAAAGGGAAATAATCATGAGGTGATGCCGACTAAATAAATGAAAGTGGCGGTGTATTAATAATGAACTATCATTTAGGTGGAATAAAAGAAAATTGAGAATAGTTGCAGAAAAATTCAAGGAGGTAACAATAAAGTCATATTTGGAGTTCCACAACTAAATCCAGTAGTTCCACAGCTAAGTCCACTAGTTCCAAAACTATCTCCTAGCAAAAATGGGGTTTGAAAGAAGAAAAGAATTTGAATTTTTCTCTTGAAATGGGTATAAAAAAGAAATCAAAACTAGAAGTCATTACACAACTCCTTGGAGGTGAAGAAGTAAAAACCATTTTTAACGGGAAGGTTGGTGGAGTTTCAAGAAATTCTTAAAATACAATAATGATATGGTAGGATAATTTGTTGTGAATTTAGAACAACTTAGAACTAAGGTTAAGGAAATCATAATTCCCTTCACTATTAATATAATGAGTAATGTATCTTGTGTACCAATTCTAAATGTACAAAAATCAGTAAGGGGAACTATGAAATAATTGGTAGAAACCTTAAGACAAGAAAGTGAACCTGAGATTTGGTACATTTATACCACTAAGAAAGTCATGAAAAGGGTTAAAATAGCTAGCCTACCACATCATTTTATCTCTAACAAAAATGGGGAGGAAGCATGTGAAAAATTCCTCCATAAATTCGAGACAAACTCATGATATTATTAGAAGGGAATATGAACCCCTTTCTCTCCTAAAAGTAACTTAGAAATCAATCCCCCTGATGAGAAGAAGAAGGAAATAAGTGGGGTTAAAATACCAAAAAGGAGGAGATATGAGAGGATGATCGAAGTTGCAAAATCTATCGTTTCTTTAAAAGAAACTCCTCCCCTTTAATAATACCAAAAGAACCAATACCTATTTCTGATAGTGATAGTTCACCCAAGATGGAATTTGGAGCAAAAATCAGAAGAAGTTCAAGAGGGAAGCCCACTTTAGAAAATGTTGAAGCTCTAAAAGAAAAATAATTCATAAAAATTCTAGGGAAACTCAGCTAGGAAATATTGAAGTACAAGAGGATTTAGAGAAAGAAGCTGCTAATATTCTTGGCAGCATGACAATTTCTCCTCCTCTACAAAGTCAAACTAAGGAGTTGGAGAGAGAAACTGAAATATTAGAAAAGAAAGCCTTTCAGGAAATGGATGACTCAACAATATTGTCACATGAGGAGGAACAATTGACATCTTGGAGATTAAAAGGAAAATTCCCTTTGGTGGAGGAATAATGCTCATCCCCTGAGGAACTCCCAGAAAAGAAGAAAAATAGTAGTTGAGTTAGGTTCTATTCTTGTCTAAGGCGAACTTATAATTAGGGAGAAAGATGAGGAATTAAAATTCCTCAAACAAAAATTGGAGCATATATGAATTCTTATTAAACAATTGAAAACTTAGCTAACAAATATGAATGAAGAAGTGGCATTAGTAAAACAAAAAAATTTGAAAAAGAAAAATAATTGCAATTAGCTACTAAACATAGTACTATGACAAAAGTATATTTAGTGGATCAAATTCTACAAAAGAGTTGTCTTACTTTCCACTCAAACAATTATGGGATGATACCTACAGGAATCTGAATGAGTTAAAAGTATCAAATCATGAACTAAAAATCAAATAGAAAAAGAGAAAAAGGAAAGGGAAGAATGGGATGAAAAATTCTATAAAAGTGAGGAATAAAAGTTTAAGTGTTTGGAAAAAATACAGATGGTCTGTATGATGAGTGAAAAATTACTAACATGTATAAGACCTCCTGCATACAACATCTTCCTAGAAGAACAATTTATCTGGTGGAAATTATTGAGGATTTCATGTGGCCTCCCATATGAATTAAAGGATTAATTAGAATTCATGGCATCATATTCTTTGGCCAGTCCAAAGCAGAAGAATCTTCTTTGTGAATTTTATCTCTACAACTTTATGTTAGAAAAGAACATAGGTTTTATGATTAATCTATATGTGGGAGAAAGCCAACTTCAGACATTTTTATATGATCCAGAATCAGATAGCCTGGAAAGAAAGGAATTTTGAACACTTAATAAATGCTAGTTCATCTGGCCTATGTATGAGAGCTCATTATGGAAAACCATTTGCATTTGTTATACATTTCAGGTCTCATGCCTTCGACAACCGATTTAAGGAACATTACATTTCCATCCTGGAGAATATTATTTATGCATTCACCTCATATGAATAAGAAAAATTTTAGGAAGTCTATGATGGATGCATAAAGAGATGGAAATTCCTTACTATATCATTAAGAAAAGAGAAGTTATCTCTCCGACAAATCTAATATGGAGTGTAGAAAGGGACAAAAAATCATGTACACTCATTCCACAAATTTTTGAAAAAAATAAGGGGTATGTGGATGGGTATGAGAACAAGGACTCCTCTCCTTCTTACACCCATGTCTCCATGGAAGAATAGAGAAATTCATGATCCCACTCATTTTGAGGATTGGCAAAAAATCTAGAGGAAGGATCAGGATACATTAGTTTTGATCAGAAGCACTAGGACATTCAATTTCAACCATTTGACCTTAGTAGTCAATTGGAATGCAGAATTCATGATCCTAGTTTTGAACAATAGAGTTTGTAAGAGGACCTACAAACAAGTAAGTATGGGGGAGATGATGAGGCTATAATATGCCTCATCAATGTGCAATGAATACTCTCATTTTAATCAAGTTTGTCTACATTTCATAACTTTTGTTTGATCTAAATATAAGTTAGGATGTAATTGTCCATATTTTGTTTGATTTAGTTCAAATGTCTAAAAACTCTATAATTCCTAAAAAATTGTGTGGAAATTCAATTTTTGGAATAAATAGGTCATATTTGGTCGATAAGTGAATTGTGAAGTAACTCGACACATTTTTGAGGAATTTGGATAAAATGTAGCTTAGCTCCAGAACTCCATCACTTAGCTCGGAAATCCATCACTTAGCTTCTAACTCTAGCACTTAGCTCTGAACTTTAGCAATTAGTTCCGAAAGGTTTCCCTTTGGTTTTGGAACTTCTCCAAAGTTCCGGAATCAATGGGAATCTCCTTATTCTATCAAAATTTGGTTATGGAGCAAAGAATGGGCCTTCCAATCAGAAATAGACCAATAATTTTCTGGTTCTTCATACTCCAAATATACATATGTAAGACCAATAGTTGTATATCCAACTAGTTTTCTAAATTTCATATCTACTTTGGGAACTATTCAGTTTCACTAGAATCTATAGGTGGAAAGAAAACTATTGAACACTCATGATTGTAAATGCATCTTCAAATGGAAAATATATATAGAGAACTGAAGATAGATGTGGGATGCTCAAGTTAAGTTTTGTAAGACTGAATAATTCAATAATAAGAATAGCCATTTAATTTTGAGAGCAACATATTGTGTTAACTCCTGATTCAAGGTGGAGCAAGGGCCCACTCCTCCAAGAAAAAGGATCTTCTCTTTCATTGGTATTTATATTTTCAAGTAATTTGTATAAATATGTTATTTGGCAATTCTGTAAGTACTTTTGATTCATCAATTAAAATATGTTACATGGAGTTATCTATTGTCCATGTAGGTGTTATAGTTTACATTCTTATTTCCTTAAAAGAATTTTAAACAAAATTTTCAAAGTGTGTTTATTTCCAACAGTGTGTTCAATTATGCAAGATTTGTTCATTTTAACAATGTGTGTTTATTTCAGCAATTATCTTATAGTTTCAATTTAATAAGGCGTTGGCCAAGAAATATTAAGACACTTTAAAACCCCTCGAAAAATAAAAAATAATAAGTATCTACAATCAATTACTAGTTCACCTGAGACTTCACTTGTTGCATATAGCTTCAGACACACCCTTGGTTTTAATATGACATCAACCATGAGTTGATTAAATGAAGGGAATAATGACACCCATCAATATGTCACAAGGTATATAGATCCATCCCATTGTTCTTGGTTGTAATGTGTAGATATGTATTCTATCATGGAGTATTGTTTAGTTGGGGAACCACCATATGGGTGTAGTTGGCACATGATTTATAGAGAGTTAGGCACATAGGTCATAGGATCATGGGGATTGTGATATTATTGACAACTTGGATATATGAGTGGTTCCCTATTTAGAGGCTGATAGGGACACCACAAGTAGTAGCACTATATTCCATGAGATTACTTCAAGGGCACAATGGCCAATAGTGAGAGTACTTTGGGTGTATCGAAATTTAAGACAAGTGGGTCCAATTGATGTGATATGGAAGCCCTACATAGGGAATGTAGATCAGTGGCCTAGCTATCTCAAGCTAGATATCTTGGATATCATGACAAAGGTGATGGGACATTATGTTTATTAGGTGGAGACCCATGTAATGAGAAAGGTCTTAGGAAATTTGGGAGACCAACGTCATCGGTGATACCCTCATTTCCACCCTACCGGTTTCATCATTTCGAGAGAGATTTTAGGAATAGATGTATGAGGAACAACACTTTAACCCCATAGGATATGGGTATAGGGTGCACGTGGTTATAGGTAGTGGAGATGTGGTGGGCATGCTCGGGGCCCACCACAGGTCATATCGATTAGTGGTTCGGAGGAGGGATATGATAGGGGTTCCAAAGATGTGGTGCCATAAGTTAGAACAAATCCCAATCTTTGTAGGAGGGGGAGTCATATAACAACCATCATGGCTTAGAGAGAATAAGATGTGATGGCTAGTAGGAGTATTTTTATGTCGTTTGGAGTATAAATGGTCATGAATATGATAAAGGCCCAGACCACAATGGAAATGAGATATGATTTCGGTTCCCTGAGATAGGTGGGCACAATATGTAGAAGCTAGACCTCATTGTGATGACAAGAGGAAGAGGTGTTGGGCAACCAAGGAGATAGCAAGACCATCATGGAGAGACTCAGAAAACATTTTTGTTAGATGGTTTTGATAGATGTTTGTGATATTGTTAGTAATGTGTGGTGGTTTGTGGTTTTTCCAAAGCATATGGTGGACGAGTGGCACTCGTTGATCAATAGTACCCACCAAGAGATCTTGGACTCTTTGTTAGATGTCCAGGATCTTCGCAGTGATGGTGGATATAATAACACCATAGGTTGGGGATTTGGTGAGATCATTTCAATTGGTGGGTGATGCATCCAAGAAATTATGGAGATATTAGGATGCATAGGCATAGAATATTCTTACCGGAGCATAGATGTTATGCTACGAGTCTATTACAGAATAGGAAACCCCGCACGAGAGTAGGTAGATTCACCTTGTAGATTCCTAAAGAGTTACAACATGGATTACGTCATTAAAGACCCAATTGGAAATAATGTAGGAGAGGCCTCTAGAGCTCAATCTAGGGTGGTGTTTCTATCTGGAATAATGAGAGAAGATAAAATGAACCCATCAACCAAAATAATCTAGAGACCCCATAGAAAGTGAGGGTGTTTGAGTCATATTTTAGATGGTCCAGAGCCATTTTGTATTATTTTTATCAATGTATTAAAATTATTATTATATATATATATATATATGATTATTTTTTATGATATTTGGATATTTAGTTGTGTATGGGTTGATTTATTTATCATTTTCCCACTTTCTGCATGTATGTATGTGATAATACCATGCTACTTAGGAATAATGATAACATGATAGATAGGTAAAGGTGACGATAAGGGGATCAATAAGATATCCCAATTCATGTGATGTGAAGAATGTAAGAGGTGAAAAAAGGTCAAGAAATCCAATGATAGGATGTCATGGTGTAGATGGTGGGGAATTGAATCGATTAAAAGGCCCGTGAAAGGAAAAATGAGATTTTTGAGATAGTGTGATAATCCCAAGGGGGTCGGTATCCTAAGAAAAGATAGAATATGTTTGTGTAATCGAGATCCAAATCAAACGCGAGGGATAAAGAAAAATGAGAAAAGTAATATGTGATCAATGTGTTATAGATAGCTAGCGATAATGGGAAAAGGATTACAATGTATCAGTGATGATATTTTCAACTTGATGTAGAATATGGCTTCTAGAATGAGTCATGAGGTCCTTGATGACATGTTGTGTAATATTCACTTGTTTATGTACTTGACCATGTAGTGAATAATTTATCATCAATCTGATCCTCCAATCGAGTGAGAACATCATGCCAAATGGAATTAATATTGGACAAGGATCATAACAAGGTGGGGTACATAGGTAGGTTATGGTTTAGCTGGTACAAGGAAGGTGTCCAGTTTTGAGAGGAATGGATCCATACTTTTGTTTGTGAGAGAGGTTTCGGAATGGGATGTTTGCTACATAGAACCCGACAAATGGTGTCGATGTGTGCATGTAATATCTATGATGAGAGAAAAATAAAGGAGCTAAAACAAAATTTTATGTAGCCTTTATAACTTGGTCATGATTTATCTCAACTTTAAGCTTCTTCATGTGGCATCTATAGGATCTAAATTTAGAAACATCATGTCTCAGATCCTCATGCCATGTGAAATATGGCTCGATCATAGAATATTGAGGAGTCATAAGGGTAAGAGGTAATGGGAGAGGTCTCATAGGTTGCAAAGGAATAGTGAGAGTATCAGATGAGGGTACATATGTGATGGGTGAGGATGGTGATGATGGATCAGTGTGTTTCCCAATCATCAAGGCATGATAAAAAGATCATCACCTATGAGATAATTGGATTCGTATTCAAAAGTAGAACTAGATCGTCTATTTCATTAAGAAACTGGGTCAACCAATTTAATGTTGGTATGTGAGAGTGTGATTGGTGGAGTAATATGAGACTCATGCACCAATGGGGAAGAATTTTTTACTATATTTGAGGGTTCCTCTTGTATTAAGATGATATTCATGTCATGAGTAATTTTGGTGTATAGGTGTTGACAAGGTTCTTCATTAGTTTTGGAAATAACTCATGAAGTAAAGGAAACACCTGAAAGACAGAGAAAGAATATGTGGAAAAAGAAAATCCATCAAAGGCTGAAGAAATATAAGGAACACTGAAAAAACTTCCAAAAAATATGAAAATCCATAGAATCCTATCTAGAGCTGCAACACGAAGATGACCAAAAAGAGTGCGTCTTCATCCGACAAAGTCATGACCAAAAGAAGTGTCTTTTGGCTAATTTTGTAAGAAAATATATTTATTGTACTTAATCAAGATAATATAGTAGGACATATGTAGAATATGGGTGGAATGTAGAAGAATATAGAGAGTATGTAATAGAGAAGAAGATGCATATATGTATAGGAGAAGTTTGTAAGAGATGAATGTAATATTATCTTGAGATATGAATAAAGAGTGATGTTTGATATAGTGTCTATAATATTTTATGTTATTTTACATTATTTTGATTCATCTATTTGGATTTACATTATCTTTTCCCTACACATCCTTAAAAAAGGGAGAACTTATTAACCCTCACGTCTCGTGTTGAGGACTAAGTTCAATAATCATGTGGAGGATAATGATACGTAGTGGGAAGAGTATCATGGGTGAAAATAAAAAATCATCATGTAAACTAGTAGCATTATAGTCCATAATAAGAGAATAATGATGTGTAATTTAAGTAGTAACTTCATTATCATGTATGGGAGTGATATCAAAAATATTAGCAACATGGTATATCGAATCATTTGTAGCATTATCCATGGAAGAAGGTATGGCAAGGGAATGGTTAGAAAGAGTTGTATGCATATTATGTAACTAAAGATGACCTAGAAAGATATTATAATTGAGATTATAGTGATTTAACAAAACTTAAATCTTAATTAGTGGATTGATATCAAATGAAGACAATAAGTAACGAGCTAGATATATAATACAAGAAAAAAAAATGTGAGTGATAGTGAGATAAGAAGGAATTAGCTTGTATTTTGTGATCTAGGCTGATTATGAGATAGAAATGTTAGGTTGTGGAGCTGAATTACTTCACAAAGGCATACATTTGAGGTTTCTGGTTTACACAATGAACTAGTTTTAGTTGGCTAACTAGTGTTGTTCACTTGGAAGGAACCGACATCGGTTAGGGAACCGACACGAATCAGCATTAGGAACCAACACCGGTCGAGAAAATAGGAACGGCACCCGATCAAGGAACCGACACCAGATTACTTGTGCATTTATGTTTTTATTTTAGATGCGGGATTTGATCCAAATATTGATTGTAAAAGTGATTGGATGGTTGTAAATGCATAGCTAAGGTACCCTAAGTTTTTATATGGCTATATAAGCTTGAAAGATAGGGTTAGAAAAGATTACATGTAATATCTTATTATTACATGTGGAATCCTTGGTTGAAAAGATGGAGAAGAAGAAGAAGAAGAAGAAAAATAAAAATATGGTTACATGAAGACATAGCTTTCAAGGAGAGAAGTTAGATAGAAGGAAATAACAGGTACATCTATATGGTGAAAATAGTGTAATGTCTTCCACTATATTTCCTTTGTATTGTTATTTTCTCATTGTAATGGTTTGCATAGTATGAAAAGCACATAGAGTTTATTCTTGTAGATCCACAGGTTTTTGTGAGATATTGTATTATAGATACATGAGGTCATGTTTTATTGTTGATCCATGTAGATATAGTATTGTAGAGGATATTGTCTTCATGTTTGCATATGTTGATGCAGTGATGGAGGAGAGACTTACTTCTTGGTGCACATATACAATTGCACATTAGTATACCCTTGTAAGAGGTCTTGTTTATAGATTCATAGGAGAGCTTGGTTGTATAGTGGGAGATGCAATAGTTCTGGTATGTGAGATCTATTGTTGTTTTGGAGGCATGGTTGTAGTGTACTCATGGAGATCCATTTAGAGATCTGGAGGAGAGGATATACTCTTGGAGATATGCATTTTAATCTTGTATTAAAGAGTTTTTTGTACTCTTATTATATTATATATATGAGATATCTATATTTGGTGGCGTAGCTCACATTGGGTGAACCATAGTACATAATGTGTTTTGTATGTGTACTTTATTTTATTTAGATTATTCTATTTTATACTTCTACTGATGTAGATTTTGGGGAATTTTTTAGATTATGTGTGCATGATTGGGTTTGTTATTGAATCATAACACTATCCCATAGTCCTGAATTCCCAACAAACCGGTATCGAGATTGGTTATTTTAGAAAAAGGTTTTGTTTCAGTATATTGTTAGTGGTTTACTGACAAGTGTATGAGAGAATGGTTTGTTTTTTCTGATGTGAAAATTGTAGGAAGAGATTTAAATCTCAAGTGGAAGATAGAAATGTGAGGTTTCTAGAAAATACAGTGACCAATGTTATTTAGGTGGAAACTAACGTCGACATTGGGGTGACCGTTGTCAGTTATTGGATGACCTGGTTTCAAACATAAAATCATAAATATAAATAAATTGAGAAGATGTAGTGAATGTGTCTTGTTTGGTGAGGTGTCCCTAGTTCTTGGAGGCACATGCATGATTGTCAGGTTATAATCTAAGTATGAGATATAGGAGTAGTTATGCATCCTTGGTGTAGTTAGATGCACGAGATTCGGTAGAGAGGTTTTAACACACAAAAAGACATGGATTCCATCAAAGAAGCATGTACTTTAGTTGAAGATGTGGTTGAGTGTCTTGGTCTGGTAAGGTGATGTCTTTCATCTTGGTGAATTTATTTTTGCATGTATTTTCCTATTAAGTTTTTGTACAATATTGGGGTGTTTCTTGAAATGGTTTTCTTAGCACAACTATCGGCTTTGGTCAAAGTAGGCACCTAGTTTGGTATAATATGCCAATTTTATGGTGTTAGTGTTTGTTCCAAAACATCAACATCGGTCAAGGAACCGATGTCGATCACGAGAGGAACCAATACCGGTCAAGTAGATCGACATTGGTCTCGTGGAAAATATGTACTAGGTTTTCACATCGGGAGAGGGCATGGATGGTTTAGTGTCATGTTTTGGATGATAGAGTTTCTTTTAATTGAGTGTACGTAGCAAAAAAATGTAGATCACTTCAATGTTTGGATCGAAAAGAGGATAGAGTTGGCTCGATATTCAAGTGAGAATTAGGTCAAATTCAGGTATCTATATTTCATTCATGTAATATTTATTTCATTTGAAGAAACTGGTATTATGTTTCAATTTTGTACACAAGTAAAATATGCACCTTGGATATTTGGTGTGTTTGAATATTATTTTTGGGATGTTTTGGAATCTTAAGGATAATGGTATCTAGTCTAAGGAGGAGATCTTCAATGAAAATTCATGATTAAACATACTTACAAGTAACAAGATATGTTAGTACAAATGGATGAAAATAAGGTGATTTACCTACTTCATAAGAAGTCCAAACTTCGTGATGTAGAAGTTTTATTTGTTAAGAAGGGAATCGGGTTTATATTTTTTTCACTGGTTTTATTTCTCAATATATATATTAGATATTTTGATCTTGTTATTAGAGGTAGTGCGGGGATATTGGGCCTTGAAATATTTCCTATGTACCAAAGGGCTTACATGCGTAGGACCGGTAAAAAGGAGGGTGCTCATGGGAAAGTGTGCGAGAATAAAGGGATTTAAGAAGGGTTTAAGTTAAACTAGGGCGCATGCGAAGGAAGAACATGGGTTCAAACGACTTAGCCATATTTGGTGTTATAGGGCACTTGAGGAAAAGTGTGAGGACCCGAATAGGCATGATGAGTGGATAAGATGCCGATTATAACTTTGGAGATCAAGAAAAGGATATTCCCTGCAGGGAATATTCCTAAAAGACATCATTGCAGAGAGTGGAGGGTTTGCAAAGGGATAAGAATTCACCAATGGAGGACCACATCAACACTTCATGATATGTTTAGGAGAGAAGGCATGGTGGTGGGTGTTGATCCTATAAAAAGAGATGCTTGGGCTAGAGACAGGGATGCAAGATATACATGAAGACATAATACAAGAGATGATGGGAGACAAAGAGAATGCATAGAGAATGTAGAGAAAGAGAAGGAGAGTATGAAGTGCTATAGTAATGCTAAGGTTTAGAGCACTTAGTGCTAAGGGTTGTAAGGGATTCCATAAGCCTCTGTATGGCACTAGGATCTATAACAAGGGTTAAAATGGGAAAAGTATAGCTAGGGTCTCATATTGGAGAAGCTTGTAGTGGTTGAGTCTCTATCATTTAGTATGTTTGGTTTGAGATTACCCTTTTGACTATAATGTGGCTACCATAAATCTATTAAATCAATATATATGGGCTTGTTTGGTATATCTTGCTTATGGGTGTAAAATCTTGTGTTATAGGACTTATCATGGCTAAGATCTAGTTTGTTATGCTTATTACAATGTTATTTAGCTTTTGTGATGCATTAATCTTAGATCTATTAGCTACATCTTCCACCTCCTTAAATAAGTGAATCTACTTCTACTTCTGTAAATCATCCTCCATCAATGACGAAACCATCTCACAAATATCACATAAATTAGGGACTCGACATTTGTGTGTGCCTCGTATGAGCACCCAACACACAGTGGGTGATATGCCAAAGCACGATTGGGGTTAGAAAATAGTATTAAGGGTAAATAAATGACTACATCTTGGTTCGGTTGTCAAGAGCACTTTTCTAAGCTGCTCTAAGAATGGTGCATGATGATAGAGTGCTTGACCTTGGACAATTTTGAAGCATGGCTTAAAAATCTCAGAGGATGAGTTTTCTTAGAGATTTAGTACTTGACCTAAGTTTGATGCAAGTAAATGGGTAGAAAGCACCTTTGTATAATGAATTATATGATACCTTATTTTGTTTCTTTCTAGTAGATTTATATGGGTGGCTTTTGGCATATGCATCTAGATCAAGATGGTATGATAGATGTCATGTGTGGTCCCAAGATGAATATCGAGGTTGCAAGATGTTGATATGACTTGGAAAAGTTCAATTGATCATTGGTGGAAAGAGTGTTGATCAATTATACCTTAGAATACACCATTTATATGTGTTCTTGTCCAGAGGTTATTGAGTTTGAGTTCTTGAGGAGCCTAAATAATCATTTTTGTGTGTTATTCCCTTAGCCATAAAGATCTTGATCATTACACTAAGTTTGGAAGCATTTCCTATGGTTGGCTAAGATTCTTCTAAGTGCTAGGTGAGGAATCTAGGGTGGAGGAAGATGGTAGACCTTATGGCTGAAAAGGAGAGGGAAGAGAGATGACTCAAGTATAGTGAAGCATGGGAAAGGAAGTTAGATAACAACAAAAGGTTACAGGAATGATGGATCTATGGAGGTAGACATTGTTGGAAGGAATTGATGTTCACACAAAGGACATGGATATTGAGTACTCTTTGATACCCCATCTTGGTAAGTGCAGGAGAGAGACTCCTTCAACTTCTAATGAGAGTTCATCACTTGGAGAATGAAGTGTCATTGGTGTGCATCTGAATCTACCTAGTGACCAACCCATGGCACTTAGTTTTCCAAATCCAGAGATAAGTATTGCTAACCTAGTTGGTATTGGTGGAAGTGACCGATCAACACCAAGGAGGTATAAATTTTCATTTGGCACATTTATGGCTGCACAATCATTTCATGTGTTTAGAGGTATATTTTCTAGAATGACATTTGGGAAAATTACAGGTACACAAAGCTTGGGTATTGCATCTAGAAGCAACACGAGACACACATTTGGTGGTGGTAAAATATCACAAACTATTGGCACACAATTTAGTACGACACTAGGAACATTAGGCACAACTAGGTCAGGGATTTTACCAGCTACATGAGGTGGATCTGGTGGAATTGGAGCTATTGGACCTTCTTTTGTTGTTTTCTAATGGTTTTGTATGAATGGCTTCCAACATATGCATCTAGATAAAATTAGTACAATAGACCTCTCGTATGCACTCAAGATGAGTATCATATGCTACATGATGTTGATCGACTTGGACATGTGTTGTTGATCATTGGTGGAGTAGAGTTTTAATGAGCTACACCTTGGAGTACATGATTTATACATATTCTTGTCTAGATATTGTTGAGTTTAAGTTTTTGAGGGAACCAAGAGGCTCGTTATTGCATGCTATCCCTTTAGATATAAATATCTTGATCATTACATTGAGTTTGAAGCATTTCATATGGCTAACTAAGATTCTTCCGAGCCTTTGGGTGAGGAAGCTTGGGTGGAGAAATATGCCAAAATTTGTGGCTGAAAAGGAGAGGGAAGATAGATGACTCAAGTATAATGAAGCTCGTGAGAAGGAATTAGATAGACAACACAAAGTTACATGAGCGATGGATTTATGGAAGTAGACATCATGAAAAGGAATTTAGGTTCACACAGAGGATGTGGAGCCTAAGCAGTCTGTGCTACCCCATCTTGGAAAATGTGGGAGAGAAAACCCTTCAGCTTCTGATGAGAGTTCGTCACTTGGAGAAAGGAGAGCCATCGGTGTACATCCGAACCCACCAGTGACCAACCTCTTTCACTTAGTTTTCCAAATCCATAGATAAGTATTAGTAACCCAATTGGTATTGGTGGAAGTGACCAATCAACACCTATGAGGTATTAATTTTCATTTGGCACATCTATGGCTACACAATAATTTCCTGTGTTTGGAGGTATATTTTCCGGAGCAACATTTGTCCAAGGTTCGAGTACACAAAGACTGGCTATCATGTCTAGAAGTGGTGTAGGACTCACATCTCGTAGTGTTGCAATATCAAAGATTGTTAGTGAGAAGTTGAGTATAATCTGGAGACACAAGGTACGACCACTTGGGACCCTTTCCATCAATGGGAGGTGGATCGATGGAATAGGAACTAGAAGACCTAGTGGACTTGGTGGATATAGTGGGCCGGGAGAAAGAGGTGGTGGTGGATCTAATGGTAGAGGAAACACAAAAGGGAATTAAGGTTATGGATCGGGCGATAAGGGCCTCAACCACCTAAGTAATTATTTTTTAAAATGTCTTTTCATCTACTAGATTAGAAAGGTTTTGAGGATATTGCAGATCATGTACACAAATGTGAGATTCTATGGAGGGCAAAGGGATCACTACCCTAAAACCAAAGGAAAGGGAGTTTGCAACAAATTTGTAAGGACATGTGCATAGTTGGTACCGGAAGTGTGATCCCCACCAAATAGTGGTACATTACACTATGTTTTGTAATGACTTCTTAGCTGAATTTCATATTTGTAATTTTTGTCAAAGATTATTAGCGCACTAAAGGAAATTCAACAAGGTATGACAGATACTATTTTGGAGTATGATGCACTTTTTAAGATCATTTTAAGACTCTCTTATCAAAAATGTCTTATGATATTCATCCTTATCAAAGATGCTTAGTGGTTCATTGGAGGACTAATAACACCTTTCAGGAGAGTGTTATCACATAAGACTTTCGAAACCTGCACAAGGCCTTGGAGGATTCCCTATGCACCGAGGTCAGTAGGATGGAGGGCTAATAACGCCTTTCAAGAGAGCATTATCACATAACACTTTCGAAACCTGCACAAGGCCTTGGAGGATTCCCTATGCGTTGAGGCTGTCAGGAAGCATAGATATCGATGTTATCCTTTTTCTTAAATCTCATAGTGCTACAATGAGCAAGCACTTGGAGAATTTATCTATGAAATCAGCGTATGAGACTCATAGTGGCCTTTGGTGCATGGATTGTGAGGTAGAAGGGCCTACAACATACATTTTTCCTTAGAGATAGGTATGAGCTATGATAGTAGACTATGAGATTTTCCATGGAGATCATGATGTAAGTAGGTGTCTACTACTGTAGTGCATGATCTATAAGAATGTGTCTTGTTATTGCAATATTTGTACTTCTACTATTCATGACACCAAGGATTGTATATTGATTGACCAAATACATGATGCCATTGATATTGGTGTGTGCCAAACCAGCATTAGAAATAATTACAAGGATGATAGTCTTTACTATGGACACGTGGATGGAGGATCTCATGGAAGAGGCTTTCACAAAGGATTAAGAGGCCATGAAAACCATAGAGGAGGAACAAGTGAGTTCCTACTTAGAACTTGTTACAATTATGGGTCTACAAGGCACTATAAGCACAAATGTCTTGACCTAATATAATGCTCTTGGTGTGGAAAGAAGAAAAATTATGATGAGTTCCCAGAGATATTTAAACATATGATCCAACAACACTTTGGTAAGAAAAGGGTGTCGAGACGGTAAGAGTTAAGAAATCGGACTCGCAGTGAGAATCCAAGGGTAGCGCGTGAGTCAAAATTAGGACATGTATTAGTGATGACACGAGATGAGGTTGTGCATGCCAAGGAGATACCAAAGAAGAAACCATTGATTACAAGAGAAGAGGTGGTGTATGGGAAGTATCTGGACCCTACCCATCAAAAGGAAGTCTATCAAGAGACCATGGATGTAATCAAGAGTCTTTAAGGGGAAATTCAATGTTTGAAGGAGCAATCCAAGAAGTTGCGGCAAAAGAAAATAATTGAGGTTCCTCGGTCAGGTGTACATCATGTCAAAGAGGTGTGTAAGATGTTGCACCAAGATAATATCATTCCTTTGTTAGGAGAATGGTTGAGGAGTAAGATACCAAGCATTGGAGTAGAGCATGAGAGGTAGGTTTTGCATGCTAACCTTCCTCCTCATAGCCTCAACTATGATAAGGAGATTACTTTGAGTGCATTTTTTGATGGATGGCTCCTAAGTAATATTCTAAGTCAATGTTCTCACTCTGAATTCCCGGAATCAAATGGGAAGGCCCCATTATAGACATATTTGAATGTGATTTATATGTCCAATAAGACAAAGGTAATTCCCATTGGTGTTTTAAAGGATGCTTCTATCACTATCCAAGGGGAAAAATTCACTAGATAATTTGAAGTCTTAGTACATGTTATGATGGAAAGCTTTCCATCATTACTTGGGTTCCCCCGGTGCTATAAGAACAATGTTGACTTACGTTTTAATAAGGGGTATATAAATTTTGAGAAGGAAGAGTAACGAGTTATTATTCCTTTGATAAATAAGAAGTTAGCACCCTATATTGATCCTTTAGGGGAGGAATACCTAAACAAAATTTAAGTGTGCACTATCCAGGATCCTGAAGTTGTACAAACAACAAAGGAGGGTGTTATTTAGTGAGAAGATGCTCAATCTATAAGTGATATAACTAGTGTAGCATGTGAAAATTGGGCACATGGGACATATGAGTTGGTCAGAAGGAATTTAAGAGGCTTTGTGATAAGAGTAAAAAAGGCACACTCAGTCAAGCACCTAGGAGGAAAGAAGTTACCAAGTTATTCTGGAGGAGCCAACCCTAATGTTTTCCTATGAGAAATGGAGACCCAGTGGAGAAGTGAGATCAAAAGGAGAAGGATGCTCAGTTATACCTTACTCGAGACCATAGCACGTTGGTGGTAAATCCATTGAAATATCCTAGAGTGGCATTAAGTAAGGATCACATTCTATGTAAATTTTCCCAGAGTAATGCACCTACTATCATACAAGATTATCATGGGAAGGAACCCACCTCGTTTCACATCCAAACATGTGAGAAGGTCTAGATGGAAGGCAAGGAAGCCTTGCCACCTTATTTATGGGTGCATAAGTTTTACTCCACCTTACAAATCTACACACATGCTTAGTACATTCACTTAAAGATGTACCATCGAAAAAGAAACTAGCGAGGATTTGACAACTAACCTCCTTCAATCTTTTGAATATTAGAGTAACAAACCATCGGTGGATGAGGCATTATAAGTTGTTAAGAACCTAACTATGGGATATAGGGAAATAGTGGAGGATAGAATACTAAAATATTTAGGTGAACCTAGCTTAGAAACGCATTTTGATGAGGAAGAATCAAAGGAGATGTAGCTTGAGCACGAATGCATGGAGAAATAAAAAGGAAAATTGGTCTACTTGATTAATGGTGAAGAAGTGGAAAATTTTGATGTTAACCATACTGTAAGTACATGAAAAGTTATGGATTGTGCTGATGAGTAAGCACGTACCTACCATGAACCTCTCAAAACAAAGAAGGTTAACATTTTCTAGGAAATGGTGCCTAAAGAGGATACTATTGGGGAATATAGGTCATAAAATGAGGTTTCAAAGATCATTGATCTATTTCGTGAGTTTGAACTTATTTCCATGTGGGTACCTTGATCTTAAATGAGTTCACCACTCCTTGGGGGAAATAAAAATTAAGTTAAAGGAAGGAGCACACCTAATTTGGAAGAGACCTTATCGAATGAATCTGAATCTTTATGTCAAATTCAAGGAGGAGATTGACAAGATGACCGCATTAGGAATCATTGAGGCCATTAAGGAATTAGAATGGATAAGTTTGAAGGTCATAAAAAAATAAGGATCGAGGATAATAATTTGTGTTGATTACAGGGATTTGAATGCGATATGTGTCACTAATACCTTTCCAACCCCTTTCACTGAGGAGATCCTGAAGGGAGTAGCTAGGTACAAGATCTACTACTTCATGAATGGCTTCCTAGGATATCAAGTTAGGATTGTAAAGGAGGACCAAGAAAATACAACTTTCACGAATAAGTGGGGAGTATTTTCCTACATAGTCATGACTTTTAGACTAAAGAATTTTCCTACTGTGTTTTCACGCATTATGGTGCAAGCATTTCAATACTTCATCCATAAGTTTCTTCAAGTCTACCTTGATGATTAGATGGTATATGGATGAGTAAGGGATCATTGTGAAAATCTAAGGTTGATGTTTGAAAGATGTTGGCAATTGAGGATATCCCTCAACATTAAGAAATGTGATTTTACTACTCCATTCGGAACCCTTTTGAGGCATATCATATGCAACGAAGGCTTGTTGGTGGATCCTTCCAAAGTTTCTACTATTGTGGGATTGGGGTACCTATCAGCTAGATCTCGAATACATAGATTCCTTAGGAATATGGGGTATTACTTGAAATTTATTAAGGGGTTTTCCAAGATTTTCATGCCATTGGAAGATTTACTGAAACACAAAAGTACATTTCACTGGGGAGAGGTGCAGTAGATGACATTTAATACATTGAAGAATAAGCTTATCATTGCACCCATATTACGATTTCCTTCTTGGGATAAGTCATTCCATGTACATGTTGATGCTTTGGGGATGGCGATTGGGGCAATCTTAGCACAACCTGAGAAGGAATTGTTGACCACCCCTTGTGTTTTTCTAGTAGGAAGTTAACACCAGTAGAGCAGAACTATACTACTACTAAGTGTTAAGCATTGTTAATTATCTACGTGTTGCACAAATTTAGGTAGTATCTTCTAGAAACAACCTTTATTTTCAGACCAAATGGCATTCTGTTACTTGGTAAACAAGACCATTTTACAAGGGTGCGTATGCTTTGATGGGTCTTGTTGTTTCAAGAATTTGAGTTTGTGGTAGTTGTGAAATTGGGTAAGAGTAATTTGGAACCTAACCATTTTGTAAGGATTGACATAAGGAGGACACACAAAATAGTGAGGATACAATACCGAGATGTAGAACTATTTAGATTGCGACATGCACCCTATAACTTGGAAGATGTTACTATGTTTCTCAAAATAGGTGTAGAACCTAGAGGGAATGAAGACATTGGATATAAAGTAGTTATCCATATGTTACGTTCCCTAAATGTTAATTAGTGGAGAATTATACAATCTAGGCCATGATGAGGTTTTATGTTGGTGCGTGTTAGAGCATGAACATGTTGCAATCATGGAGGAAATACATGGTGGAATTACAGGAGGACATTATGTAGGGAATGCAACCACATACAATATCCTTCCTCGTAGGGATTTGGTGGGATAACATATACTAGGATTGTATTGAATTTTGCAAGGCCTGTGAGCCAACACCTTGACAAAATAAGAAGAAGAGATGAGATACACTTAAGATGGATAGCTAGCGTGGAACCATTTGAGAATTGGGTGATTGATTTTGTAGTACCTATTTCACCTGCCACACGAAGGAATGGTTCACACTATATCATTACTTGTACTAATTACTTAACAAGATCGTGATGAGACCC
The DNA here is from genome assembly GCA_018340775.1 of Taxus wallichiana var. yunnanensis. Lineage (NCBI taxonomy): Eukaryota > Viridiplantae > Streptophyta > Pinopsida > Cupressales > Taxaceae > Taxus > Taxus wallichiana. The sequence continues at coordinate 428,399,251 of CM031235.1, read as the reverse complement.
ACAAGGGATTGCATAATGAGAATCAACATCTAGGTTCTTGTGGGAAAATATAATTAGTAGATATGGATGTCCACTGAGTTTAACAAGTGATAGGGGTACTCATTTATTGAATGAAACAGTTAGAATTTTGTTGGTAGAATTCATGGTAGCCTACCACAAGAATACCTCCTATCATCCACAAGCTAATGGAACTATGCTAAGGCATTTAAAAAATTCTAAATCACACATTAACCAAGATTTGTGATGTGGGAAGAAATAATTGGGATGATAAAGTTTCTTCTTTTTGTTATGGTCATACTAGACTACTTATAAAAAAGAATGAACAAGGCCACACCTTTTCAATTGGTGTTTGGTGTGAAAGCAAAGTGTTATCCATTGAATTCATGTTACCATCACTATGTATAACACATGTAGGAGGGTTAGATGATGAACAAGTTCTTGAGAAGAGGATTGATAAGTTAATACAGATTAGATGAGAGGTGGGTTATTGCTCATTGGAGTTAGAAATTGGAAAAATCCATTGAGAATGCATGTCATGATAGGTTGGGAAGATGGTTCTATTTTATGATTCCAAGTTTCTATGCAATCCTAGGAAATTAAAATTCCATTAGATGGGTCCATAAATTTTATCCTATATACTTGATTCAATTACTTTCCAATTACAAGCGCTAGATGGAACATAGTTACCAGGCCATTTCAATGGGAGTAGGTTGACTCCCTACTATAAATAAGTATTTCTTGTGTTTGTAAATAAGGTAGTATTTCCATTTAGCCTAGGATTTCCATTAATTCATTTCCTTTCGTTGTGTTTCCCTTTCTCATTTATTGTTCCCTTTATTTTTTTCTATGTGTTGTGTGCGCTATAGCTGACTTATAATTTAAAAAAAAATCTATGCATAGAGGACTACACATCTATTTTTGGGTGGGGTGGAGTGATGCGACGAGTACTAGAAGTGGTAGTGGAAGTTATGTTTTGATGGACTGGTTGAAGGATCAAAATTGCATAGTTTAGAAGAGCGCACATAGAAAATTTTAACATAAGGAGTTTGGTGTCAGGAAGGATTAACAAAAACCATGTAGAAGGGTGAGAAATGTAGGAAATACATGAGGTAGGTGATGTCAAAAATCAGGGTAAGGACAGAAGAAGTGCCTTTAGCACTACAAACATGTGCATAAGGATCTTCCATTAGTAAGGTTTTTATGTTCCGAAGGTTTTAGAAGTTTTCATGCGGGATTGGGTGTAGGGGTAAACATGTTGAAAGTTGTCTTTAGAAGAAAAATCCACCTTTATTGTAAAGGTACATTGGTAGGTGGCATGGCATTTTTAAGAAAAAAATCAAAAACTATAAATAGAAGGTTGGGGTAAATTATTTTTTACCTTGTATTTGTGATATGAAAGATCTCTTGCAAACTAGGCCATCCTTGAAGAAAATTTGTGTGAAAAAGGGGTTGTGAAGATTTGTGTGTATAACTAGCTCAATCAGTGAACTAGAGAGGAAAAAGAGTACATGGATGTGAGGGAGAATGTTGTATAAGTTTTTGAATCCCACAAGTGGATATGTCATCTTGTGGAAAGAAGGGTTTTCCAGGATAGGGTTCCGTAACTATGGTATAAGATTAAAGGGATAGAGCCACGAGTTGAGAAGAGCTAGGATCACAAGAAAGAAAGAACTTTTAGTGACCTGACAGAGAAATGTCACCAAGGAAAGAAACAAATGTTTCATCAAAGAATGTAAAAGGAAAAGGGAAACAAGTTGTTTCCACCATTTTCAAAAAAGAATGGGACACAGATATGCAATACCCAGACGACATATTGCTTGGAAAATAACGGGTGTTTCATGTTAGAAATATGGTCATGAGTGAATGCAACCATTGAACAAGAACCATAGAGAATGAGATGGCATTGGAACTAGTTTTCCCTATAGACAAAAGGACACCAAATGGAATTCCTATCTACGATGATGAGGTAAAGGTGAAGATGGAGAAGGTTGGGTTATTACAACTCTATGAGTTGCCCTATTTTGGAAAACCTGAGTGACTGTACCAATGGTTAATTTCATGCATACATGAAGACCATTTCTACTTCACAGTCATGGGATACATATAAGTCTCCAACTTATTTCTATATTTACTGGTCTTATCTGAAGGAGAATATTTTGATGATGACTTGGATGATAAGGAGGCCATCAAGAAGACTATTGAAGCTTATGACTATAAGAAGGGGTTGCGATACTTTGACATCTCTACAATTTCTGACCCTATAATGAGGATGGTCATACACTTGGTCACAAAGTTGAATGGGCAAGAGAGATGGATGCAAATCAACAAGGCTTGGTTGAATATTTTTCTGTAAGATCTCAAAGGGAACCATCTATAACCTCTCGGTGTTTATAGTAGAAGAAATCATCAATGTCGCATGTGATGGAGAAAATATCATGTTTGGTAATTTCCTCCTTACCATTGTCTTTTCAAATATTGGAGTGCTTGATGGGCCGAGATAATTTTTGTTAGGAGTACCCGATGAGAACCCTTCCTTCGCCAAAATATTTTAGAAGTACACTTGTGATACAGGATGAACGCCCACAAGGCGCACCTAGAAAAATGGTATAAGCAAATGCGTGACACATTTGGTGATGAGTGGGATGATTCCTAAGAAGTTACCTATTTTACTACAAGGTGAGGCTAAATTTGTCGTGTACCAACATTTATGTATTGAAAAGTTTACTTTGGAAGATGGTGCTAAGGGTCCCTGGTGCAAATTTTTATTCTCCTTCATAGCATAATACTTCTAGGCCGGAGTCAATAAATTTAAAGAGGAAAAGAAGATAAGGTTTGACCTTAGCACAATAGACTAGGATTACCACGATATGCGTAGGACATTGATATATCCAAAGAAGTGCACATATGTGGAGAAGTATGTCTCCCATGACATACATATGTTGAATCCAGTAACATTTCTTGTTGTTGGGAGGACCACAACAAGGGTATACCTACGCATAAGGCCAAAGTATGAGAAGGGTGCTTACATTAGAAAATATTTCTCTATCCTAGAAGACCCCACCATAAGGAAGAAGGCCATGTCGAGGAAAAGGGAGAGAGAGGATGGCCCTGAGAAAAAGGCACCGAGTATTCAGACAACGTAGTCTGTAGGTGTGTAAGAGTCAGGCACAAAACCAAGCACCTATGCATGGAGGAAGAATTCACCCATAGAAGGGAAAGAGAAGAAACATGAGGAAGAAGCGCCGGATTAAGATAAGCCCCTATGAAAGAAGAGTCTCTAGAAATAAATGAGTTTCCTAGGGAAGAATAAAAATAAGAGTCTCCTATATTAGAATCGCTTGATTAGGAAGAAGCAAAGAGTAACAGAAAAGGAAAACTCGGAGAAATAGAGAGCTTAGAGGCCAACAAGGGTGATGAGGATGATATAAAGAACCATGAGGCCTAGGACTATACTATGTATGATGTACATGAGTCAGAGGAGGAGGGTAATGAAGAGAAGGATGAAGATGAAGGAGGCACTCACGGAAAATGGGGAAGTGAGGAAGTCAACATGAAGGATCAAAGGACTCCAAGCCTGACCAAGGAGAAAATAGAGGATGTCACAGAAAGGAAGGTAGCAGGCATCATAAAATACTTGGTGGATCAAGAGGTGGAGCACAATGCCAAAGAAGTACTCAAGGAGACAAAGGGAAGTGAAAGTGTAGAAAAGGAGTATGGAAGCATGGGTGGAGATCCCATCCTGGCAATAAGCTTCCCAAAGGCGAACACATAGGTGGAAAGGGTATGGTAGCGGCGTAGGAACAAGGAATGAATTACATCAATGATCCAAATAAGGTACTATGCATGTGTTTCCAAAGTACCGTGCCTTCAAACCAACTCCTTGCATGGTATTATTTTGATGAAGAGGGTGTGTACCCATGCACAAGGAAGATGTTTTCTTGGGATTTTGAGTCCCATGTTGATGATCCCAATTTAAGGTCAACCATGAGGCATTGATGAAGATACCAGATACCAAGGGAGTAAACCCTCTAGTGAATGCTCAACAACTATCAAATGAGGAGGTTTTAATGCACTCAAAAACGTTTGAGAGGTTGAGGAAAGGATCTTCGAGGATAAAAGATAGTAAGGGTCATAGAGGAAGAGCTCAAAAAGAAAACTAAGAGATCATTGAAAAGGACAAGGAGATAAAGTTGGTGGATATGATTAATGCATAGTTAAGGAAAGAATTAAGGAGGAAAAGGAAAAGGTGCACGAGATCCATAAGAAAATAGAGATGATTTTAGACACCATAATCTTGAAGCACCTAGACATGGCCTCGCTTGAGAAAAAATATGAGTCAACCATGAAATTCTTAGAGGATTTGACCCGCATCCTCACCATGGAAAGGTGGCCACTCACATTAGAATCAACAAAAGAGTCATTGGCATGCTAGAAGGAGGAAAAAAACTAAATATCAAGGAGACCGTCACTTGGTACTCCGAGCTCCTTTCCATTGTAAATATTATCATGTAGATGGTGAGGCTATTTATAACAATTATGCTTTGACAAAGATAGGGTAGAAAAATATCATCCTACTATGCATGAGGTGGATCTACATGATTTTCAAGAGAATAACAAAGGAAATAGGGTGGAGTGGGATAAGATGCTAGAAAAGGTTGAGAAAAAGTTTAAAGTAATTGAAACCTTGTGGGGTTCAATTAATAATTGGCTTAAGGAACTATATCCCCAGGTCACTCATAGAATGGACATGTTGGACGATCTTAGCAAGAAGCTATAATAAATTGTAGATACACTTAATGCTAAGAGTGAAAAAATTATTTTTGATTAGGTGAGCACTCTAGTAGGTGACCTCCTTCATTAAGCATAGGGCAAGGTCGATGCCTGGAAATGATTGAGGTAGTAGTAAAGAAAGGATTCCCTCTCCTCGACAATAGTAGAATATTCTTCTATTCTTTCATTCTTTATTTAGATTGTCCTTATTCCATTATTATTTATTCTTTGAAGAAGTAGGATGTTTCCAAGGATGGAGAACATGCTTAGTATGGGGTGATGTTGGGTCCTAAAATATTGTCTAAGTACCAAAGGGAACGCACGCGCATGACCAAAGTGAGAAGGAGGGAACTCGTGGGAAAGCACACAGAATAAAGGGGTTTAAGTGAAACCAAGTTGCATGCGGAAGGAAAAACATGGGTTCAAATGACTTAGAAAATTTTTGCATTCTAGGGGCACTTGAGGAAAAGCGTGAGGACCGACTAGGCATGATGAGTGGATAAGATGTTGACCTAGAACCTTGGAGGTCAAGAAAAGGATATTCCTTGTAAAGAATATTCCCGAAGAAATCATTGCCAAGAGTAAAGGGTTTGTAATAAAATAAGAATTCACCAATGGAGGACCACGTCAACACTTGGCACACAATGCTCAAGACATAAGGCATGCCAGGTGGGTGTTGATCTTGTAAAAAGAGATGCTCGAGCTAGAGACAGGGGATGCAAGATATACACAAAGACAAAATACAAGAGATGATGGGAGACAAAGATAATGCATAGAGAATGTAGAGAAAGAGAAGAATAGTATGAAGTTTTATAGTAATGTTATTGTTTAGATCACTTAGTGCTAAGGGTTATAAGGGATGCCATAAGCCTCTATATGGCACTAGGATCTGTAACAAGGGTCAAAATGGGAAAATTATAGCTAGGGTCTCATATCAGAGAAGCTTATATGAGTTGATTCTCTATCATTTAGTATTTATGTGTGATGCCTATTAAAAACCCACTTGAGATGTAAGAAATAACCTAGGGTTAGTCGATAAATTTTGGAATAATTTTTTTTTGGTTAGAAGTGTCCACAACCAGTTACAAGACAATAGTTGACACTAACTGGTTTCGAAACAATTTTAAACTATTTTAACATACTTGTATTTTATTACAATTATCAGAGGTCACAAGGTCCAAATTTTTAGGGTTAGAAGTTTCAGTTAGGTTCAGGGGGTAAATTATCACCATACCCACTCTCTAACAGGTTTAGTGTTTCAACTAGGATTTTTTCACACTTAATGTATTAAAAATTTCCCTAATTCATTTCCATTTGATAGGAAATTTTCTCACCTTTCCAACGATATAAATAAGTCTTCCTAACTCCTTGTATAACTCCATATATGGACCGATGGGCCTTAGGGGTCAAATTTTCCCCCAAGGGGACACGTGTCGAGTAGGGAAGAAGACCCTTTGTCGAGGTTGGTGGGTCGCAGGGTGGTATTTGAAATTTTTCTTACATGGGGAGAAACTTCCCAATTGCACTCGTGCCTCCGTTGTGCCACCAGGGACATGTGTCGGGCTCCGACACCACGTGGGAAGGTTGGAAAATTTCACCAAAGGGAGGGAAAAATTCCAATTGGCATCCATGCACCCATGGGTCCACCAGGGACACGTGGCACTCAACGAGCCAAAGCGGGGAGAGAGAGAGATGGGTGGAGTGATGGGGAAAGTTGGTGAATTTCACCAAAGGGAGGAGAAGGGGTAAATGGCATGCGTGGGTCCATGCGCCCACGAAGAGTCTCACCAGGGCGAGGCGAGAGTGCGGGGCAGCGGGGTTCCTTTAAATTTTTTCAAAACAAAATTTGAAAAAAAAGAAAGGTCATGAGGGTTTCCCCACCATGTTGTCACCCCATACTACCACATGGAAACCTCTTATTGGCTGCGGGCCAATAGGGTTAATTTCAACAAATTTCCCCAAAATTTTTTAAAAATTTCTAAGGATTTTTCAACGAGAAATTTTTTGGGCTGTGGGCTCACTAGGGAAAATTTTCCCAAATTTTCCCACCAAGGAAGGAAAACGTCAAAGGGCCATAAATATTGTTAGAAATGTCAGGTTTCTAGAAAACAAGGACTTTCTGAAAGCTCTCGATGCCCTCTTTGCACAACAATTATAAATTTTACATTTTTGATAAAGTTTAAGGGGTCAATTTTATGAAAACGTTTTGCACGATTTTAATTAGCAAACTGGTAATTTTTAACTTATAAATTTGATTCAATTTGATCTCCTCCTTCACTCAACATGCCAAAAAGACATGGAGGATTGTTCTAGGAAGGATTTAGAATGTTTTAGGGAGTTAAATTTGCTCAATTGATTTCAATTTAATTTTTTTCCAAAAATTGACAGAAAACGACTATGAAAAGGTTTGGGCTCGATTTTGCAATGTTCTAAATTAATTCTTAAGTGTTCTTTGTCAATTTGAGTTCCTTGATAATACAACATGCTAAATTTTGATGTTTCCAAGTTAATTATTATGTGTAGGCCTGAACTGTGCATTTTAATTAAATTTATTTTCCATTTTTAAATTTTACAATAGAGATCCATTTCTAGAAAATTTGTATATCAATTTCATCATTCAAGTGTGGTATTTAATTTCTAATCTAATCTAATACATTCAGTTGTTTTAAACAAACCATTCTAAATCAAAATGCAATACTAAATTCCATTTTACACATTTCCAAAGATACAAAATACTGCATTATTTCCACGTACATTTCTTCTTTTCAAACAAAGATCTAACTATCTCTTTTGCCATACAATGAAACATTTAATTCAATCCATGGTAGACTTAAGTGTTTTCCTTCTTCAAGAAATCATTAAAAACAAGAATCCAATTTCTATCTTTCCCAAAATCATATTTTTGAACAAGGAAAAATAATGCAATTACATCTCACGTGTTTCTTCCTTTTTCCTTTTTCCAAAACAGGGATTCCAATCACAATTTGATATTCCAATTCAACACAACAATGCAAATGAGAGAAGATCTTGCAATTATTTATTAATTCCAACTATACAACTTTACATCTTTCCATGTTTGAATGCAAATAACACATTTCTATTTCTTTCTTTCCAATAAATAGAACAGAGTATAAATATCCTTCACATTTCGAATGTACAACTTCCACAATCAGTTACATACATCTTTTCTTCATAAAATACATTAAAATTTCATCCACTTCAAAGTGGAAAAGGTTGCAAATAAATTTGTTTCACAAGGGGCTGGAAAAACTATCTTCTTTTGCTCCGAACAACTTGTAAGTTTTCTTTTTTTTCCTTCCAAATTGATCACGACAAAAGTGGGGAAAGGCAACACTCTCCACCCAACAAAGACATCCAATGAAATGAGAAGCCATCCTTCATCATTATCCCCTGAGCCCCAACCATATTCCAATAAGAGGTGTGATTCAACCCATGGCAATAACTAGCTTCCAAAAACACACAACATTCTTTCAACATGCATATTTCAATATAAAACATAGTCCAAACAAAAACAACAGTTTACAACTGCATTTGAAAACATTCAAATAGAACTTAGGCTTGATCATGCAAGCCAAAGGAGCAAGGACTATGGGGGAAGCTACTTATGCCTCCTAATGGGAATTGGGCATCCACCTATAACAAACCACTAATAAAATTCACCAAACATATCCTTATGCCCCCACAATCCCTCCTTATGCCCCCCACAAAGTAAGAAATGCAAGCTATTTATTTTCCATGGTGGATCCCAAACCCAAACTCCCTCCACAAATATGATGCCACTAGCATTCCCTTATGCCCCCACATGGATTCCCCATAGCCTTCTCCTACACCATCCCTATGGCATTCTACCCAACCAGCCAACAATTACACAAAGCACATACACCATTCATACAAACACTAAAGAAATAATAGCAAAAGGAAGAGCTAGGCTCCTACCTCTCCATGGTAGCTTTGGTTTCCAAACAGCAAGCTCTCAATGCCAAGAACATAGTCCCAAAAACAACAGCCAACAAGCAAGCAAGGCCTTCCAAACTCCTTCCAAAAGCAAGAGCTCCAAACACAAGAAAATTCACCCCCAAGGAAGCATGCAAAATGATTCAACAACCCAAAACAAGCAAAGAGTTTGAATTTTATAGAAGAGGGAAGAGAAGAGGATGATGTGGATCCATGTAGGATACCACATCACACATCCTCAACTCTAATCACAAAAGACAAAATTTCATTCTCCCAAGCACAATAAAGAGGTGGGTGAAAATATGACAATTTACTTGCACACTCCAAAAATCCCACACCCCAAAGGACTGCAAATTAAATAAAATGTAAGAAGAGTGCAATCAAAACTTGCAACATGATTTATAAAATGCATTAAAAAGGTCTAAAATCAGCCTCCCAACCATAGGTATGGTTTTTAAATATATTTAGGAGGCATGGAACAAGTTTTACTTGTCCCACAAGCCTCCAAAACATCCCCAAGGACAAATTCGAATTTCCAAGGAGGTGGATTGTTTCTTACTCCAAAATATGACTTACAAAACTCTTACACAAACTTACACATCCCTTACATATTTAATACAAAGAGCCAACAACTTCCATTATTACTTTCCCATATCCCAATTGGATTTATTTGAAATTTTAACCATATGTTTTCTCACATTAAAATTCCACAATTTTGATTAAATAAAAGAAAGGGACACATTACTAATAAAATAAATACAACAATAATAAAAATTAACCACATTAATAATTACAAAAACCCATGGTCATATATAAAGGTGATCCCACCATGGGAATCCCTAATAACAAACAACACAACACAATAAAACAAATTGCCATGGTGACCTTGTGGAATTCACCTAGAATTCCATTGTGGTTGGTCTCAATCCCCGATATTTTTGTGATTTTTTTAACCTAAAAAATACAATACCTCTTTAGCCTTGTGGCCATATTAGAACATCCAACATGATATAAATATAATCACAAAATCATCTAAATAAATGAATCACAACAACATCAAAGTAACAACTATATCATTCGTAATCTAATTAAAAACTATATCATACTCATATAATATCCATTTTCTAGATCTACTCATAATATTCAAAATCACATGTCCGAACAACATCCATAAAACATCCATGTCAAATAGTATATCATCATCCACATATCGGTGTCTCTAATAATCATCGTGCATCATAACCAAATTAAGATAAACAATAATCCATGATCAAATGTCTAACATCATACTAAATCAAAACATAATAATGTCCATAATGTAATCAACTTTGTATAAAAATAAGTATCAATGGGTGTCAAAGGGAAGTGGGCACTACAAGTATGATCTAAGACGAACCTTTTGACTATATTGTGGCTACCAAAAATATGTTAAATCAATATGTATGTGGGATCGTTTGGTATATCTTGTATATGGGTGTAAACCCTTGTGCTATATGACTTATCATGGCTCAGATCTAGTTTATTATGCTTCTTATAATGTTATTTATCTTCTATGATGTATTAATGTTAGATTTGTTAGCTACATCTTCCACCTCCTTAAATAAGTGAATGTACTTATGCTTTTGCAAATCATCCTCCATTAATGGCAGAACTATCTCACAAAGCTCACATTAAGGATGGACTTGACACCCAAGTGTGCCTCGGGTTAGTGCCTAGTGCCCATTGGGTGATAGTATGGTGTGCTTTGGGTTAGAAAATAGTATTGAGGGTAAATAAATGACTACAGGGGAGTTCATGTTAAATGGGAGCAAGCCATAGTTGTTGGAATTACAGGATGGACACAGATGCATGTGTAGAGTGAGAGGAGTATGCTACTATTCAAAGTGGCATGAGGCACAAGTTGTTTTGGAGGACAATCACGGTTTTACAGGTATTTTGTGTTCATTGCATGGTGATGTCACTTCTGGTTTTATTTTGTGGTGCCTAGATATCCCTATGGGATGGAATTTGATGGTTGATTCAGCTAGGTTTAGATGATTTTGAGTTTGAAGGGTGGAAAAAGAAAGAAATATAACTATTACAGAGACCAACATTGGTCATCTGGGAACCATGGTTGGTCAAGCATTGACCGATGTCGGTTGGAAACCATGGTCGGTTAGGCTACAAGATTGATAACAATGTTTATTTACCATTTTTGGATGGTGCCCTTGTTTTCTTTCATCTTGGATGGTTGTGCAAAGTATGTTGATGACATGTTTTCTGGTATTTGCATTATTTTTTAGTATCATGGTTTAACATGGTTGTTTTTGTTGACATTGATGAGAACAAGATTCATATTTGGCTTTAGAGTTAGTCGGTGGAAGACTGTGAGCTTACGGAGATCGTGGTGATATGGATGGATGTACATAGTGAGTTTGTACATGTGGATAGATTCTTGTTTTGTGATTCTATGATGATGAAGATGTTTTTTTTTACACATGGATGCTCTTGATCATGAGTAGGGGATGTTTTTATTTCACCTTGTTACTATGATACTCCATTAATATGTTATCTATAGATGGTTGTCTTAGACATGCAAGTTGTTTATGTAGGGTTGGATTTATAGATTGCAGTGTTTGGATTATTTAAGTTATGCATGTGTTTGTGGATTGATCACCCACTGGTTGCATGTAGAACTCATTTGGGTTGTATTTTCCCAGGATCTTGTTTTTTGCTTATGCATATTCCAATTTGACTTGTCTTTGGTCAGTTGTATTGGTGGTTTCATGGAGACATGGATAGATGGATGGAGAACATGGTTAGTTTTATAGGTATGGGTATGGTTGTAAGTGAAGCTCATTAGTTTAGTTTGAGTGGTAACTCTTGTAGGTGTGTTAGTCATGGTGGCTTGGTTGCATAAGAGGCTTGGTGTTACGATTCAATGGGAGCTTGATGTATGGATATCTCATGTATCACAAATCAATTGTAGATTCGTGCAGGTATATGGTAAGTCATGGTTTGTTATCTTCTTGGTTTTATAAGATGGTTTAATCTTCCTTATTACTTGAGAGAAATTTTTATCTAAAGAAAATATGGTCTTCATAGTATGTAGAGGACACAGTGATGTACATGTACATGTAAAGGATCAACAATTTATCTCCAAGTGGGAGATTATTAGGTTTTGGAGCTGAATTTCTTCACAAATGTATGTATTTGAGGTTTACTGATTTAAAAAGTAACCAACATCAGTTGGATAACCGACATCGATCACATGGGAAGAACCGACATTAGTCGAAACCAACACGAGTCTAGGAACCAACACCGATTAAGGAACCGACACCAGATTACTGTGCATTTATGTTTTATTATAGATGTGGGATTTGATCCAATGGTTGACCGTAAAAGTGATCGAATGCCTGTAAATGCATAGCTAAGGTTCCCTAAGTTTGTATATTGGTATATAATATTGAAATCTAGGGTTAGAATAGATTACATGTAATTGATTATTATTACATGTGGAATCCTTGGTTGAGAAGAAGAAGAAGAAAAATAAAAATATGGTTACATGAAGATAGAGCTTTCATGGAGAGAATTGGATAAAAGGAAATAGAATGTACATATGTATGGTGAGAAGAATGTTATGTATTTTGTTGTATTTCCTTTATATTGTTATTGTCTCATTATAATGGCTTACATAGTATGCAAAGCATATAGAGTTTCTTCTTATAGATCCATAGGTTTTGATATCTTGTATTATAAGATCTACGAGGTTGTTGTGATATCTTGTATTGTAGATCCATGAGATCTTGTTGTATTGTTAATCCATGTAGATCTAGTATTTTAGAGGACATTGTCTTCATGTTTGCACATGTTGATGCAGAGATGGAGGAGAGACTTACTTCTTGGTGCACATAAATGGTTGCAAATTGGTAGACTCTTGTGAGAGGTCTTGTTTGTAGATTCATAGGAGAGCTTGGATGCACAATGGGAGATGCGGTAGTTCTGGTATGTGAGATATTCTAGTGGTTTGGAGGCACAGGTTGTAGTGAAGTCATGGAAATCCATTTAGACATATGGAGGGGAAGAAATACTCTTGGAGAGATGCATTGTAATCTCTTTATATTATATATATGATATCTCTATATTTTGTGGACATAGCCCGCATTGGGTGAACCATGGTACATGATGTGGTATATGTGTGTACTTTATTTTGATTTGGATTATTCTAGTTTATACTTCCACTCTTATATATTTTTGGGAATTGTTTAGATCTTATGTGCATGATTGGGTTTATTCTTGAATCATAGCAATATTCCACTATCTCAAATTCCCAATAAGAAACTTAATAGAAACAGGCTAGATGCGGGATGAGTAAACTTCATTTGGAGAAGTGTAATCTAAAATTACTTCATATAGTCTTGCCTAGGTTCTAGTCTCTAATTTGGATGCTAATTTCCTTTCAATAGATTTAGATATGATATTTTCAAGGTCTGAATATTTCTATTTCTTTTGGATCTTTATCGCATCCACTTCACTATAGGGTTTCTGTATTACACCTAAACCTGTAAAAAATCCTAGCTACCTATACAAGGCTTAAGAAAACATTAGATAAAATAAATAATACATGTGCACGAGTTATACTTGACCTCGGAAGTCACCCCAATTTGATTATCACTAAGCAACTTGAACTACATTTAAAACTCTATGTAGTTCTTGTGTGTGTGTGTGTGTGTGTGTGTGTGTGTGTGATTGAATCATGTTCCTTAAAGCTAGGTTACCCTTGTGTCGGTCAAAACAAGATAGAAGGATAGAAATAATTTTCCCTTGAGATGAATGTGTGAGATGAAATTCATAAATAACCCCTCCAATGTATTGAATAATGTAGTCTAAATTCAGCCCTTGAATGTTACTCTTTACCCAAATACTATATGATTTCCTTGCTTTGATTTTTTCATTAACAACCAAAAAGGATGACCCAAAGTGATAAAGGAGGTTTTCGAAAATATTACAGTAATGTGTCCATTTAAATTTGAGAAAAGGATGGAAAAGGACATAAACACCCAAAGGGCTTGTCCGAGGATGCTTGGAGGACATAACAAAAAATACAAAGTTGGATTATATGTTTTCCAATGTCCAAAAGTAAATTGGTCATTTGAGAAAAGAAAATGATAAGAGTATAAAAAGGATAAAGCAATGTAAAATAAACATAAGTGTTATTAATGTCTACTTTTCTTACTTAGGAATCATGTATATAATAACATGCTTAGAGGCATCATGTACATAAAAAGTGTGGGATTGTGTGACTACATTCTACCCCACTTTATATTGGTGAATGAATATTCATAGCATAAAGTAGATAATAAGAGTGTACCTTATGGAGAGGAAATGGGAATTAAAGTTAATGGCATGCCTGATGAAGATTTTACTTGATATCATGCCAAATGGATATTGTAGAATCTGTATAATGGAATCTAGAAGAGGATAAGGATCCTAGGGGTGACCTTGTGTGCATAATAAAAATGATGCATGTATTTTTTACTTAGATATTTCATTTTCCAAAGTGTCTTGTGGTTGAGATTGTTCCTTATTCCATTTGTGTGTTTCCTTTTGTTGGAGTAAGGTTGGACTTGTAAAATAAGAAAAGTGTAGTCAATGCTCATGATAAATGAAATTGAAATTTAACTTAGTAAATGTGAAAATAAAAATGTGTAATGAAAGACAAGTGAATAAAGGATAAAATACACCTATATTCCATGAGAGAAGAGATAGAATTGTTATTGTATGTTTTTTTCCTTAGAGATGATTGGAATAAGATCAAGATTTAGGCATCACGCCACCAAAATAAGGATTTAAGTGTCCTATCACCAAATTGAATATTTAAGTTTCCTATAGCCAAAGTGAAGATTTAAGCATCATGTCACTAAACTAAGGATTCAATCGTCTAATCACCAAGAGGCAAGAATTATGAGAGCTATAGGTTTTCCTTCAACCACTAATGCCTTCTCATAGATAAGTACCACTACATATGGTCACAAACCTAATAGAAATTGGTCGCGTATGATCCTAAGAAAAAAAGTAACTAGTTCCTTTTCCTAAAGTATGTAAATTTCCACTAATTTTGGTCATGTTGTTCCTGATAATAACCTATAACTAAGTACCTTTTGTTGGATTTTCGAGAAACCTGTCATTGGAAACCTATTGATCCTATATTATACTTTTTCACCTAGGAAAGAACCACCTAGGCGGGGACACTAGTGCCCATCATTCCTATTTGTATTAGGTGATTTTATCCAACATTGATTTTTGTAATAGTCTAATTTTGAACCATTTTTTCTCTTTTTAATTTTAATTCTTTTTGGTACCATTTTATGACTAGTCTCTAAACTTCTAGGAGGGTGAAATAGCCACATGATTTCCCCACGTGTTTGGGGTCATGAGATGAACAAAGGAAAGCGTAACCCAAAAAGGAAATAAAACTAATGTTCACAACTAAAATATAAATCTTGCAAGGTGAATAGGGAATACACATGGTAATAACCATGGCATATGCAAAACAATGGGAAAGATAGCCAAAAGTGTTAGTTAAAAACAAGCATTGTGTGATGTAATAAAAACTAATCAAAAGACGCGATAACATGGAAAAAGATACAATGAGTATATGGTTGAATACATGGGACACAACTCAAGATGTTGTAAGACACTAAAATTCTTCAAGGCTATAGAATCACATATGTACAATCAAGTATAAAGCATAGCCCACAAACAATGACAATCAAGACACAAAATAAACAAGATACAAGTAAATCAAATAACCATGGAAGTAGGCCTACAAGACAAATGCTTCACATGAAGCACCTGTTATCATGTTAGACAAAATGAGAGTATGCAATAATGTATATAGTTTTAACTAGGAATGAAATTATTATAAATTGCAATGATGAAACCTGCATATAGAGAAATAGGAAAGGTAGATTCCATCATAATCCTTAGAGGGACTGGTAAAGAGAAATTTCAAGCATCATACATCATGTGATAACATGTAAATATATTTAATTCACCTCAAGAGTACCATGTGAATGTGCATGTGTGTATGGAAAAAGGATATAGCATACTATGAACTAAAGTAACATGGTAATCAATGTGCAACATAGAATAGTATAATCACACAAGAATACATCCAATTTAGATCTATGATAATGTTTTGGAATTTTAACAACTATTGGAATGAAATGATATGACTAGGATAGGGAGAAAAAGTTTCCCCTAGTGTATGTGTACAAGGTGATGTCCATGTAGGTAAGTTCACCCTCAATAGTCGTGTTTGAACCTAGAACAAGAGTGTGTCATTGGGTAGTAAAGGGGATAAGACAAGAGCTACCAAAAATCAATGTCAACAAATTTAAGGGAAACCCCTTTAAATTCCAAGATTCCAACTACATGAGTAGTAAGTGTAATAAAATAAACAATAAGAGTGTTTCCAGTAGGATAAAATAGAATAGGTGAAACATTGATCTTGTTCAAAATAGTAGAAAAGCGTAAAAATAAGTATCGATGTATGAGCTAAGATATGTGTAACATATGTAGTGCTCGAGGCTCATCAATATCAACTGCAAACTACGAGAGAGAGAAATAAGAATCTTCATAAGAAAAGGGTGAAAATTAGAAAGATTGAAAACATTAAAGTTATATGTAGTAGCCCCTATGATCATAGACATAAATGTGGAAAGAGGGGAATTGATTTCCCCCATGGATGCAACAAGATGAGGTGTAGCCATAGTATATGATTCATGCATAGAAGTTTGGAAAGTGAGTGAGTTAAGAGCATCAAGAATCATATCAACACACTATGTTCTTACTTGTGGTGAGGAGGTTGCAACAAGTGATGTAACATTGGAATCAGTAAGAATATGATCATTAGAAGTGCATCAAGAGTTGTGTCAAGAAATAGATTTTAAATTCATGGTCATGGTGACATTATGAATGATGATATGAGTGTCTCCAAACACATTAGGTATCATAGATGTGGAAACCATCTTAGGGGACAAACTTATAGATATATGTGTGTAAAAATATGCATTAGGTATTTAGCATCATGTGAATGAGAATGAGACACAGTGGGAGGATTATCATGGGTGCCAATAGAAATTTCATCATCTAAACTAGTAGCATTGTAGTCCATCAAAAAATAAGAATGATGTGTAATGTAAGTAGTGTCTTCATCATCATGTATGAGAGGGATATCACAAAAATATCAAGATGATTTGTGGAGACAATTTTAGAATTATCCATGGAACAATTTGTAACAAGGAACTGTATGCTATGACATGGGTAGATGTTTATGGTGATTTTAGGTTTGTTGTTATTATGATGAAATATCAAAACTCTAAATAAATCATGGTTTAACAATACCCGTGTCGAAAAACAAAATGGTAGGATGAGTGGGTATAATAACAATGTAAGAGACTCCTCCTTATGCTAAGTGAGAAGGTTTGTATACAAAGATGGATAGACAAAACAAATATTAGATAAGGACCGAATGGGTTTCTTGGTAAAGGTTGATCCTGGGAATCCAAAGGGCTTCCTTGAAGGGTGTCAAATCATGTTTGAAATTAAGTGATATGATAATGACAATAAGAATAGAATTTGAGAGGGATAGAGAGACCCCGCTCTGCATTATAGGTGATATAAATTTGAGAATTCAACTAATTATAGGTTTAATTCAACATACATACTTAACATTAATACATTATGTAATGTTATAATAAATAATTAAATGAAAATTACATCATCAAACAAAAAATTAAATAAATTCTCACAAAATATAAATAACACAAGTGACATGGGATATATAGTGGAAAACTTGAAGGTAAAAACCACTTGAAAGTAACATTTTACTTCAGAGACCTTAATTACATCTAGTAATATCACCTCCTCCTTTGAAACCCTAATCACAAGGGTAAAAATTTCACCTTTGATATATTTTCAAATATATCAAATGAGGACCCTAAGTCCTTTTTATATAAGGTGATCGGGTATGTCTCCTAACCCACCTTTTCAACCTAACCGGTTGATACATATCCCTAGGTTAGAATATTTAATAAATAGAAATAAATGTTTTCACATTATTAAATACTAACCTAAAGTATATTTCCAAGGTATGAATATTTAATAATAGAAATAGAAATATTTCTTATTATTAAATATTTAACCTATATTATAATGTTGGACCCATATTAATTAAGGGTGGCCATCTATCCCACTTAATATTATGTTCCCAAAACTCCCCCTTAATGTTAAGTGGGATAAAATATGCCATTAGATTACCTACCTGTGATACACTAAAATATTTACAATGCTTAAACCATAAAGGTTTTAGGCTAGCATATAGGTTGAAGGAATTATAACACCTTCATCATACTCAAGTTACCTTTTTGTACAAAAGTATTTGGAATCCCAAAGATCATCCCATGATCAGTGGCTAAGTATGATTTGTGAGTTTTACATGTTCTCACAAGTTCTCATAAAAGGTTACTTGAACCCAAGAATATAGGAGCCTTTTATAACTAAGGACCTCCTTAACAATATGATTACACTAGATGTTTACCAGTAACCTCAATAACACTAAAGAGTTTACTGAAGACCGCCTTTAAGGTATTTATACATTGTTTTCTAAAAAAGAAGTCAAGGAGGTATACACATTCCTGAATGTCTTTTTACACTTGCCCAAAGGTCTTTTACACTTTCCTGAAGGTCTTTTACATTTTTATTTTTAATTTTACAATTACCAAGTTCCATTAGGAGGTGACATTTTTATGCACACTCCTCAATGGAAACTCCAAAAATCCAAGTTTTTCATAAAAGTGACAAAAATTTGCAGCACTCAGGGGCTTTGTGAAGATGTCAGCAACCTACTCTTCAGTCGGCATGAAACTTGAGATCTACCTCACCACTTATAAATTTCTCACGATGAAGTGTATATATATCACAATGTGCTTCATCCTCTGATGTTGTACTAGATTATATGCAAGAGCTATGGTTTTCTTATTGTTGTTAAATAAAGGAATACTACCTTGATCATTTATATTTATCTCGTTGAACAACCTCTTCAGCCATAATGCCTCTTTTACAGCTTCCATTGCACTTCTATACTTTTTTTTAGTTGAAGAGATAGAAATAGTTGGCTACTTTTTACTACACCAAGTAATAGCACCTGCACCAAATTTAAACACATAACCAGAAGTATATTTTCTATCCAATACATCACCATCATGATTAGAATCACAAAATCCATACAAGTTAGCATTTTCATCCTTAGTATAATGCAACCCATAATTGAATGTACCTTTAATATATCTTAGAATTGTTTTTTAAAGATTCCAATGATCTCTATAAGGTTCTTGCATAAACCTAGAAGCAATTCCTACTACATAGGAAATATATGGTCTAGTTATAGTTAGATAAATCAAACTACCAACTAACTGCCTATATAAAGTAGGATCAACTTTTTCACATGCAGGTTTAGGATCAAGTTTTATTTCAACTTCCATAGGTGTAGAAATTGGTTTATAATAAATCATATTAAAAAAAATTAGTACATTGATTGCATATTGTTCTTGAGAAACAACAATAGAATGCTTATCTTGAAATACAACCATGCCAAGAAAATGATGTAAGATACCTAAATCAATCATTTCAAAGTACTATTTCAATTTTTATTTAATCCTATGAATTAAAGAAGGACTATCACTAGTCATAAGAAAATCATCAACATATAGACATACAATGATAATGTGATAACCTTCTTGCTTAATGAAAAGATCATTGTCAGAAGAATAATTAACAAAACCTAATATGTCCAAATCATCCTAGTGAAATCATCAATAAATTTCACAACATATATAAAGAACCATTTGACGAAGCTACTTCAAGAGGTCCTCTAACATCACTATGAACAAGTTCCAGTGGTGAAGAGGAACTCTCCTCAGGATGTAAGTGAAAGGGTTTAGCACTTTTTTTTGAGCATAAACACCCTTCACAAGCATCATGAGATGAAGACAAAATAGGAAAACCTTTAACTAGATTACATCTAGACATTTCATACAAGCTTTGATCTTTGACATGTCCTAACCTTTCATGCCATAGTTTTGAATTATTCAAACTTTGAGATACAAAACAAAATCTAGAAATAAAAACATAAACAATATACATACCATTTATTTGAATTACTTCAAAATTACATTATTGTTACTATCCTTGATGTACCAAGTATCCTTCAAAATTTGAATAGAAAAATCATCATCAGTTAGTTCTAAACATGAAAAAGATTCTTTTAAGTTTAAGAACAAATAAAACATTATTCAAAACACCATTTACAAAGTTTAATTTTCCTTTTTCTATTTCTTCTAAAGATGAGTTATCACCAAGATACACATGTTCATTAATTTTTGTAACATTAATTAAAGAAATTGAAATACCGGTCATATGATTTGAAGAACCTAAATCTGGAATCCATTCAGAATTAGAGGAAGAGTATAATGCAACATATAATGCAACATGATTTAGAGCATCATTATAAATATCCTTTTTACTTAAATTATATTTAGATGAGACAATTTGTTTTTATTTTTATGGATATGTTTCTTATATTTACACCTTCCTTTTTATGTCCAAATTTACCACATTTGTGACATTTACCATTAAATCTTAAACACAAATGTTCATGAGAAAAACATTTCTTATCAAAAAATGAAGATTTAGATCTAAACTTCTAATCAAAGAAGGGCTTACGAGCTTTGAACTTTGAATTCTGAGAAAGAAGTTCTTGAGAGGCATTATCTTTAGAGTCAAATTTCATCATCACTTTCTCTTCCTGATCAGAAGAGATCTCAAAGTATTCAAATTAACTAATTCATCCTCATTTTGATATTTAGAGTTTAAGATAGAAATAAAATTCCTAAATATTTCATGTATATTCAACTGAACAATAAAGTAGATTAATTTTTCACCAATTAAGTCACAATTGCATCCATCTAATTGTGCTTTGATATTTTTAATTTTGGTTAATAAATTAACTACTTTTTCATCTCCTTTCATAGGAGTTGTAAGAAATTCTAAAACAAGCTTAATAATCTTAGATAAGCGCGTACCTTCATGCATGGATTCTAATTGTATCCATACCTCTTTCAGATGTTCAATATTACCAATGTGTAGAAGATATTCATCATTCACATTGCAGAATCATGGAAAGGGCCTCCTACGTACATTGTGAGAATGCATTCATATTTTCCGTAGTCACTTGATGACTAGTGGGTGCAAGCTCAATTCCTGAAACAATCGTCCAAAGTTTCCTTGCCATAAGTTTTGATTTAACCTTGATCTTCCAAATATTGTAATTGGCTCCATTTAGGATCTAGGATTTATCGAGGGAAAAAGAAGTTGGATGCCATTGTCTTTTAAATTTCCTGAACTTGAAAAGCATACCCATTATGATATACAATGCACCACTGAGTTAGAAAAAATATTTATTGAAAAAATGATAATATCTAGATTTTATGATTAAAAAACTTGTATTATTTCAAAAAAATAAGTATTACATTTTTTAAAAAGAAATAACTAAATTTTTCATTAAAATGCATACTAATTAACTTCTCATAATCAAATAATAACCCACATTATAAAGGGCGTTGCCACTATACCCCAAACCTATCATAAATTTTTGAACCATATAGAAGTGAAGATGAATCCCCAAAGAATGCATAACAACTTCAAATTTTGAAAAGTGTTAATGTATATAAAGATCATGCAAGCTTAAAGTTGACATATAAATGACTGTCATTATGCCTTATTTTTTATCTGTCATGATGACGGTCATTTTTGAATGTCACTTTTAACATGGTAAAATTTCTTGAATCTGGATGGATTAAATTTGACGTCTAAATGACCATCATTCTACCTTATTTTTGGTTTGCCATGATGATCATTTGACCATCAAATTTAACACAGTGAAAAATTCATGTGTATTTCCAAAATATGAATTTTTCTTCTTCTGAAAGGTTTTGTTTAAATTTTATAATAAATTATAATTTATAAAACAACTATATATATCAACATAGTTTAAAAACAATGTATAGTTTAAACTTATATAACACTATAGACATTGGATTTAATTTTTTTAGCAATATAGTTGAAAACTAATTAGAAGAGGGTAAGGGGTCACACCGGAGGAGAAATTAAACTTGGAGTAAATTATATTTAGCCCCATTCCATGGGTCTTCACCGCACCCAATAGGAAAAATTAATTTTCCTACATCCGTGGAAGATGTTTCCCTGTGAGAGACCTTGTTTTTACCCAAAAAAAAAGTTTGAACTATTTGCAAATTATTTCAACCATACCTATGTATGAAGAGGAGAGTAATTCTAACTTCCACCAAATAAGTTAGTTTGACATTTTTTATTTTTTACATGGATTCGCAAATTTATTTAAAAAAAATTAATATCAACTTTGTAAATATTTTTCAGAGGGGAAAAAGTATTTGAGAGGGTGTTTTACCAACGGGGGACAAGAGTTTTGACTGACCAATGGAAAAATTGAAAGTGAAATTTCTATTTTCGGGGTTTGTCTCCATCCATAGACATTTTTTTCCTTTAGATAATTTTAATCCTCCACAAATTAAAAAATGCATGAAAAATCATTTATAATATAAACTCTTACATGTGTAAGAAGAGTGGGTCCACATAAGATATAGTTCTTAATATAATTTTTATTCTATAAGATTAACCTTTAGTTTATAGGTCTAAATTTAAATAATAGTATAAATATTTCATACTATATTTTTCAAATTCAAATGTAACCCTCTTATTTAAAGGGGTACTAAGGACATACATTTTTTATCTTCAAATAAAAATTAGATGAAAAAGAAAATAATTACACAATGGTTAGAAGGAGTCTAACTAGGTCACTGAGGACATGAAATTAGACTTTAGCCAATAAGAAAAATTGAATTCCTACTTTCATAGATTGGTGTCTCCATGTAACTTGATTTTAATCTTGATTTTATTTTCACCTGCACACATCTTAGAAACTATAGAAAAATAATGAAATATTTCAAATAGATTTAATTTTTACCTTAAATTCCAGGTCTTGGTAATTCTTCCACACTGGATTTCACGCAGTAAATATTATTCTAGGTCCCCTTTCACCTATGCACACTCTAATCTAAAATAAAACATTAATTCATCACAGAACATTTTATATTGCACAAAAATTGAGAAAGAAGGGACCCATGTGTTTAATTACCCTTTCGGGTTGGTTAAAAAACCCGTTATCAATTAAATAAATTAAATACATTTTTTTATCTAGTTTATTTAATTATCAAACCTCTGATACCATGATAGAAATTTGAGGATTCAACTAATTACAGGTTTAATTCAACATACATGCTAAACATTAATACATTATGTAATGTTATAATAAATAATTAAATGAACATTACATCATCAAACAAATAAATAAAGAAATACTCACAAAAGATAAATAACACAAGTGACATAGGATATATAGTGGAAAACCCAAAGGTAAAAACCACTTGAAAGTAACCTTTTACTTCAGAAAGAACTTAATTACATCCAGTAATATCACCTCCTCCTTTGAAACCCTAATCACAAGGGTAAAACTTTTCACCTTTCATATATTTTTGAATATATCAAATGAGGACCCTAAGTCATTTTTATATAAGGTGATCGGGTATGTCTTCTAACCCACCTTTCCAACCTAGAAAATTGATACATATCCCTATACTAGAATATTTAATAAATAAATAAATGTTTTCACATTATAAAATTCTAATTGTTGTCTATTTTTCACCCCTTACAAAATAGAGAAAATTGGATTGCCATAGACTTAGAACTAAATCAAGGAAGATTTGGAGTATGCCGTGGGTGATAATAAAATGCTAATACCAATGAAAACATGTCACACAATGTAGAGGATAAGTTGTGGAAAATCTAGAAAGACGCAGAACAAAGTGAATAGAAAAGCCACATGGTAAAGAATAGGAAGACCACAAAACAGTTTCAGATGTCATGCGAGGTCTTAGATAATCCATGGATCAAGTAAAAGGATTCCTCGGATGTTGAAAAAGTCGCGGCACATAAAGGCATAATAGGAAAGCCATGGGGTGAAGGAGAAAAGTTCCAGGGACATTGATCAAATCCACGCCATTTTAAAGACCGCGGTTCAAAGTGGAAGAGATGGTAAAACCATGGAATGAAGAAGATAAATCAAAAGGGAGGAGGAAACCACACAATACTTTGAAAGGAGAGAGAGTCAGTATATTTAAGGAAAATGATATTTTTTCACGGAGACTAAAATCACCATATCTTTCGATCTAATGATCCATTTTTTACAAGCCTTATATAGATGGAAAGATCTCAACATCCTCTTTGCAATAAAAAATAGATTTATTAATTTTTTTGATGATGGATATGTAGGAAGGTGAAGTAGTTATACAACACGTAAAGGTGTATTTCCAAGAAACACAACTACCAACATTTAATGTGGCATGGGTGCTCAATAAGGCAGGAGGTGTGTTGCAGTGGATAAACAGAGGTGCCCAATTTTTTTAGAGAAATTAAAGTTAGTGATTGAAATTAAAATCCAATTTCCCTCTTCTTTTCTCTTCTTCTTCTCTCCTTTTTTATAAATGCAAGAGATCTACTCATTAAAAAGATCCCTCTTTGTTGAATGTAAACCATGTCAAAATGGTGGTCGAATTCCCATGGGTTTCAAACCTTAGATTGGTCTCGTAATGTATTTTCATCTTCTGTCATGAATGTAATAAAATGTGCATCCCTTAAGAAATAAAATCAAATTTTGTAGCTATCTCTTTGCCCTGGTCTCACATTTTATTTCTCCTTGCCTCTCTTTTTGCATTTCTTGGCATGTTGTGTGTTTCCTTTATTTACAATCTCCATATCATGCTTTTTCACACAAATAATGCATGGTCTATGTGGTTCTCATCTTTTGCATGTTCATTTCATTCTCTCTCCCACGTTTTCCATCTTTCTTTCACCCTAGTGGAGAGTGATTGACCTGTCCCTTAGTGCTATCACCTTCTTAGATTAGGATTTTCTCATTTTTTAATCTCCTTTTATCCATGGTCCCTTGGCACATTTAGGTTAGGGTTTACTTTCAGTTTTAGGAGAAGTGTTAGAATTAGAAATAGGTAGAGGAAGTCAGCACTCTCTCGGAGGTCTGTCTCAATTCCCAGTGTCCCAAAACTAAGAGATAGTCCCATGTTGCCTCATAATTATTTGTCATTCAAGATCATATCTAGGGTGAAATTTTTATCTCCAATAGTTTTGGCATGCCCAGTGGGACAGGTTTGAAGTACCTTACCACTTCTCTTCGTCGAGTTTGATGTGCACTTTGTTAATATTTCATCCTTTAGAGGCAGTTTCAATCATATCTAGAGACTCCACTGATTCAGGTAACCCATTATTCGGAGTTACAGACCTTCCCCTTTAATTCTATTCACTTCTTCCATTTCATCCATTTTTATTTCCATATTCTTCCTATTTTCATTCGTTCATGAAGTTTATAGTCACGGTTCCATTTTCTTGTTGGGATTCCCATTTATGATAGCAAAAACATTCCCCTCCATCCAAAATTTTTAAAATCCTCCTCTGAATCATTTATATGAACCCCATCATGAAGAACATACACATAACCCACCCTCCACTAACCCATATGGTTATTCATCTAACCAAAATGTTTATCAAGATCAAGGTTATGAAGGTGATGGAGGAATTCCCATAGATGATGTTGATTTTCAAAGGAAATTTGAAGAGATGGAGATGAACATGGCACATGCCGATTTACATGTGTGGAAAACGAGACCATGATTGGTTTCAGAAATACCTACCCATGGACAAACTTTGCACCAAACTAGTTCAACCCTCAGCAGAAGCTGCTTTTTGGAGAAATTATGTCATGGATTGCAAACTAGGTTAAATAAATTGAGGCTCACCAATTCAAGTTTGGGAAACCCTATTAATGGGGAAAATCTACACCATCTTATAACTCTCCCATTCCTCCTCCCTAACCTATACCATCTCATCTTATTTCCCATGCTCCTATTTTTTTCCACATGCTCCCATTTAGGATTCCCCTTTGCCATCTTCTCTCCTCCCATCCCACCTCCAATTATCTTCCATTTTACCTTCTATAACTCCTTCTCCTCCACAAGAGGATCCTATAACTTCCCATCCACCACAAACAATACAAAAACCAGTTGCAATACCCAGAAAGGAAGAATTCATACAAAATTTAAAAGATTAGTCTTCAAATTTTGAGTTCGATGATATGTCATTACTTGTCAAAAATTCAATTGAGATGCGGGCCATAATTCAAATCCCCACAACATTGGATGAAGCCATGGGTTTAAGAGAGTCGTGGATTGAAGAGAAAGTGGTGGAAGATGAATTTTCTATAGAGAAATAACATGAAGGTAATGACCAATAGTCTCTTTGTTCATAATGCAAAGTGCGCATGATGACATTATAGAGGTCATTATTTTGTCTTCACAAGGACTAGAATCAAAATTGGAGGAAGAATCAGCTCCAAATATGCAAGAATAGGAGTACACAAGGGAAACTAAATTATTTTTAGAGACCTTCAATGAATATGAAATCATTGAAAGCTTCTTTCTTTCATTTATAGAACCTAATTTGGTTAATGAACCTGTGAAGGAGGAAAAGATGGATTATGACATTTCAGTCATCATAGAGAGGCGAGATTCTTCTATGGGATTTTTTGTAGAAGCGAACAAGATCCAAATCAGCTTGCAAATAGTTCACTTCAAGAAAATCTACAGGATGTCCCCATCCATGGGGATGAGCTTCAAAGAGATGGGCAGATCATGAGGATCAGTCTGCGGTTTCCCAAGGCCACATGCCTAGTAAAATATTTAGCTAGCTTGGAACCAAAAATAGAGCTACCACCAGTCATGTTCACCACAAAGCATGAGGATGATCATCAAGGTATCAGAGGTCAGTTGCAATACCTTCAACTAGATGAAAAATAACTTGAGGAGGTATACATATTGTTTGTATTTGATACTTTGATGAAAGAGGAAGTGTGGATCATGTTTAAACTTCTACCATGTGATTTTATTTCCAAATTAATTACATGGCTACACTTTGTAAAGAAGGGAAGCTACTTCTCCCTACCTATTGCAGGATTTTTTTAGCTTCTCTTGTCTCTAGTTAGAGTAGAGTAGGAGTAGGTTTGTTTTTAGCAGAACAAGTGCTTGTGCACACTCTACATGTTCCACTTGGGGCATGTATGTTTTTCTCTTTTGTATATAGTTTTGTGGGTTCATGGTGTAATCAGATTTTGGGGAAGCTTTCAAAGTGTATTTGTCATCCCCAATAGATCATTTACAGAGGTCAAGTCCACCAGTTATTTTAATAGTTTCGAGGATAGTTATTCAAGTTTAGATCATAATTCAGGTTTATCAAGCTGACTCCATGCCCAATGGATGCTTTAGGCCACTAATCAATTCATCTAGCAGGAAGATGACCCCTGCGAGTCACCAAAAATGTTGTCTATTTTTACACCCCTTGCAAAAATAGAGCAACTTGGATTACTACAGACTTAGAACGAAGGCCATGAAGAGTTGGAGTATGTCATGGGTGAGAATAAAATAAAGTGAAAAAGGAACACATGCCACACAATGCGAGAGGATAAGCCAAGGAAAAAATAGAAATCCATAGAACAAAGTGAATACAAAATCCACAAGATAGAGAATAGGAATACTATGGAAGCATCTCAAAGCATGTCTTTGTAGAGGTTTTAGATAAGCCACAGATCAATGAAAATGATTCCACATATGTTGAAAAATCTGTGGCACATAAATACACAACAGAAAATCCACAGGGTGGAGTAAAGTTCCACATATGTTGATCAAATCCATGTCATTTTGAAGACCGTGGTTCAAAGTGGAAGAGATGGTAGAACCGAGGAGTGAAGAAGATAAAGTAAAAGGGAGGAGGAAATCACACAAGACTAAAAGGAGAGAGCCATCTATCAAATGAAAATGATAGTTTTCTATGAGAGACTAAAATTTCCATATCTTTCGATTTGATGATCCATTTTTTGCAAGCCTTATATTGATGGAAAGCTCTCAACATCCTCTTTGTAATAAAAATTGGATTTCTTAATTTTGTTGAGCATAGATATGCAAAAATGTGAATAAATTCTCCAACATGCAAAAGGGGTAGTTCTAGATGGCATAACTACCAATATTTAATGTGGTATGGGCGTTAAACAAGGCAAGAGGCATGGGGTAGTGGGTAACTAGAGGTTACCAATTTTTCAGAGAAATTAATGTTGGTGGTTGAAATTGAAATACCATTTACCTCTTATTTTATCTTCTTCTTCTCTCCTTCTTTTTCTATAAATGTAAGATCTTTGCTCATTACAAAATATCCCTATTTTTTGTAATGTCACCATATCAAAATGGTGGCCAACTTACCATGGGTTTCAAACCTTGGATTGCTCTCTGTAATGTATTTTCATCTTCTTCCACGAATGTAATCGAATGTGCATCCCTTAAGCAATAAAATTGAGTTTTATGGCTATCTTTCTGCCCTAGTCTTGCGTTTTATTTCTCCTTGCCTCTCTTTTTGAATTTCTTGGCATGTTGTGTGTTTCCTTTACTTGTAGGCTCCATTTCATGTGTTTTTCATGTGGAGAATGCATGGTTTATGTGGTTCTCATATGTGGTGTGTCTATTTTACCCTATCTCCTATGTTTTTAATCTTTTTTTCCCTTATGGAGAGTGATCCATCTATTCCTTGGTGTTATTGCCTTCTTAGATTAGGATTTTCCCTTTTTCGCATCTTCTTCTATCCTTGGTCCCTTGGCATGTTTATGTTAGGATTTTCTTTTAGTTTTAGAGTACTTGTTAGCATTTGAAATAGGTAGAGGAAGTCAACCTTCCTGGAGGTCTATCTTAGTTTGTAGGTCCCACAACTAAAAGATGGTCCTATGTTGCCTCAAAATTATTGGTCATTTAAGATCATACCTAGGGTGCAATTTTGAGCTCCAACACTAACCTAAAGTATATTTACAAGGTTTTAATATTTAATAATAGAAATATAAATATTTCTTATTATTAAATATCTAACTATATTATAATGTTGGACCCATATTAATTAAGGGTGGCTAGCCCACTTAATCATTATGTTCAAAAATAGGTAGCCCAAGCTAGGGTTGTGACGAACTCGAAGTCCAAGAAATAATCGAACCAAGCTTGTTTTGTTGTGTCCTATATTTCACGTATGATTTCAAGTTTTTCCTCAATGACTTCAATCTCTGGTTTCAATGTAATGTCACACAATATAAGTTTTTGTGAGCTATCAAAATTCTCCCACATGAAGGGCTTCTACAAAATCAAGATGTCCTAGATTCTCGTGATCGGGTATGATGCACTTACAACCTGTCATCTACAGAGAATACATCTTGCAAGAAAAGAGATAAGGCTAAAACAAATTGATAAATATGTGATAAATAATCAAATGACCTAAAATGATAGGGATCTATGGTGATTGGGAATTGGTGGCGATTAAGGAAAAAATAGTCTATTTTAATAGAGGCTAATAAAATATACTATGATTGATGCATGAAAAAAATTGACAGTGTTAACATAAACAATAGAACTCTAGAAATAGAGAAGGGATAGAATATGGATGTTTTGACATGTATAAAGGGATAATTGATGGTAAAAGGAGATTGAGATTGGATCAGCTATGATATCTATTAAATTTGAATAAAAGTGCTAAAATTTTTATCAAAGAGTTACATGGGATATGAAAAAATTGATAGTTAAACATAGGTACAAAGATGAATGCTTATGTGATATGACTAATGAAAAATGGGATTGAAAATAATAAAAATAAATGTACTAATGTTTTTAAATTTTGTTGATAATAGAGATTACTATAAGGAGAGATTCCAATGGGATAAATATCATGTGGACGTGTGAAATTGTTGGAACAAGAGGTCGAGGAAGACATCTAAAATGTGTTCAAAAATGGTCAACAATAGAGTTTTGACAAGGTGTTGGGAATCAAAGAAAAGGAATACGTGCTTTAAATATTGTTGCAATGTATGTTGGAAAGGTCTAGGAGACCAAAATTTCTAAGATGTATTAAAGGGTTTGGAATCGGTAGTGATAAATGATATTCGATGATTAGGGGACCTAATCGGCATTGATTTTGGATCGAAATCAATCCTATAAATAAGATTTATATATGCCAAGTTGGGTACACAAATGGATCATTTACATGTGTTGATTTCTTATTTGAGAGTTCTAAATGATTGATTTCAAGTGATTTCTAGAGATGGAGGCAAGTGAAAGTTTTCGGAAGAGGCGATGGGTGAGACCTAGGGTAAGTAGATTTGAGTTTTGTAATTTCATTTTCATTTTTGTGATTTTCATTTATTTTGGTGCATTTACAATTATTTAGGTGGGAATTACCCATCCTCGTTAATCTGATGATCGAAATTGATTGATGCAATCATTTTCGATTAATATATGAAAATCATTGTTGATTTACAATCGGTAACGATTGGTTATTTATAGGATGAAATGAAAAATAGTTGTGATTTTTCATGTTTTGTAGGAAAGAGAAACTATATACCTCTAGGATAGATTCCCATACATGTTATAGTATATTAGAGGTGATGTGATAGATGTAGAGTGGGATCATTTGATGTCCATTATTTTATTGTGATTTCATCACTATTAGTGGATTCTGAGAGATGTAGAATTGATTGTTGTTTTGTTGGATAGATGGGACCCGAGTACAAGGACATTTTGATTTTACATTGGAGAGATGATGGTGACACTAGAGGCCATATACCATATATTTCAACTATCTATTCAGGGGAGAGGGTAGTTCCTATCACAAGGGAAGAACATATAGATATTATGAGGACATTATATGGAGATGGAGCCCGATATATTATATACTTTAAGGGGCTTTCACTTGTAGAGTTATTATGATGCAGAGGTGCTTTGGGAACTGACTGATGTCAATGGTGATGTTTGTTAAATATTGTTATGCCCTACCATACTCGGGATGAGGAAAGTTTCTATGGACATTAATGGGTGTTTTACCTAGGATTATGGAGCACCATATTGTGTATGATTAGGGGTGTTATTTGCACTCGGGTATACCATGAGCTATAGATGTAAGTCATAGGGAGGATATTTGGTTTGGATGTATGGTGTTTGTTTCACTATTGGTCCTATGAGCACATTAATGTGGTGAGGCCACCAAGTCTACCTTGGAGGGAAGTGGACCTATCGGTGTATGTTGTAAGGTTCATGTGATGGAGTTTTTATTAGATGAGAGAAGACAGGTGGAGAGAAATGATGCATACTATGTTGAGCGTCGTAGTAGTTTATTAGTGGATGATATTATCTGGAGGCCATATGTTAGATTTCCTACATGACTAGGTATGGATGTATAGTTCGATATATTTATATAGGTGTGGTGGATTTGGGGATAGAGAGTAGATATCATTGAGGTTGTATATTTCCCAAAGGTACGTAAGAATTTTGGGTTACCTCAATAGATATCAAGTTATTCAATTTTGAAAAGGGTTGATAAGAAATTTGAACTTCATGAAAAGGTCTTTTTACGTGTTAAGCCTAAAAAGAGTTCTATAACCTTGGGAAAGTTAGCCAAATTTTCACCTCATTTTTGGGACCTTTTGATATTTTTGAGGTAATCAATCACGTAGTTTATCGTTTATCATTACCCCTTGCTTTGTCCCGAATGCATGATGTTTTCCATATTTATTTGCTTAAGAAATATGTTTTAGATTTATCACATCTGTTAAAATGGGATTCCTTCCAGTCCAAGATCTAGGAATAATCATGTTTGAGTCCATAAGAGTGCTTGAAACTCACCAACAGCACTTACGAAATCATGAAATTAGTCAATGCAAGGTTCGATGGGACCGAGTTTAATAAAGAAAGTGAAACATGGGAAAACTTTGAGGACATGAAAAATTATTTTCCTCATCTATTTGAAAAAAAAATTAGTTCGATGATTGATAACAATTAAAGATTTTTTTTAAATTATCAATAATTTTGCTAATTTTAGGAAGGTACTATATTCATTAGTCTTTGGAGCAGAAAATTTAATACCGTAATAAATTATGAAAATTTGAATTTCTCAAATTTGGTTTCTTCTTGTGAACTTATGGATGAAACAACTATAATTATGATTATTTTTCTTGTTCGAGAATGTGGACTAAGTTAATCATCGGGATGATGATGATTTTTAGGAGGAGCAATGTAACACCTCTAACATGGTTGATATCTATGATGACTTTTATATTGGAAGTTATAAATGTTGACATGTGATTCTTTTTTGAAGATAGTGTACTCTTGTGAACTAAGAAATCATGTTTGTTGTATATAATAGGTTATCTGATGAAATAGATACAAATTTTGTATTCTTATGTTGAACTGAAAAATGAAGTAATTTGTTTTTATGTTGAATAATGTACTACATGTGGAAAATAAGAAATTGATTTAGATAAACTAGTTCATAGTATTGTTGCACTTGAACTTGTGCTTTAGTCTTCATAACCTCTGTTGTAGGATAGCTATACCTTGGATCAATTTTAGTGATCCAAGGCATTCTTTCAATTTCATAACATTATTGTCATCTTGTCTGAGTTGGATATATTTTAAGATCTTGGGACTCTAGTTGTCTTGGAGTCTTGGGTGATATTTTCTTCTCTCATGCTTTATATGTGATCTTTGGATGACATTTTGATTCTTATTTTGGTAAGTTGTATGATACAATTCTTGCTATTGCTAAAGGAACCTAATTAATTTATGTTCCTAAGATGGTAATCCTATCCTAAGTTGTAATCTATCCTAAGTTGTTAGGTTCTTTGATTAATAAGGGTTGTTTATTAAAAGGAAAAACCTAAGACTAAATTATTAAACATTAACCTAAGGACCTAAGTTAGTTCCTAAACTAATTTTTGAACCTAACCTAAAGTTGGGCTAACCTAAAGGGGATGGATGGGATGACATGCTAAGGCAAACCTCAAGGTATTTATGATGATTTAGTGGGCATTAAAAATTCTATTTAAGCCAAATTTGGCGAATGCATGAAAAATAATATGAGGTCTAATTGGCACCTCTTCCAAAGTGTTAGTTGCATGAAATTTTAAATTTGGTTATAGCCAAATGCCATTTGGTGGTGGCGGGAGTTATGGAAGTATTGTCAGTTCTGTTTGACATTTAATGTTTTTGGTAATGGTGAAAAAACCACCTAGGAAGAAGGGAAGTTGGAAGAAAGAATGGTTTCGGTTTTCACATTGCTCATTTGGTTTTTTTTGTGAGCTTTAGCTCTACATGCGGTTTTCTCTTTGAACCCTCAGTTTGAATCCTTGCATGTTTGTTTCACCTTGCATGGTGGTGATAGTGATGAAAATATTACTATGAAGTTATAAGAGGAAGGAGAAGAAGGATATGAGGATTTTTGTTGGTGTTTTGTGAAAATTAATAGCTATCGAAGCTCTTTGAAGATTTAGAGTGAGAAAGTTAAGGTGGGAGATTTATCAGGCATGATAGGCCCTATCCATTAAGTCTTATGATTTTATTTAAATGCTTCATTAGAAGAAATTTGATCTATTTGAAACCTTCTGATTTTATGTTTTTTATTCTTGCTTCAATGGTGTTTGTCTTGATTATTTTGGATGCAAACTGGTTCTTTGTTGTTGTGTGGGAAAACGAAATCTGGAAGTGATGATTTTTGATTATATGCTAACTTGTTTGTATTTAAACCTTCTTCTTATTGAGACAGGTCTCTATTTTTATCTAAATGAATGAAAACCTAAGCTAAAGGATGTACATGATTTAATAGTAGCTTGATTTTGTTGAAATCCTTAGATTTTATCTTGCATGTTCTCATTGTTGTTGTCATTCTAAACTAGTTTGAAGGAGACTTGATTTTGGCACTATGCCATTGTTCTGGAATCAGCATGTGTTCTTCATTTTAACCTAGTTTCTCGATGATGGTAGTAGTGACCCATTATGTTGATTCACTTGTTTCGGGACTATATTTTATTATGGATATACCATCGTTTAGATCTGGGATTTACTTATTATTTGATTCTTTTCCCAAATGGCAATTGGTTGTAATCTTTATGTTCTTTCTTGAAACTCTCTAATTTTACCATTTGGGATTGGATTAAATGAATCCTCACATAGAGTTTGAAAGTATTATATATTTTCTCCTTTGTTGAGCTTTGTATGAATGTAAGTTATGTCGAAGAAAGTTGAACATGTTAATATGTCGAGACAATGTTTAAACTCTATTCTGTCACTTTTATTTCTTATTTTTGTCAACCCACTTTGGGCCTTTGGGTTTCTTTCAGATCTTTTGATCTAGGAAATTTTTTATGAATGATTGGAAGTTGTTGAACTCTTATTAGTGGGAGGTTACTTAAATGATCTATCTACCTTCTTGTTTGATGGTTGTTAGTTCATTTGGAGACTAGTTTTGATCTTTGTTGAGTTTTTCCTCTTTTCTTTTGTCACTTAGTTGCTAGGAATTGAATCGATTCATTTGTGAATTAGTAGAAAAGTGTATTGGGATTTTATATTTCATGAAGAAAAGGTAATATAACTTGTTGGATGTTTTTCTTTCCAAAATTTGACTGGTTCATTAATTTTTACCCAATTTTGGGCTATGTTGTATCTCAGATAAGATCTGGTTGATCTTAAGTGGGATTTCCATGATTGATTAAGCACTTGATGTGTGTTACTCTTAGGGAATTTTGATTTGTATCATTCATTTTTCCTTACATATGAGTATTGATAATTCTTCCTTAGATGAATTTGGTTAGTTGATGAAACTGCAATCTCACTCCCTATCTTCATTTTTTGTGAGTGGTGGAAGTATTTTAATTGGAAATAGTTGTTGTTCCCTCTCTTGGTTGCTTAACTTTATAAATTTCAACCCTTGTGTTTGGTCTTAGTGGTTTAATGACCATAAATAAAATGGTTCTGAGTTCTTGATATTTCCGTGAGGATGCATTGAGCCTTGAGCATGTTTTGAACTTTAACTCCCTACCCCTTTTCTGGGTTTGATAGTGGTTGATTAAAAATTAAGTGTGGCTATGAATGGAAACTCGTCCTTCTTTTGTCTTGTGATTGTTATAAAAGTGAAGTTATTAGTACTGCAAAGTATTTGTCATGATTTCTTCTTTGAATTGATTAATTCTTCCTTACCTAGAACATTGATACATATTCTTAATCAATCTAATGTGGCCTTTGTGTTGAGTCTGATATGTTCATGATTTTTGATAAAATATAATTATGTTTTGTCTGTTTATTCCTTCATATATTGATATGGGTGTTAACTTGAAATAACAAAACAATATACATATTCTGAAAGGTAGATTTGTATATCTAGTATTACTTCTAGAAAAGTTAGAACTGGTTGAATGGAGGATCTTAATTTGGAAATTAAATGATAAGGTAAAGTTAGGATGAAATATGAATTTCCCTTTCTTTAATTTTGTTGTTTGATTTGCAGTATGTTGAAATGATTTTTATGATGAAAAGTTAGGATTAACTATGTTGATTAATTAGTCCTTACTTATTCATTACATATAGAAACTTTAATATTTTCTCTCCTTCTTGGTTGTAATCTTTTAGGGAAAAGTCTTTCTATTTATCTTTTTTGTGTTTTGGGACTATTTCATAAACAATAGGGTTCTTTTTATGAAACAATTAGATAAAAGCAAAACATTTTAATGTTATAGTGTTTATCATGCTCAGTTCAAATGAAATAACTCGTGCTAACAATTTTGCAGATGGATTTCATAAAATATGAAAGGAGAAAGACATATAGAAAGTTACATTTGTTTTACTAAAGAAATTGTCTCTTTATTATGATGATTATGTGGCGTCATTACTTGAGATGTAATTTTGTCGAAAAGGAAATATGTAATAAAATTAGTTTTATATTGTTGTTATGATGTATGTACTCTCTGAAATACTTCTGTAATCAGTGAATGGATCACTCCTTGTTGATGAATAAATGGTTTTATGTTTGTTGAATACTACTTTATTGTAATACCCTCTTTGGCATAAATTGGGAAGTATTATTATCAAGTAATATCCTAAATGAAGGAGGAAGTTTATATACTTAAGTGTTATGGGTTTTGGTTTGAGGATCTAAAATATTAGTTGGTTTATTTTCACATAAAAGAGATGCAAATAATAAGTTGACACTCTTAAATAGATCCTTAAAATAATGGAAAGGAATTATTATTTAATTATCTATATATGTGTATGAATTCTTGGTTGTATTAAAACATATGTAACTTGTTTACATAATTGGACATTAGTCCTTGATTTAAATTTTTTTTTCCTTGAAATCAATCATAGAAACTTATCTGAAGATCTTGTTAAAGTGTTATGAATATAATAAGTGAATGGTTGAATGTGTTCTTCCTTAGGAAGATTTATTTAATCAAATATGGAATTCTTAAAAAGGAATTAAATGGGATTTAGAATTCATCTTCATGAAGTCTAAAATAAAGGTTTATAATAAACTTGTTTAAGCTAAGGCTGAAATAAGAAAGGACCTAATGAACACATTTCATAACTTCAAGATCTATCATGTCATTATATGATACAAGTTGTTTCATTTAAAGACAAATTTAAACATGTAATTGGAATGGTTAGGAAGTAAATTTTACCTACATTCCTATTTCACATTGAAATTCAATTTTAAACCTTATAAGTTAAATGATGCTAGTTGAATCATTAAGTGTTGTTATCATTAATCTTTAAGACAATGATTAAATGGGTTAATAAACTTGTAATCTTAATTATGTTAGTCTAGTTGAGAAAACTCAGTTGGATGTTGGTACACATCAACTACAACATAATACCTTCATAATGATAGGAGTCACTATAAGGATACTAGGTGTTGTCAATTTTTATCCTCTTTTAAAAAATAAAATGGACAAACACCCTAAGGGCCCACTTCCCGTGAACAATGAAAGGAGAATCAAAATTCAATGCATCAAGCTCTATTTTGATGGCCTGTGTTGATAGCTAATAGCTCATATTCAATATTAGCTATGTACTTAAATGAGTGCTAAGTTTTATTATAGTTTATTTGAGCTAAAAAGGTGAGCTATGTCTAAGGAGCCCAACACCAAATTAACTTGATGTGTAAGTGGTTGGATAGTTTTGCAAGGCCAAGCATGCCAATTGAAAAGTGTATCTCAGGTCAAAGCAACTTGGACCATTGAGTTGAAACCATGAACTCATTAAATTGAGCTAGTCGAGAATAGGTCATAGGGAGCCCATGAAGAATACAAAGTGGTAACACAACATGTATGGAAATATCAGATGTGGATCTAGAGTACTCGGTGAGTTGGTTCACACGTGGAGTGAGGCCGGGCCTAGAGAATGAATTATGAGAAACCCATTGTGACATGGAAGAAGGCACAAGGTGGTCAAGCAACACCAAAGAATTGATGAAAAACTGGTGATTTTTCCTGTAGGAAACCAAGTTGGGATCTATAGGGTTATCATAGGAGATCAACATTTGGGGAGAGCTTGCTTGCGCTACTCATAGATTCGAGCACAGAATGAGAAAATTGGAGCAGACGTGGGGATTAAAGCTCGATGCATGGCACAACATGAGGTGAGATCATGGAAGTAAGATAAAGTGAGGTTATTCAGATCTCAATCGAGTTTAAATTTATTTTATGAGGAGTCACAAAGATTTTTCAAGACCAATTTGACAAGCTCAGTAGAGAAGGAAAATCGGGACTCGGCTCGATACACATGACTTAGCTCACTCGCTCTAATAAAACAAGAGGCTAAGGGCTCAAACTCAACCAAAGAGACCACATGGGTCATCGAATTAGCTGGATAAAAATGTTCATGAGATCAAGGCCATGCGAAAAAATTACAAGGTCAATTTTTGTTCGAAGAGGGCTCGGCTCGATACATGGAAACAGGCTCGATGTTCGTGATAAGGTAAATATGAGGACGTGTCGTGGTGATAAGAAAGCTGAGTGGTGCCTTAGCAAGTTTGCTGATAAAAATGAAAACTGATTTTGCAAATGGCGAGATCATCGATGATTTAGGAGAGTAATGCATAGGAGAAACTCATGGCTCGATGAATGTTTATTGCAAAGTTAGGATAAAGATAACTCAATGAGATCACAAAGAAGGAAATGATTCAATGAGATCAAGCGAGTCAACCATCAGTTTGAGTGGAGTAGATTCGGTGGGTGTTGCCACAGTGAAGGGTAACACAACCATCATTATGGATCGTCAGGTCATACAGATGCAAAGTGAGTAGAGTCGACATATTGCTCACGAAAAATAGGGAAAACATAATTTGGTAAGTTATTTCAGGAGATGAATGGGAGATGGCTCGAGAATGGTTTGATAAGGAGCTCGGTTTATGTTATAGTGGGGGAATCTAGAAGGATACCAAGCTAGGTAGATTATACATGTCACTAAGTTCATGTCAGGGATCAATTTGGCGTTGGAGGATTTCTTTCTCTAAATGAAGTAGTCACTGAAATATTAGATGGAAGCTGAGTTACAGCTGAGCCCGAGAAACATTAAATGAATATGGAAATGTTTGTGATGTTTCAATTTTTAGAAGATAGTTTTGGACATAGCCCTTTCGGGATTTCATAATTTTTGTTTCAAAACTCACCCCCAGGTGATTTGGGAAATTTGGAGGAAATTTTCTAAATCCCAAACTCGAATTTTGGAGTTTCGGTTTTCAGAAATGGATGCTATAATACATTGGAGCTTGGTGCGAGTTGGGGTCTTCGAGGTTCCGAAACCCAAATTCAAGCCATAGGAAAATATGCATAGCAAGAGGAACTTTCCCTTCATGCAACATGTTTCTGAGTTGACCAAGTCATTAGTCAGCCAAACATCTCAAGAGGGACTCATTTCAGAGTGGAGGTGATGGACGTGTCAATGGATGGAGAGTCATGACATTCGAGCTCTTATAATCAAGGTATACATGCCAACGGGTTGACCGAGTCATCACATATTTGTAGGGAGTTTTCCAAATCATTTGGTGGTTGGTCGATGTAAAGTGGGAGGGACTCAATTGATGAAAATTATGCAATTACGAGGAGTAATTCATGGAGCTAGCCTAGGGAATCGTGTGAAACTTGGTCTTCATTTTCTCATGGATGTATAATCATAACCGCCAATGCAAATCATCGGGATGATAGTTAATGTAACACTTGGAGCTATGTACAATTCATGTCGAGTCAAATGCATGAGTTTTGGTGTACGTGGTGAGTGATAGTTTATTGGCTAAGTTACTTGGTTGGTGGGAGGAGTTTTTAAACCTAAATATACCATAAAGATCATAATCATTGGTAAACGAGGAAAGTTATTTACATGTCATGTGATAAGATCAAGTCATTTCTAAAGTTAGGTAATAAAGAGGGTGAGATTGACCAAGTCATGCAGGACATGACTCACGAGTCATACGTGGATGAGCTCATTTGAGCTAAGATAATAAAAGAAGTTCTCACCAAAATTTGACGCGTAACGGTGAAGACATGTGGCTTACCAGGTGAGTTATGTGGGATCATTAGAAAATAAGATACTTTGCCATACAATGTGAAGGATTCAACACTCAAATGCAATGGGGAGTTAAAGTAGAAAACCTGACCAATGAAAAACTCGGTCATCAATGAAAGTGGGTAAGCTCGATGAGCTGGCTGGAAGAACACTCCTACATGTAAGAACTAATCCAAAGGGGTTTAACCAAGGGCACAAGGTGTTTTGGAAAAATTATTAAAATATTAATTTTAATTATTTGGAAAAGGCATTTGAATTTTTGGAGATATTATTGGCAAAACTGGTTAAGAAATGTCCGAGGTGCTCGAGAAAAGTGACTTTCACTCAGGGAGTCACAAATTTTTCCCTGGTTATTTGTTTTTCACAAAATTATAGTCGTTGAACTGGGATAAAGATATCTACACAATGGAGCTATCAGAATATGGATTTTTGGAGGTTTTGATTTCCAAAATTGCAGGTTTTCCTCATTCCTTGGATGGTGCCTTGAAAGGTGGAGGTGTAATAAATGAGCAAACATGGCCAACAACAAGTGATTAATTATTTCCTACATTCTGGCCTAGATTCTAGGGTTTATTCCTTCTTTATCTCAACCACTCAAAGTTTTCTATAAATGTAAGTTGGAAGTTCATTCCAAAAGGTTCTAACAAGTGGATTCTAATAGGTCACACAAGTTGGTGGATTAGACACTTTCAAGCTTCCCCTTCTCTTCAAAATCATGTGAATTTGTAGGCTTTCAAGCCTTTCTTCTCAATTTTTAATGGCAGCCTTTTCTATTTTCACTTGACGTAATGATGCACTATGCAAGTGCTTGAAGTAATGAGAATTTTTTTTTATCGATGAATGTCCTTTCATAATTTTGTTGCTTCTATTTTCCTCTCTCATGTTTTTAGGTGCATAATGCAAGTTCAGGTTTCCATTACAGGTTTGTGGAATTTTGTGCTTATTAAGGGGTGGAATATTTTATACACTTGAGTTGTGGTGCTTTTTCACCCTTCTCAAGTTCATCCTTTTTCACCGGGAGATTGGTAGGTTATTGTCTGATCAAGTTTGACAGAGGAATGTCTGCCATTGGTTTGTGGTATTTTTGTACCCTTTCTAGTTGATAAAGGTGAAGGTGGTTAGTGATGCAAATCTTTTCCTACATTAACCCTTCTAGATGTTGAAACTTTCCCAAATTGTTACATTACCACTTCAAGTATAGTTTTATTCCTTACAAATCTCTCTCCCTAATCCCATGAAATGTTAGTATAGGTCTAGTTAGCCATTTTTACTGCATTAGAAGTAGTGTTGTGTTTAGTTTAGGAAGAGGAAGCTGGCCTTCTCTAGAGGTTCACCTCGAATCCAAGTCCCACAACTTGAGAGGTGATCCCATGTGTCCCAATCATACCAAATTTCATGATTCATTCTCGGGCCATTCAGGTGGTGTAGTGATTTGGTGACAACACTAGGATGGAATTTCTATGTCTCAACACCCCACTTAGTTTGTTTAACTTGATTGACATAAGAGTAAGACTAGATCACGGTTCTACCCTATACAAGGATAGGAACATGATCTAGTGTCAAGTCAACTCATGTTGACTTAGGATAACTAAACACACCAAATCATTGTGAGTCAATTGATTATGTTTATGTACCCTTAGTCACCATGAGTAGTCTTCCACACTAGTGCATGTCTCTAACCTTGTCTAGTGTGAAACCTTGAATAAGATTGGACTAAAAAAATTCAAGAAAGACCACTCTAGATAATAGAACAAGTGTGGTGAGGGACTTATTCCATTCTATAAGTATGTCATCTAGGAATGTAAACATGTTAAATTTTTTTAGAAACTTTGGCAAAAGTATCACAAATTTCTCATTGCATTGTCCTATGTCAATTAGTCTAAGATGCAGGATTTTAGATGAATATCGGTAACAAACATTCAAATATGCCTCTTAGATAGAACACTTGGGTACCCCTAAAAATTTAAAAGAACCAAGTATACCTAGTATACACATTATTGAGTTAACATGAGAGATTGGTGTTTCACCAAGTCATTTACAACTGCATATGGTTTTTCTGTTATGAGATGGATTGACATTGGAATGTGTGTTCTAAATTATGTTAATTTAGAATAGAGAACATTAAGTAAGATAAAAAAATTCCCTTGTTTCTAAAGTTTTAAAATGGGAATGTTACATTCAACTCCATGTGGATTGATCTATATTGAGGGTGGAGGCATATTTATTCATGTTTTGGATCATTTATTCTCCCCCTTCCTCATTCTTTCTCCTCTTATCTCCCCCTTTATAATTATTTATTGTAAGAAATCATTATAATTTTTCTTATTTACTTAAATGGCTTTCTAAAGTTTCATTGTAAAATTCCCTTTCGATTTATAAAAAGGGGACTTATTCACTCACTTAATAAGAATATGGAAAGTCACAAGTGGAATAAGAACGTAAAAAATCATGTGGGGGTAGATAAAGAGACAATTCACATAGATATAAATTGGAATGGCTTCTCCGTTCCAAGGGATCTTGAAAATTTTAGTTCTTGGTATAAATGTGGATTGTGGTTAAATTTTTGTGTTTGTATCACAAAGACAAGAAATAAAAGCTACATTTTTTCATTTTTCTCTCTCATGTGTTCATCTATTTTTCTCTTTTATTCACTTTGCAAGCATAGTGATCAAGAAGGAACTTTGCATCCTTGATAGATAAATATAAGGACCTGTTTGTCTTTAACTTGCTAGTATCACTAATAACTTACATTGTCAAATTCCTTTGATTAAATGTTTAGAAGAGGGACGAACGCCTAAAAAGTTTATTTATTTGCAATAAAATTAGGTACAATAGAAATGGCTGCAATATTGATAGACATTGGACAACCGAGTACAAACAAATAAGTTGCACATGTGAAACTAGAAACCATACGAGAAATAATACAGACAAATAGATTGTTGTAACTATGCTACAATAAAAAAAATATTAGATATAATAAACAATATAAATGGTTATTAAAACATAACCATATAATAATAATCTCAAACCACCTATTTACCACAATAAAAACTAAGTAACAATCTAGTTACCTACAGTAAAATGCATAATTACTATAGTAAACTATGTTTACCTAACATTCCCCCTTAATTTTGCATTTCCTCAAGGGATGAGGAGAGGAACTCTCTGAAAAACTCAAAATTTTCACGCGTAAGTGATTTTGTAAAGAAATCTACTTGTTCAATTGTTGGGAAAAATTGAAGTTGTATGTTGTGTTTCAAGACATGCTCACATATGAAATGAACTTATACCTCAATGTGCTTTTTTCTCTTGTGAAAAACTTGATTGTGAACAAGTTTGAGAAAACCTTCATTGTCTACATATATGGTTATAGGTATTTCCTATGGTATTATAAGTCCTTTCGGTATGTGACGTAGCCATATCACTTCACAGATAGCTCCACCTTCAACATGATATTTGGATTATGTAGAATAGTAAGAAATAAATTTTTGTTTCTTTCTTCCCCATGATATTGGTATGGATCCCAAAAAGAATACAAATCCAGAACTAGATTTCCTATCATCAATGTTACTTGCATGATCTAAATATAAATATCCATTCAATAATAATTTGTTGTTCTTCTTGTACTCTAGACAAAGATCTAATGTACCCTTGATATATCTCAAGATACACCTTGTTACCTTCCAATGAAAAACTCTGGGTTCCTACATGAACCATGAAAGATATCTCATTGCAAACCTGATATCTGGTCTAGTATATGTTAGGTAAATGAGACTCCCAATCAACTTTCGATAGAGAGTTACATCTACCACAGGATATGGATCTAAATGAGATAATTGTAATCTCATCTTCATGGGTATAACAATAGGTTTGCAATCCATCATCCTAAATTTTTCAAGCATTGTCTTGGTATACTTCAACTAAGAAATAAAGATGGGATTCTCTTTCTACCACACTTCCAATCTAAGATAGTAGTGCATGATGCCAAGATCTTTTATGTAAAATGATTGATTAAGATATTTCTTCATTACATCAATCATTTTCATTGAACTTCTAGTGATAACTAGATATTCGACATAGAAAACAACAATCATAATATCCTCTTTGATTTTTGAGGTAAATATTGGGATCATATGGATTTTTGATGAAACCATGTTGAACACGATGCTCATCAATTTGATGTACCAAACTCAGGGTGCCTATTTAAGGCCATACAAATATTTATGAGTTTACATACCTTTATTTCTTCTCCAGGTACAACATAACCCTTAGGTTGAGTCATGTAGACTTCTTCCTATAGATATCCATTTAGAAAAGCACTTTTCACATCCTTCTAATGGGATTTCCAACAAAACCGCGAAAGCTAGACCAAAGATCATCCTAACCATTTTGATCTTAGATGTGGGAGAAAATGTATCCTCTTATTC
Organism: Taxus wallichiana var. yunnanensis; assembly: GCA_018340775.1. Classification (NCBI taxonomy): domain Eukaryota; kingdom Viridiplantae; phylum Streptophyta; class Pinopsida; order Cupressales; family Taxaceae; genus Taxus; species Taxus wallichiana. The sequence goes on along the minus strand of CM031235.1, from coordinate 428,355,408 downwards.
AATGCCTTATTTTTATGCATACCCCTTTGCTACTAGTCTCTCTTTATACTTCTCTATGATCTCATATGCTTTGTATTTTGTTTTTAATATCTATCTACAACCAATGGGTTTCTTCCCTAGTGGAAGATCGAAAAGTTATCAGGTGTTGTTTTTAATTACTGAATGATATTCAACATCCATGACATCTTTCCAATATTTTTTACCATAGGGATTCTTGGACAGTATAGGGCTCAATAGATTCAACAAATCTACTCATTAAATCAAATTTTACTTCTCATTTTTTTGTGAGTCCATGAATGAGTGATGGATGTATCCGGTGGAGCATCTAGTTTTACATCTCGTATCATGTTATTATATCACTTGGGAATATGTTGTCTTTGCTCCCATGGGTTTTGGTCTTTTCTCGATCATCACCATCATCCCCATCATCACTATCATCGTCAACGGGAACATCAAATTTTGTTTTTACAAAATGTGAAATATCTACATCAGTGAGCCTAGAGGAGGAATATCAACTTACTTTTTCTCAAATAACTCAACATCTTTGCTAATGTAGACTCTTATAGTCTTTGGATCCATCAATATTTACCCAAGAGCATCTTCATTACATCCAATGAAGATCAATTTTTGAGATTTCATATCCAACTTCTTTATATTCTGCTTGGATATGTGTGTACTATCTTTGTGCCCAAATACTCGAGGTGTGAAAAATATGGCTTCCACTTCAAGCATGTTTCATGTGGCATTACTCCATCAAGATAAAATTTAGGAACTCTATTCAAGAAATATACAGTTGTCTTTTTTTTTTATTCTACTCAAAATGTCTTCGTTATTCTAGAATCATCAATCATACAATTCACAATTTCCATGATAGTGCAGAGTTTCTTATCTCAACAACACCATTATTTTGTGGTGTGTGTGGAGGAGGTATTTGTCGAAAAATTTCATGAGCTGGAAGGTAGGCTTTAAACTCATTCTGGTGAATTCCCCCTTGATCGAGCGAGGAGATCTTATATGACGACCAGTATCATTCCATATATCCACTCTAAATTTTTTTAAGTTCTCAAAAGATTCACTTTTCTTATGAAGAGAAAATACCCACATTTTTCTTGAATATTCATCAAAAAATACCATGAAATAATGAAATCCAAAATAACTTGGTTGCATTAGATCATAAAGATTGATATGAACCAGATCAAGCTTACCATGAGCTCGATAAGTACTATTCTGGAATGAATCTCTGTGTTGTTTACATGCTAAGAAGTTAGGAAACTTATATGTATCCTTCTAGAGAGATGGAAAACCTCTCACCATGTTGTATTGGTGAAGTGTTTTGAGATATTTGAAACTGATGTGACCAAGTCTCTGATGCCACAACTATGTTGATGAATAATTCTTAGCCACAAGTGCTTGATCATCCTTGTGGACAAATTCAAGTTGGAACATTTGTCCCACATTGAAGGATTTTGCAACAATTTTTGAGCCTCTTTTTTCTCAAATCAAACACACTTTCTTACCAGAATGACTATCAAAGTCAATCTTTATATTATTATTTAGAAGTTGACTCAATGATAGTAGATTCTATGTTAAACCAAGGACATATAGTACATCTAAAAATATGTAATTTTGTGAATGAAGAGGTAGAGAAATTTTCGAATACCTATCTTGTGTAAAAATAATCATCACCTAATGAAACATGGTTTTTCAAAGGTTTGTCCTTCATGGTAGTAAACTAGTCTTTGTGCCCGGTCATGTGTTGAGTGGCTCCCAAATCAAGGTACCAAATAACACTAGTTGGCATGGATGGTTCACTAGAACGAGAATTGTATAATAATTTCTCATTTTTGAATCCTCTTCTTTCTCAACTATATTACCTTGCTGATGGGGTTTTCTTCACCAGTTCCCCTTCTTCTTCCCTTGATTGTAGTGTGAATGTCCCTTATGAGATTGCTGATTTTGAGGTCTAGAATTACTTGATGAACCTTTCTTATATGTATTATACCAACAATCTTTCACATCATGTCCTCTGTTGCAGATAGGAAACTTCTTATTTTTCTTATTCCCATGTTGATGTTGATGTTGTTTTTGGGAATTTTGAGAAGAATGAAAATTTTATTTTCCTTTTCCTTTCTAATGAGAAGATAGTTCCTTCTCCTCTTCATCATATTTATTTTACATAGCTTCTTCTTGTTACAGAGATTCACTAACTTTTCAAAGGTAACTCTCGATCTAACAAGTTTAGAATGTGATAAGGAGGGAGTGTTATCGAAACAATGGGAATTAGAGATGTATTAGTGACCTCCTCTCCCAGGGATAGAAGTGAAGACCTCAATTATGCAACTCTTCACAAAAAGCTTTTATTTTCTCATTTGGTTTGAATTTCTGTGTATGTAAATGACTTTGCAAATTCAAAATTATGTTTTTTTCTTGGCCTCGTACACGCTGCTCAAATTATCCCATGCTTATTTGGCTGGTTTGGAATATCGAATGTGGGGTTGTACGTCATTAGATAATATAAACAATATTATGAATTTTTCCTTCTGATTGGCCTTGTCAAACTGTCTCTATTGGGTAGGATCATTTGGTGATCTGGTTATTGAACCTTTCAAAATAGGCCATATTTCTTCAAACTTGAGTTGTGTTATGATCCTAGTATTCCATATAGCATAATTATATCCTCTTAGGAGGTGTGAGTTTGGAAGAAATAAATTAGGGGAATTGGTGCCCATTTTTTGAATTCACTGACAAAGGGTAAAGCTCTTATCACTCCAGGTATAAGGTCTCCCAATCTATATACCGTCGCTTTGATATACTTGAAACTTTCTATATACATGGCCTTCCAATATACCCATCGATGCGTGGAATAATCTTACCCTTTAAATATACCCGGTGAGTACGTGAAAGAGGAATTAACGTACATCAAATAATTTGATACATGGTACCAATACAGTATTAAAAAGGGTCTGTGTGATTATTAACACCGAATCAAATAAATATCCTCATACGCATATGTAAGTTCACTCGATAATTTCAATGTCGGGATTTATGTTGTGTAATTATTCACGAGATGGATGGGATGGCTCAAATTTTGTACATTGTGTCTTTATTAATCCTTGCTGATTTATAGGGACGATTCCTAGATGATGTTATTATAGCTGTATTAGGAATTAAGTGCGGTAGTAGTCACGGTGGATTTACCCGTAAGTGCTTCCTAGAGGAACTATATATACCAAATCACCGTGAAAGAGATCCAAATATCTCGTGAGTGTTACAAAACCAAAATTTCACTGATTTTGTTTACAAATCTTTGCCGCTTTATCAAGCGATGTTGATATTTTGCGTTGAATATGGCAACATGAAAACTAGTAAAACCTACCGAAAAATATACAATTAAGTCCAATATGTAAAAAATTGAATTACATGCATTTTTTTGGTTTTGCGAGGCCTTGGTGGAATCCAGAGCATAGTATGGATCAAAAACTTTAAAATAGAAAAAAAAAGAGCTGAATAATGCATTTTTAGGTACCCCCCTTGGAAAATGTTGCTCAACATTATTTTCTATGCAAAATGGGAGAAATTGTTTTTCCCAAAAGTAGGTTTTCCTCCTCTAAATTAGCAATGGGTTTAGTTGTAGCTAAGTGGGTTAGGGGGATTTTCTCCTCTATATTTTTCACTATGTTTAGCAACTTTAACTAAAACTATGCCAAATGTAAATAGTTTTAAAAAACACTTTTGGGGGGTGTTGAACTGCTGACCTCTTCTTCCCAAAGATCTTCCACTATCTAACCAAGTGCCAAGTATACTTGGCATATGAAAGGAAATAATTTTTATTTAAAATCAATAAAAAGGGGCTAACATTTTAAAAATTCTGATGTGGCATAGAGGATCCACGTGGCGGTGTGTTTGGTGTTGGTTCGAATTAGGTTTCCCAGAAAGTGGATCTCACTTTTTCTTTTATCTTTATTTCTTGTTGATTTGATCATCCACCTCTAATTTTGATTTTATTTTCACCGTCGCTTCATATTTTATTTTGAATTGTTTTTCATGGCATTGTGTCTTTTTATGTAGGGTATCTTTTGATATATTTGAGAGGCTAAGGAAATAAATAGTTGGCTTGTGCACGATGGATTAGGATGGTATCTCACTACTCACCTCCTTAATGTTTTGTTCTTTGTTTTTGTTTGTTATGTGTTAATGATTTCTTCACAAGGTTGAAGATTATAGGAGAGATAAGTCTCTTGGCTCGGCCTTTATTTTGCAAGAATCGGCCATAAATCAAATGAGGTATCTCAATGTGGAGGGGAGCATGGGATAGACTTTGTATCTCCATATCTTTTATGCCTCTACTTGGCTTGGTCAAATAAAATAGTGAGGAGCATGGTTTTGGTTTGGAAAACAAAGCACACAGCTCTTGATCAACATGTCGATACAAAAATTAACTCTTCCTTTAGGCTCTTCAAAAATGTAACATGGCCTTCAACCTTGATGAATAAATTGGTGGTCTAATGTAGATCTCCAAAACAACTCTATGGGAATCTTATCAACCATATCAGTGTGATAGATCACCTCCAACCTTCTCATCTTTCTTAGGAGCTCAAGTAGGGGATGTGTCTTCTTCAAATCAACAGATGATAGTATTATTAGTAAGTAAATATGCCTCTAATTTTAGAGGTAAGACCTCTAATGGGGAAAAATGATTTTTTTAAAATCTGAATTCTGAATTTTTTTCGAACTGAATAGCTATAGGAAGAAAAAATTTCATAGTACGGGGGGCACTAGTGTAAAAAAAAATTCTTTTCAAACACCTAGAGAATGAACACGAGGTTATGGGGGTGCAAGGACATTTTGGGAAGGCTGATGGAGGCATCACTTTGGCTCTCCTAGAATGTAAAATTTTTCTCCAAAAATTTTCTACCTTCTATAACCTCTCTCCAACTCGACAGCTCTCCTATCCCGCTCCTATACAAAATATATAAGAGGGATGAAAGCCTCACAAGTTTATTGATTTACAATAAAATTAGGTAAAATTGAAATGGATGCAATATTTATAGATATCAAATAGCTGAGTACAAACAAATAAGTTACTCATGTGCAATCGAAACCATATGTGAAATAATATAGACAAATAAATTGGTGTTACTATGTAACAATAAACAATATAATCGGTTATTAAAACATAACCATATAACAATAATATCAAACCACCTATTTACCATAGTAACAAACTAAGTAAAAATCTAGTTACCTAAAGTACAATGCATAATTACTACAGTAAACTAAGTTTACCTAACAAAATGTTAAAATTCTCTGGTTATTTGGTGTGAGCTATGTCATTTCCTACTCATAACAATAACCTTCCTTTTCTTGATTTCTCTCATTTACCCCTCATTGTTGCAATTTCCTCCTTGTATATGATTCAGATGTATAGTGCCCTTTTAAGGCATTTTGTATAAAATTTTGATGTGATATATATATATATATATATATATATATATATATATATATATGATTATGATTTGTTATTCATGTGATGTTGATTAATTTTTATTTTATGTTATATATGAGTTTGTGATGATATTTTGAGATGTTAGATAGATTATATGCATGGATATGATGTTTGATGTTGATGTGATGTGACTTAAATATGGTGATCTTTGTATGTTTTAATGCACTTAATCATAGTCAAGAATAAATTTGAAATGGTTTCTTTTGAACCGGATTTGATATATATATATATATATATATATATATATATATATATATATATATATATATATATATATATATATATATATATATATGATATGATGGTAAATTTAATATGTATGATGATGCACTTAAGTCCTTATTACACTGTTAACATATAACTAACAATAATTATTCACATGTAAGATGATGGATATATGAAGTAGGATTATATACCTTTTTTCAACATGGGAAGGGTTCATATATAGTTCGTATGGGGGAATAAGATTTTCCTTAATGGTTTTTAGGCTTGTGTCCTAGCTATTTTTGTGTAAATTGGTCAATACAAGAAGTTTGATTTTTGATGAGAAAGTTGATTGATGAAGAAATATATCTTATGATGATTTTTATTATTTTGAATTTTAATGTGAAGGTTGATTGATGGAGGAAGCCTTTTGTAGCCATTATGATATTGGATAGCCATCCTTTAAGGGATCGGTCTACAATTTTTTGATTTTTGATTCTAGATGGTCATATTTTGATGTAATATTTGATTAATAGATGTCTTTCGAATGATCGGTATGCATTTTTGTTAGTAATGCTTGATATTTTAGATGGACATTTTTGATGTAATATTTTTGTTAGTCTATATTTTTGATAGTATGCATTTGTGTGTATACTTTTGATTTTTTTTAAGTGGAGGGTAGGCCTATTAGACCATTTGGGGAGGGGAAAAGATGTGTATACAAACTACACATGTGTACCCCTTAGCATGTTTTTCAGTTGGTAAAATAAAGGGAAGATGAAAGTAATGATTTTGGGGTTCCTACTTACGAGGAGGAGCTTTTCCATATGTGGAAAATGTAATGAGTAGATTCGTGGTGTTCATATTTAAGGTTGTAAATATAGGATACTAACATGAGACAAAATAATTCCAAATCATTACAAAAGTGAGTGGCATATTCATGATGGAATGTTATCTTTGATGTGATTAATGTCATAGAAGTAGATGCATTAACAATAGAAAGTCTGTAAGTGCGAGCATTTTGAGGTTAATTTTCAAGTTTACCATCAAAGGAGGCTAAGTGATAAGCTCCATACCCATATTTATCAGGTGATGATATATGGATCAATCCATTTAGGATATAAATTCCCACGTTTTCTCCTTTTAATATTCATAATCCAAAAATAAAATCGATGGAAAATTTTTCCCTAAATCTCTTAGGATTGTTACGGTTTGGTAGAAGGATTTGAGAGCTTTCCAAACCTATTGAAACACACGGAAATGGATACAGTACACTCCGGATGTAGTCCATGAAGGAATAGGATGTTTATAAGACATAGCCAATACATAGGAAAAATAGTGACTGGGAACATCACAAATGGACACTTTGAGTTGCCATAAAGTCATCAAGATGCATGGAGAAAAAATAAGGTTGTGAATATGGTCTACATCACCACTTGATGGTAAAAAAAAAAAATGTTTAATGATGGGTTCCAAACTTATTTCAGAGCGGAACCCATCCTCTATAGTGCTATAATTATCTCATCAAGATACTCGGTGAAATAAGAACCAATTTGACAATGTCGAGCCCTTAGCAGTTAATCAAGCCACCTAGAAATTTAATTGACCGAGTTGAGGTGACTCAAGAGTTTAGCCACACCTTTGTCAAGTTAGGGGATCTAATCAAGCTCAAGATCGAGCTACACAAACACCAAAAAAATCAAATGGAAAAATTTATGCAATTAATGTGGCCCAAGCCATAGATTACACACTTATCCAAAGGATTATTAAATCCTTCCCACACCTAGATCTTGCTACATGTGGGGTTAAAATCTCTCACTTATAAAAATGACCCAAAGTGAATTAGAGAAGGCCTCAAGTAACTCCCTAAGTGGATATGGTAAGGATGACACTTGGTGGGTAGACATGTCAAACCATCTCAAAATAATCATAATGTGGTGTGGATGAAAATAGTAGTGGAAAAATGGTGAGGGCACCTAGCTTGGTGAGAAAAACAATGTAGTGACAATGAAGCGGATCGACAAGTTGGCTCGAATGGTGGGAAAAATGAAAATGATAGAATTAAACCTGTGACCTATCCTATTTAAGGGGGTAACCCTAACAAAATCACCTATCCCATAGAGTTGGTGGAAAAATGTGAGATCAAACTCTTAAGAAGGAACAATAGACCACACAGAGGTATTTAAACCCCCTCCATAACACATAAGATCTCTTGACCAAATAAAGAGCAATGGAGAATTAAGAAAGGAATATTGAGATAGGCTTTAGAGAAAAGAAGGGAATATTATTGAAAAGACCTATTTATAGGCATGAATAATATTAAGATCTATTATTTGGAAAATGTAAAATCAGGAGTTAATATTTTTAACTCAATGATCATTTGTAAAGTCACTTTACACCTTAGCTTTCTCATTTGGTAGCCCAGATACACCATTGTGAAGCTGAGGGATGTGACTAAGAACTAGAGAAGCATACAAAATATACTCATATTATATCTCTTATTCTTCATATGTTGGGCGTATCGCCAATTTACTTTCTTTAAGGCCATAGAGGATATTCATAATTATTTCTCACTTATTTATGACACTAGATATGACTTAGCTCTACATGAGAGGCTAGAGGTCATGCGGTGGAGGAGAATTCAATAAGAGGGTGGTACTCATTGACACAAGGAACATTCCAACTTAGCTCTATGTAAAGGCTAGAGGTCGTGCAATATCCTAGAAGCTATTCTCGGAGCATTGAGCTTCCAAGACCAGTTTGAATTTTATTACATTGATTGCCACCATAGTTTGGGTTTGAGATAGCACATTCATTATATAATTATAAGTTTATTTTTACTTATGATGAGATTGTTATAATGACTCCTGTTCAACTATTAGTGAACCCGAGACGTAGAAAATTACCAAACTATGTTATTAACTCTTATGCAATGTTGGTTCTTATTCTTACATTGCATTTTTTAAAATTTGATTTATTTGGGGGTGAAATAATAATCAAAAAATAATATCCTATAGGGTTTTTTTGGTCAAGGAATTTTTTTGGCTAGTTTACGGATCAAGTTTTTGTATTAGAGAAGATTTTTGGCCCACAAACTAGCTAACTCTTCTAGAAAAGAAATTTGATATTGAGATTTGGTTTTTTTCCTATGGTTGTAGTGAGATGAAATTGAACCATTTCATATTATGGCTCATTGTACTTACTCTAGTGGGTACTATTCTTCGAGATGGTGATTCTACATTGACGAGATTGGGCACATCAAATTATGTAATTGAAAAGGAGGACGAAACTCCTATAGTCTGCGTTATGAGAAGAACATAGTCACTAATGGACCCAAGAAGAATGGGATGGTCCTCACATATTTGCATATTTCTCTATAATGGGGCATGATAAGGAATAATGTTAGTATTTGTTCCCAGACTAGGCACCAATGTGGTTCTAACGTCGGATTATGGAACGTAAAAAATGTATTGGCAAAGACCAGTAGCAATCAACCTTCTATAGGTACAGGTCGAAAAACACCTCATAGGTGAGAGAAGAATTCTTAATTGAGGAAACATCTACAACTCATGGAATCAAAGAAGAAAGAGCTAAAACACGGTTCGAGGTTCATGCATAATTCCTTGGAGGAGTGATCACAAATTTATAGCATGAGAACTGCAAGCTAAAGAAGAGCTTTTAGTACCATTGTAGGATGGTTTAGAAGTGGTGAAGCAAGCTACACCCACCAATAACACTATAAGTGATTAATTGAATTTTTCTTCCAGTGAAGCTATAAATCCCACTTTTGGTAAATTTGAAAAGTATAATAGAGCTATAGGATAAAAATTGCTTTTTAAAATGGTATATGAAGGAAACTTCCTTGGTGTGAATAGCCAAGGTATAACTTACCCTATCCATATGGAAGAAATACCTAAATATGTAGGTCTAGGATATAACAATGGAAAAATTGAGGCGGGATAAATCTTTGAGATAGTGAAGCAAGTCAAACAATCAAGCATAGATTCTAGGACACCGGTCCTCCCGAAGCATCCTATAGCAGAAAAAATATCATAATCTCATAACAATGATGAGAGCAAAGAAAGAGTTGACCGCCTTGAAGAGGTATGATCATGTCTTCTTTGATTACAACAAAGATCCTATTATAACCCCAAAGCTATTGTGGACATATCCATGTGCATACTATGGATCCAATAGCCATTTTGTAATTTGGTGTGGAAAGAAAAAGAAACACACCAAGAGGGTTATGGTCGATAAAGATATGGATAAATATACCCCATTTAAGGATAATACATAGGACCAGAGCCACCAAGTAAGGAAACACTTTGCGAAAGGTTTATCATGCCTAGTGTTTTCTTATAACATTGGTAATCAAATATATAATATAAGTCCTAATGAAAACTAAATGGAGATTATCTATCTTGATTTGGCATCAGAGTGGCGTAGAAAAGGAAGTGGGCTCAAGTGTTGTAGGTACTAGGGAAAAAATTGATTGTCTGATTAAAACAATAGCAGTTGAAGGACAACGAGTCAATTGCAGAGATCTCTTCGAGATAACACAAAGTTCGGATCCATAAGTAGAAGAAAATAATATTTTTGGGACAAAAACCTCCTTAGTGTGGAGGTGTGATCCAGACATCAAATCGGTGAGAAAATTTTCCGTAATCTCCTAGGATCATTACATTATTGTATAAGGCTTCGATATATTTTTGCACCTATTGGAACATGCAAAATGGATACCATACACTCCGGATGTAGTATGCATAGAACAAGAAGTTTTCTAGATGCAACCAAGACACGGAAAGGTAATGACTGGGCATGTTTCAAATGGGTAATGATTCATCATAGCATCGTGAAGAGGCATAGACTACAAATAAGGGTACGAATCTGGTCTATACCACCAATATTTGAAAGTCAACAAAAATATTGTCAACAATGGGGTCCACTCTTGTTTCAAAGGGGGCCTAGCCACCGTAGTACTATAATTAGCTCATTGAGCTACTCGGATAAATAAGAACCAATTTGACATATTTGAGCCCTTGGCAAGATAATAAAACCACCGGCGAGTTAATCCATCGAGTTAGGAAAGTCAATATTTGAACCACACTTTGGTGAGTTGGGCAACCCAATCGAGCTTGGGACCAAGTTACGTAACCACCGACTAAATCAAATAGCAACAAATTTGAGTAATGTAACCCAACCCATGAATTACACACCCATCCAAAGGCTTATTAAATCCTTCCAACACCCAAATCCCTCTACATGTGGCATTAAAATCCCTCACCCACAAAAAATGACCCACTTACTCGGAGAAGGGTTCGAGAAAATTAGAGGTCATAGTACCCAGATTGGTGTAGTAGGAATGACTCTTAGTGGGTATACATGATGGACCAATTCATTAGCATCACGAAATGGCTTGGATGGAAACAATAGAGTAAAAAAGGTGAGGGAACCTAGCTTGGTGGGAAAACCAATGTGGCCACACAAAAGTGGCTCGGTGAGTGGCCTAAATAATTGGGAAATTGGTGGTAGGATAAGGAATTAAACCAATGACCCATCCCATTTGAGGTGGTAACCTAACTAACTTACCCAAAGATGACAAGTTGGTGGTAAGTGGTGGATCAACCTCTTAAGCAAGAAAAGTGGGCCACATAAGGATATTTAAACCCCCATTCCATAACACACAAGATCTCCTCATCAAATCAAGAGAAAAGGAGAATTAGGAGATTGTGAGAGGCCTTAGAGAAAATAATGAAATATTATTTAAAATACATATTTATAGGCATGAAGAATATTAAGATGCATTATTTTTAATAGGAAAATGTAAAATTGGGAGTTATTATTTTTAACTCACTCGATTAGTTATAAAGGAACTTTATGCCTTAGTTTTCTCATATAGGAGCTCGAAGATTCCATTATGAATCCAAGGGACACAATTAAACACTAGCAAAACATACACACTATACTCATACTAGAGATCTGATTTTTATACGTTTGTTGTATCACCAATTTAGTTACTTGGAGGACACTAAGTAAATTCATAATTATTATTGAGCTCATTTAAACATCAGATCCAAATTAGCTTTACATATAGCTTGGAGGTCATGAAGTAGAGGATAAGTCAATAGGAGGTAGAACTCTTCGACACAAGGCACATTCTCGACTTAGCTTTGCGTAGAGGTTGGAGGCCATGCAACAAAGTGGAATTCATCTGAAGGTATAAAGCCTAGAAGTTATGCCTAGAGCACTAAGCTTCCAAGACCACTCTGGATTCTATTAGATTGATTGGAACCATAGTTTGGGTTTGAATTGACACGTTCATTATATAATTATAAGTTTATTTTTACTTATGATTTTATTTTTATAATGAATTTGTTAAGCTATTAGCAAACACATACATGTAGGCAATTACCGGACCCCATTACCAACTCTTGTGTTGTTTCAGTTCTTATTCTTGCATTGCATTTGTTTAAAGTTGATTTATTTTAGGGTGAAATTAGAATTAAAAAATAATTTCCTATAGGGGTCCATTGATCAAGGGAAATTTTTGGCCGCTTTATGGATCAAGTAGTGACATTTTGATTCTCTATAAATCCAATATCACCAATATTAAATTCATGTTATTTTATGTCTTTATTATACGCTCTTTTAATGCCTTCTTGATAGACATGATGATGTTCAAGGGCTATTAGGTGGTTCTTATCTAATAGTTTAATTTGTATTAAGCACTCCCGATGATAATCCTTGTCAAAGATGAAATATATGAGGTACATGCAGAGAGGGATGTAATTTGGATTCTGAGGAGAACATCCTCATATCTCGTAGACCAAATAAAAGGGATTATCTCCTATAGGGGTATGAATTCTATTCTGATTGGCCCCGGAGGGCAAATGGAATTTGTAGATTACAATTCTTGTTTGTTTGGTCAACAATTTTCATGAGGATTTTTCTCGAGTGTTTTTTCGAGAGGCTTCTTCTTGACCATTTTCTTATGGGTAGTAAGGATATAAAAATCTAAGCTTGATTTTGTGTGTGTCACAAATTTTTGAAGCTTTTTAACAATATTTTCCATTATTTATGATAATTTTGTGAGGAATGCCAAATGATAAATAATGTGATGGTGGATGAATTCAAAAATATTATCCGCTTTAGTAGAGATGAGGGGAATAGATTATTACCCATTTTGTGAAGTATTCAGTGGTAACAATTATAGAATGATGTCATTGTCATGAATGAGGGTTTATGAGGTTATAAGGTCAAGTCCCCATTGTGAAAAATGCCATAAATCTTAAGAGGGTTGTAGATTCTGACTCGGGATGTGAGTGAGGTTGGATTGTTGTTGAAATTTGATGCATTTCTTAACATATTTACAAAAATATTGATTAATGTTAGGCCAATAATATACCATCTATAAGATGTGTTTAGTGACACTCAAATAGTTGAAGTGTCCACCACATATGCCATCATGGAATTCTTGGATAGCTTTGGTGGATTCATGAGATTTGATGCATCAAAGTAGGAGGTTATCAAACCCACATTTGTAAAGTGTATTACCTAGGATGACATAACAATTAGCACATTATATAAAATATCTTTTCATTCTTAGATAGATCAAATGGGACTTTAGACTAAGAAAGATAGTCATAGAATTGAGTGTACTAGAGATCTGATTGATTATCTTCAAAAATATTAGCAAAGGGAGTTTTTTTAGGAGATGGTTTGTCAAGTCTATGCACAACAATGAAAAACTTGGAATCTTTAGTTAATAAGTGAATAAGTGATGTGAGATAAGCCATCGCATCTATGAATTTTATAAATGGGGAACTATTTGGATTGTATACCAATCAAAGGATTATAAGAGGGAGTTAATGATGTTTTTATATTGTTTTAAAATTGCATTCTTACATCAATAATTTCATTTTATTTTATTAGTGATAAGTTAGGAGTCCCCATAGATGTCAAGTATTTGAACACCAAGCATGAAAGTGGTCTAGAGACCCATAATGAGGGATTCATACTCGTCCATGTTGTTGGTGAATTTGAAATTTAATTTAAAAGATATAGGAAGAGGAGTTCCCTAGGGAGGTATGATGATGATATTGGCACCTCCCCTACCCACACTTATAACCATTTAATAAGAGTTTCATGTTGAGGGAGTGTCTTCTTTATTGATAATGTTAGTAAAATCATCGGATATTGTTCATGAGGTGGTTGATTATTGTCAGTCATAAGCATGAGCCATCAGGTGATGTGATCACTATGATATGGTTTGGAATGTATAGCTTTGACATGATTAAGACTAGTGATGACATAAGTCTTATGATTGAGGATATAGTGATGAAGCTTAGAATTTTTGAAGTACAAGGTACAACATAACTTCTTTACTTCAGTATAATGAGTTTCATAGTTGTGAAGAGTGTGGATTACATAATAGATGACCTATTACTTACCCTACTCACCTCGATGTGCTCACATAACACCAAAGGCATGGTTGGTGGTAGATATATAGATAAAATATCTCCCCCTCGCATGGAGGTGGGAGCATGGGTGGTGATAAGAGATATCATTTGATTCTTTTAAAGGCTTTTTGATAGTTTTCATCCCACTTGAAATGGACATCCTTTCGAGGAGATGATGAAAAGGTGGCCAATGGTCTAAAACTAGAGAAATGAAGTGGTAGACTGATTGATGTCAACCTTGGAGACTCGAATTGGTTTGATATTAGAAGGAGGATGCATATCAATGATGGATTTGATTTTGGAAGAGTATACCTCAATTCCTTTGATAGAGACGATAAATCCTAAAAGTTTTTGGTGAGAAAACTGAATATATATTAGGCCGAGTTAAGGAAAAGGAAGTATAGAATAAGGTGGGAAAAATGGCATTAAGGATGATGAGATGGTCCTTTTAGTGTTTTTATTTATGCAAGAGGTCTTCAAAGTAGTGTTATCCAAAATTCACCCCGAGGTAATTTTGATAACATGCATCAAATTCTTCAGTCCCGAGCAAGTAGAATTAATCTAGGGCCCAAAACCATGTTTTTGGGGGTCCCTTGGCTTCTCTCTAACTTCCCCATCCAAGGAAAAAATCCAAAAAAGTTAGAGAAAATTGAAAAAATTCAAAAGAGAATTCGCAGGCTTGTTTTAATACATGACGGAGTGCCTGGAGGGTGCGGATTGTACTAGTGCGGGTCGTGACTTGAGGTTCGTCGTACCAAGTTTGGGGCCAAAATACAAAGAAAATCAGGTAAGTCAGAAATTTTTTTCCTAGGTGGTCTATGGGATAGTTGAGATGTCGGGACGCACAGACGTGCAAAGCCAAAATGGTCAGCAGCGGTGAAAATTGGATAATGCAAAAGTTTTTGTTCCACGTGGTTCACGATAGTTAGGACAAAAGTATGCGTGGGACACAAATCATCCAATTTTCCATGAGTCAAGTATATCATAGGATAGTTGGGACATTAGGATGCGTGGGTCACATAAACACAAAATCACCGCACAAGGAGCCAAGTTTTTGGATGCGGCTGATGCGGAGGTCAACGGCCCTCACGGCCCGGTCAACGACGGATGCGTAGGGAAAAAGAGGCCTAAATCATACTAGTGTGGGTTGTACTAGTGCAGATCATATCAAGGTTCATCATACCAATTTTGGGGCTGAAATACAAATAAAATTGGCTAAGTCAAACATTTTTGTCCCAAGCGGTCCTCGGGATAGTTGGGACGTCAGGACGCGTAAAGTTGAAATGGTCACAGGCAGCGAAAATCAGAGAATGCGGAAGTTTTTGTTCTACAGAATCCATGAAAGTTGGGAAAAAAGTATGCATGGGATTTGAATCAGCTGATTTTCCATGAGTCAATCTATCATGAGACAGTGGGACGTCGAGACGCGTGGGGCGCACAAACATGAAATCACCGCACAAGGAGCCAAGTTTGTGGATGCTTTGCCGATGCGGAGGTAAACAGCCCTCATGGCCCAGTCAACGATGCACACATAGGGAAAAAGAGGCTTGAATCAGATGACATGGAAGAATGTGTGTAGTAAATCTGGGACACATGGACCTGATTTTGCCGCAATACCCGTAGATCAAAGGAAAATACAATGTTTGACCCGTGAACTTCAAATGGCCATAACTTTTGACTTTGAGCTCCGATTTTCACAAAATTGGACTTTCTGAAATGAGAAAAACATCCTATTAATTTTAATGAGGGTAGATATATTTAAATAAAATAAACATATTCGGATCAAATCAGTTAATGCTCATTCCTGTCAAATGACAGAAAACATCTGGCAGACCCAAAATAGCTGCCCACACTCAGAAGACCATAACTTTTGCATTTCTCAATGAAATCACACAAAATTGGTATCATTGGAATTGTGGATCCAAGCCCGATGTAAAAATCAATAAATTCTAGATTTTATGAGAAATAGATGGGGATTTTTCATAAAATGTGGCCGGGTTCATGACAATGTTTTATTTGGTAGTTGGGAGTGCAATTAAGAGGCATGGTCATCATTCTTTCTCTACTGCAGCACCTAGGACAGTATGGGGAGCCTTTTACAAGTAACATAAAATAATTTCACTCCATTTAGTGCCTCTTACAAGTGGTTGAAGGATATATTTTGGGATTTCCATTTTCCCTTTCTCCCTCTCTTCTCATTTTGCTATAAATTGGAATGTTGGGCTCATTATAAAAGGAGAAGTTTTCTTGTAGCAAAGCTTTGTCAAAATTTATTTCTAAAGCCAATGTGCTACAGGACCTTGTAGTGGAATTCTTTCATGGTGATCCAGGCCCTTATCTTATAATAGATTGAACTGTGCATATCATGAAGCAATAAAATACAAGTTTGTGGATGCATCTTCCCCTGCTATGTTTTCTTACATTCTTCTTGCCCCTCCAATCTTGATTACAAGAATATTGTGTCTATTTTTATGTTCTTGCAGGGATCCATTATCATTGTGTATGTTTGAAATGTTGTTGTGAATGCATTTTTCTAGATTGTGGAGAACTGTCATCACCCCTTCTAGTGTGCACTTTGCTTCTGTATCTCACACATTGGAAGAATACTCTCACACCCCTCCTTTTCTAGTGTATCACCACTTTAGTGTAGGCTTTCATTTTCATGCATTTTCCCTCCTTGGTCCCTTGGAAAGTTAGATTAGGAAAGATATTTTTTCCTGCATTAGAGTAGATTATGGCAGGTAGTTTAGGAGCAAGAACCAACTTTCTCTGGAGGTCTATCTCAAGTAGCAAGTCCCACAACTTGGAGATAGTACCCATGTTATCCAATCACACCATGAATTCAATTATATGCACTTGTGTAAACATAAGGGTGCTATGATTCGGTGATAAAAAGTAGTATTCTATGGTGTTATGAATGATATCATGGAAGATATAAGTCATGGAGTGTTGATAAGTGGCCCATGTATTCTTCATTCTAAAGGGAATGACTAGGTACAAAAATTTCACCCAAAGTGTAATGAAAGAGGTCTTATGTTGGTCATCTTGCACGGTGAGGCTTTGATTACACATAGAAAAACCCTCCAACCCTCATTGTGCCATAGGTAATCAAAGCTTTATATTGGTCATTCGGCACAATGAGGCTTTGATTACCCATAGAAAAACCCTCCAAGCCTCATTTTTCCATAGGTAATCAAAGCCTTATGTTAAACCTATGACCAACAACAAAGTTAATCAAAGCCTTATGTTGTTCAAGATAGAAAAACCCTCCATAATATAGCTTTGATTACACATACAAAGAGGTCTTATGTTGGTCATCCGGCACAATGAGGTTTTTTTGTCTCCCATACATTTTAGGTGTAGGGAGCGATTTAAGGGCTAAAAGGCGGTCCTCCACAACAAGAGACATTGCATAAAATCTTTGAGGGAGTTATCATCTAGTAGTTTAGATGATGGAATGGAAGATTTTGTAGAAGCCTCATTAGAAGATCCCGAGTTTGTCTTAGGAATGAGCACATCATTAGGTCGGTAGGTCATGTGACATGCTTTGAAAGGATTCAGGTCGAGGGAACAATAAAGGTTTTACCTTCATATTCATGCTTTAGAAAGTGGTGTAATGTTGATGGGATATAGTACATGGCATGTATTCAAGGTCATCCTAATGGTATGTTATACTGGAACTATCCTTCCATAATATAGAAGAGCTCATGAAGTATTTTAACACATACCTTGATGGGTAAAATGATCGTGGCTAATGTAGGGGTGATAGTTTCGTTAAAATATCACAAAATAGTAGGTGACTATGTGATAATGGTGTCAAGAAACTAAAGTTGATTGAAAAGCATGATATGATATGATGTTGATACTTATACCATTTTCAATCAAAACTCTCTTGAAAAGAGTATCATTGATTTAGGTGGCGATGAAGAGTGGAAGGTCATGGTCTTAAGGCTATAAGGATAGGATTTTAGAATCATTAAAGACAATATTGGCAAACATTTTGAGAGTACTAAAAAGGATGGTGAATATTCTAGGGTTGTATGATGGTATTGATATGGATTGAAGAGCCTAACTCATTGCTTTTTGGTGTTGTGGAGAAGTTTGAACATGATCATAAAGAGATATATTCATAGGAGATTGATAGTGTTTCTTAATTATGGTGTTTTGTATATATGTGGTAGAGTGGGTGTGTGGAGTAGCAAGGATAAACACATTATCTTTTGAATATGATGGGTTAGTTGATTCAAGGGGATCGAGGAGATGGATACGTCGGGCCTATTTTGGTCCGAGGCCTTTGTATCTTGTGCACATGATCTTGTAGTTATATAAATTAAATTTATCTAATGGAATGGGGCCTTATTGGAAGAATCCTCACTCTTGTTAGATGTGGAAGTGGGATTCAGTGATGGTTTAGAAAGGATAGCTTTTAAGGTTCATCGAGTTGGTTTGATTTGATCTAGATGTTTTGGATTTATGGAAAGAATTATTATGTTAGCAAGGCTTTGAATTGTAGCATTGGGGGATTTATATTCCTCAGTTGAATGTCCTAGTGTCTAATGGTATGTAAGGAGCACTTCATTAATGTAACAAGAGGGCTTCCGATCTCGGGATTTAGATGACTTAATAGGAGGTAATGTTATGGTAGATGATTAGATAAGATTTTCGAGGATGCTAGTATAGTACCATGTCATAGATATCTAGGATGATGATGAGGGTCAAGAGATATGTATGTCATTTGATGATTTAGAGGATTTTACTTGGTAGGATCATATTCCTTGTAGCATGTTTAGGTGTAGGTTGAGGAATAACCCTAGATTTTGTAATTGTAATCATAAATTTAGACAAGGGTGAGGTCTTGAAATGAAAGGTAAGGGCTACCTATTTTGTGATAAGGTTATTTGGAGGTTTTGTGTTACGATTTTCATTTTTCTTGATGAATGATTTGTGGGTTATGTAGCGAGATTATTGAGATTCCCGATGTGGTGTTGAGTTATGCGCTTTATGAAAGATTTTTGTAATTTCTATTACAAGTTTATTTTCTAGGGATTTTAAAGAGAAACTGGGTGGATCTAAAGAGGATGTGATAGGTGTAGGAGAACTTGTGATCTTGGTAGTGACCAGAAAAGTAGAGTCAAATGATTCATTGATTTTTCTATCATGAAAACACTTTGTGTTGATGGTATAAGATGGATATTTTTATAGTATTAATAGTAAGATGAGATTTTATGGTGTTAGGTTGGGTTTAATTATATGTGGGGGATGATTTAGAAAAGGTTGTTTAAAGAAATCCAATTTTTTATTAGGAGGCACATTTGGATTGTCTAGCTACAATTCACCTCAATCAATGATATCTTAAAGGATGTTTCTTAATGAACTATACCTTTTGATGTCATTGCCTCGAACTTGGTGGTATTTACAATAATCATTATCTTGATGTAAGGAGGGTTTAGAAATGGACGTGTCAACAAGTTGTATGAGAGGAAGTTTAATCATGCACATAGATAGAATTTTGTTGAAGACATCACTATAAAACTCTCCAATAGGCATGTAGTCATGTTGAGGATGGGTTCATTCATAGTTTTAATGAACTTTGGATGCATATTTTACAACAACCACGTTTTAAACGTTTATATTTTTCATTTCTAGAACATAGTTTAAATAAAAACTCGGTTTGTGTTTCTTAAACTTTGAGTTTAATCTTACCATCTTCAAGAGGATAAATATATAGTTTGTGGGCCATGGTAAAGGCTTCATCTAATGTTTGGAAGGATTATAT
Organism: Taxus wallichiana var. yunnanensis; assembly: GCA_018340775.1. Lineage (NCBI taxonomy): Eukaryota > Viridiplantae > Streptophyta > Pinopsida > Cupressales > Taxaceae > Taxus > Taxus wallichiana. The sequence continues at coordinate 428,335,463 of CM031235.1, read as the reverse complement.
TTGGATATTTGATGATATGTGTTTAACACATAATTGATCAAATCAGATCGAAGTGTAAGAGAGAATGACATCCACATGCCCCTCTTAGCCCCCACACCCTTTGTTTTCCCCTTTTTCCCTCTTTCCTTGGCCTCTTGATCTTCAGTGACGAAACCGCCGCCCTGCAGGGCGGCGGTCTCGTGACCACCGCCCTGATCAGGGCGGCGGTCCTGTAGCCGCCGCCCTGCTCAAAGTGGAGGCGGTCCTGTGCGCATTTTCCAGAACGTTCTTTTGACGTGACTCATGTGAAATATCATGATTCACCAGCTTTTCCTTGCTGACTTGAGCATGCATTTATGTTTTTGGTCCCCTGGAATAGTGTTTTTCCTTTGTTTATTGTTTAGGAGTTCAATTTGGTTTTGATTTTTGGGTGATTGAATTCCTATAAATGCATAGCTTGTGCTGAGGCAAATGGCCACCATTTCCTTGTTAGAGTCTTCTCATTTTCAGTGGTTTGGTCTGTTAGTTTTCTTAGGATTGATAGTATAATTCATTTCATGCTTGGTTAGCATTGTCCAGCTGTTGGTAAGCCACATATCCAGCTTGTGCAAACAGTGTTGTTGTTTTATCTAATCCATTAGAGTAGAATAGCTTAGGAAGCCATTAAAGTTGCAGGTTTTGCTCTTCAAACAGGATAGTTTCAGGTTCTGGACGCATTATGTTGCATGATTTGCAATAGATCCCGCTAGGAATTGCATAAGCCAAGCTCTGTACTCTTGCGCTATCCCTCTCCTATCCGCGTTCTATTCTGTCTGCATTCTGAAGGTTGTCCCTTGTTCCAACACCTATTCCTATTGATGCAAGCATTACACGCTTTTCTGGATCTACGTGAGCACAAAGAACGAAGAGATCATACTGAGGGGACAAGATCACACACACCATCGGATTCGCCACTGTTCTGCGGAATCCAGGTTCTAGCTTTCAAAGTTCTAGTTAGAATCATATCAAATAGAGTAGTTAATCACTTTATTTCAGTAAATTCTATTCTCGATATTGCCAGGGAAGCTGTGGGGATTGATAGTTTCTGAGAAACTATGATTCATTCCTCACTTCTGAGGTAGGATCGAGAATCTTGCAAATAGATTAGTTATTTCATTGTTTAGAATAGATATACAAATTACACAGACAAATAGCTACACTCGGCTATTTTGTTTGTTTTAAATTATTAGTTTAGTTGTCAAATTCTAAATATTTTAAATAGTTGCTTTCTTAAATTCATATAAATCATCAGAAAATACAAAAAGAAGTCATATATGCTATAAATACGTTTCATATACTTAGAGTTCACTTTATTGCAGTTTGTCTATATTATTGCTTTCGTATGACTATTACGGGACCTAGGGAGCCCAGAGAATACATTTTCGAGCCAATCGTGCCTCAACCCAATCTCACAACAGCAATAACTGATATTGACCAGAATCTTAGAATCCGGGTCTTCCAAACAACAACAGACTTCCAACAGGTCAGATCTCAGTTAAGAGGATTAAACATAGAAGACGACCAGGCACATGCATTTTGGTCAAGTCAGCCAAACTACAGATTACCCTAGAAAAACATCCACATGACTGTAGAAGGGTTTGAAAGAGAACAAACATTCGGGTGTGATCCTTTAGTTCCACAGCCAGACGCTGGAGACACCCTCGTAGATATAGATACCAGCTTAAGAATCCAGGTTGCGAGAACGCCTGTGAGGTATTCTGAGAAGATTGCACAACTGTTGGTTCTAAACATAGAAGCTGAGAAAGCGTATGATTATTGGATACTAGGAATCAGGACTTGATTCTACGTATGACCATAGCTGGCCCACAACAAACACGAACCTACGGTTGTGATCCACAAATCCCGCAACCCAACGAATCCATAAGAGAATTAGATATAGACACTGGCCTACGCACACTAGTATTTCAGTCCACTCCACTTCCACCTATTATCATCGAACAATTGTCCTTACTAGATATAGCGGCTAACGAAGCTAGAGAATTCTAGACTAGGCCAGAGAATCATCCATAGAGTCAATTATATTTACCATTCACCATATGACCCTATCCGGAGAAAGATACGAAACTATACCGGGTCATTTTCCACGTATTCCACAACCCATAGATCGAATCACGCCAGAGCTCGATATTGATTGGAGCCTTCGAGCAGTCATCCTTGCCGATCGATCTATCACACCAGTCCAAGTTAGAAGGGCCTTCTTTGCCTTAGATTCACAAATTCCACTAGTGCGTGTCGAAGACATTAGACTGCCTAACTAGTTTGTCTGCATCCCACGCATATTCTACCCCCACCGGCTGTCTCGGCACGACCTCGAGAGGTCGGGTACGCGGAAGAGTCACTTGTAGATTCTCACGCTCGCCTGTCACTTTTCGGCATACAAAATTGGTGAACCCGACGTGAAACAAACGAAATTAGTGAAGCTGACGTAAAACTTCCTACTTTCTCGTTCGAGTCATAATATCACGTTTCCTTTCACAAATCACCTTCGCTCCTTCCCATTATTCTGCGGGTATTCATATACCCCCCGAATATGTCGGGATTCGATGCATATGGCAGACCCCTCTTGGGTCTTGAGGCATACTACACCCAACAGAATAGGCAATCATCACCCTCGCTCTCAGTATGGGGTGACAACTATTCAACTAATCAGTTGTCAACACAAACCCCAAGAATCAGATATAGTTCGTCTTTTCAAACTGAGGAGTTAGATCACCCCCTCGAACGCAACAAACAGAGCCTTCAGGTTCAAACAATATGACGTTTACCGGAGAATCTGGTTCATCTCCTCAAATGCTACTTAGACCACAAATTAGTAGACAATCAGATCCATACCTGGTCTTAGATGATGGACAGTCAATACATTATCCTAGGAGTGAACAACATTCTCGGGGTATGTACCCACCTATAGGAGGTTTACAAATACAACCCGAGATCTCTTTTCAAGAAAATACCTCTATGCCACTGCATATAGGAAATACTCTCGGAGAAACTTGGCAAGATAGCGATCAGTTTATGACAGGATATCACATGCCTATACAACACCAGGGTGTACAACAAACGCCGCTCAGACAAAACACCGTGACTTCACCAAATGAAGTCATTTCAACGTTAGTAGAAAAAGTGAGAGGGTTAGAACTTGGCTCAAGCAAGTCAAAATTCTCCGTTCATACAAACAGGAAGTTCCAATCCTCCATACCACTCTGGCCAAGTAGATCTCCTCACAGGAGTAGGCACGTTAGGCATGCCACCTCACTATCCACAACAAACGCCAACAAGGCCCATCATCTCTAACACTATTCCTCCCGGTCTAGTGTCAAACAATCCATTCCTTGACAATACCCCATCATACTTAAACATGTACTCCAAATCACCACAAGGAGATATTTTCTCCTCTCCCGGCATGTTTGCTCAAACGCAGGGACCTCCTTATGCCCCTGCCAATGCATACGCTGCACCGTATCAACAACCTATCCCACCATCACTCCCTCAGCAACCACCATCAATGGTCGAAAGCTATGCGATAGGGACTTATTCAGAATATCTAAAGGAACCCTTAGACTTCACCATACGAAGCGTCATGCTTCCAAGACCTCTTCCTGATCTACCCAAGTTCAAGGGTGAGGGAGATCCAAATGCACATATCAAAGCTTACGCTACAGCCATACGAGAATTACTCCCTTGGGATGGGGTTGTTGCTAAAATATTTCCCAAAACTTTGGAAGGCATTGCTCTCGATTGGTATTATAGAATACCTGAGGCTTCCATACATTCATTTAAACAACTCGTGTCAGAGTTCATCAAAGCCTTCGACATGAACAAACTATTGAGAACAGGAATCAGGGAATTCTTGCACATCAAACAAGAACACAACGAATCTGTCACCCATTTCATCCAGAGGTGGCGTACAGTTCTTTATTCTTAGCAAAGTGCTCCAAACATGGATCAGATGGAACTATGTGATTTATTCCTTCATTCTCTCAGCAAGGAGGTGAAGGAAGAAGTCCAGAAGTTCCCGCTAAGAACTTACGATGAAGTACTTGAGAGCGCTCTTCGAATAGACCAAGCAGCGATAGATAGTGGCCGTAAGACATATGGAACAAACGGGAGGTTAATCACCTCCACTCAAAACACTACAACTATCACAAATGTCAATCAAGGACCCAAAATCCTTAACAAAAATCGTGGGGTAACAACGGATGGGGTAACCGACCAGCCCAAGAGGGTAAATGTTGTTAATACTCCGTCACAAACAAACAACCAACGAAACAACAACTTTACCCCGACGATCAATACAGTGGATTTTAACCATCCACAACAACAACAACAACGGTGAAATCCCATACAAGGGCCAAGCCAAAACTCATTTGGTTATCAAAACCAAAGTCAAAACCAGAAACAACAATTCCAAAACTTTAATCCTAATAGGCAACAGTTTGATCAGAATTTTAGGCCACAATACACACCTAACCAACAAAATAGGAATTACAATCCCAATTCTTATTGTGGTTTCCACAAAATTCGGGGTCACGATACTAGAACATGTCGTGACTACAATAAATTTATGCAACGCTTGCCAGAAGAACAAAGACAGTTCTTCACAGATTTGTTTTTGGCAGATCCCGTCTCATCATCACCAAATACGCTCGCAGGGGCAGTTTCCCCTCAGAATGCTCCCCTCAAGATCTTTAACGATCCGCTCCCAAATCATGATAGCAATAGGCTGAATCCAACTGGAACAAACAAAGGTGCAATGACGGGAAACAATGATCATGAAGCCTCGACTTCATTAAATCCATCAGTTGCGCCACAGTTAGGAGCTCAACCGAGACCCAAGATAGTCAGTTTGGTAGAATTAGACGCTGAACTACCTATCGAAGCTATAACAAGAACACGAGAGTATTTCTCTCAACCGAGCCCAAGTCCTCTGCCAGAAACAGATAAGAGTCAGCAAATAGTAGAAAAACCCATAGGTGCCTATGATTTAATTAGCGACCTAACAAAGACCTTCTCACACATTTCATTTTTGGACTTACTAAAGAACTCTCCCCCTCACAGAGCTGCTCTTTTAGAAGCATTAGGTCTAGGCCATCTAATTAACATCACTCCACCTCCTGAAACACAAGTAAATCACGTAGATTTTGATATCCACCCTCCAGGGCAGCCGGACAAGGATGTCGAATTCATATTCGAAATAAGTAAAATGCCCACAGATGCTGAGATCGCACGCCGAGGTGATCCAGCCTTACACTTACAAGTATGGGTTTATAATAACTATGTAAAACGGGCAATGGTTGACGATGGGGCCGCAGTTAACATAGTCCCTTTCTCTTTCCTCCAAAAACTTGGATATGGGGAAACAAACTGTTCCACTACTCGAAATACATTAAGAGGCTATGATAGCCTTAAAGCCACTTCGATAGGAACTATAATACTACCGGTCACCTTAGGGCCCAAAACAATCCTAACTGAGTTTTATATTATAGATCGGAAACTAATTATAATATGATACTCGGCCGACCATGGATACACCGAATGAAGGCAATCCCTTCTACTTTATTTCAAGAAGTAAGATTCTTGCATCTAGGAAAGGTATTTGTAGCCAAAGGTGATCCAAAACCTTTCGATTTGCACCTAGCTGATTTAAAGAAAAGACCAGGGGTGCACTCAGAATTTGAACTGCCAACAAACCAACTTAATAAACCCACTGACCCAAAACCAGAGGAAAAGTTGGTACCTACGACGGATCTTGAAACTACCAGCATATCCAAAACAATTCCAACCCCTAAAGATAAAACTAAAGAAACAGTATCATTAGGGACTACTGCGAAAATCGTTGAGTTGATAGAACAAGATTCACCAATGTTCTTACCATTTGATTCAGTAGGCATAGGATTTTCCCTAGGTGTTGGTTCCTTTCCAGCAGAGGACCTCTGTATGGTAGAAGTAGAGTGCGCAAATGCAGCAGATGCCCCAACATCTATACTCCCGGCTAAGTATTGGACTCTCCATTTCGATGGAGCTAAATGCCGTTATGGAGCGGGGCAGGTATAATTCTTACTTCACCCGAGGAGAAAGTCCTCCCATTCACTTTTAAATTAAACTTTGAATGCACAAACAATGGCGCTGAGTACGAAGCCCTCCTCCTTGGCCTTACCTTAGCCAAAAGAATTGGTATTGATAACATCAGAGTCCTGGGAGACTCGCAATTAGTGACAAATCAAGTTTCTGAAGTATATGAAACTAAAGCCGAACATTTGCAACTCTACAAAAATGCTGTATTAGATTTAAGCAAGGCATTCAACTTCATATCCATTGAAGCAATCCCGCGAGAGAAAAATCTTCTCGCCGATTCAATAGCAACCTCAGCATCACGTTTTACTCCAAGCAATGAGTTAGAAGATACCCAGTTCACGGTGTCCATTCGTGATGAACCATTGATAAAAATAATGACAAATCCTCTTTTAAGCGGAAGTGAATCTACCATCCTAGACCATGTTGATAGTGATGCGCTACTTTGGATTATTTAAATGCCTATGCGGCACTACATCTCTCCTATCATATGCTAGATTTGTCCTTAATTCCACATTCGTCTTCCTATTTCGGAAATCCCATGATGAGTTTTCCCTCACAAATGGAACCTAGCATATACGCAGTAGAAAATGGGGATGATTTAGATTTACCTCCAGCACCACCTGAGTTCGAAGAGGGTAACGCCTCTTTGATCGAAGAAACAATCGATGTCAACATCGGAACGGAAGATGAGCCGAGAATTTTAAAACTAGGATCTTCGTTAACACCAGAAGAAGTGGAAATACATACGAGGATCCTCAAAGAACATCAGAAGGCGTTTGCATTTAATTATAAGGAAATGATAGGAGTTGCACCCCACATTGCGGTGCACAACCTCGTCACTAAATCAGATGCAAAGCCAGTTAAGCAAAAATCAAGACCTATGAAACCCAAAGTAGCTCTCATGGTAAAAGAGGAGGTAATAAAACTCCTTCAGGTAGGATTCATCAAGCCAGTTGACTACTCCCAATGGGTATCTAACATCGTTCCCGTTCTCAAGAAGAATGGAAAGATACGCATCTGCATAGATTTTCGAGATATCAACAAAGCGTGTCCTAAGGATGACTTCCCATTACCATCCATAGATGTTATTGTTGATGCAACAACTGGTTTTGAACTCTTGTCTCTTATGGATGGATTCTCGGGATACAATCAAATCAGAATATCCGAGCAAGATCAAGCTAAAACCACGTTTATAACTCCTTGGGGAACCTATTGCTACGTTGTTATGCCATTCGGTCTCAAGAACGCCGGTGCTACGTACCAGCGGGCCATGACATACATATTTCACGATCTAATTCATAAAATCATGGAATCTTACGTAGATGACTTATTGGCTAAAGCCAAGAAGCGTTGTGACCATCCCGAAGTACTCCGTCATTCTTTCACGTCTAATAGAATACGGAGTCACGCTAAATCCAGAGAAATGTCTTTTGGTGTAACAGGAGGAAAGCTCCTAGGTTACATCATATCGTCACGAGGAATTGATGTTGATCCAACCAAAATTTGGGCTGTCCTCGAAATGGTCCCACCTTCCAGTGAATCTGGAATCAGATCATTTCTCGGAAAGCTAGGTGCAATCCGAGATTTATCCCGGACTTAAGCTTCGCCGTTCATCCAATCAACAATTTACTCAAGAAAGACTATAGCCTTGATTGGACCGAAGATTGCAATGAAGCTTTTGATGCAGTTAAGCGTTTCCTTTTATCGCCACCTACGCTAATGCCACCTAAGCTAGATCACCCGTTAATTCTATATTCACGAGCTACCAATGTCTCATTGGCCTGTATGTTGGCCCAAGAAGACGATAACAAGAGAGAACGTGTGATTTATTTCATTAGCCGAACACTGCTCGACTATGAAACACACTATACACAGGCAGAATGAGAATGCCTTGCCATAGTCTTTGCTACTAAACACCTAAGACATTATATGTTGAATCAAGAAATGAAGGTCATGGTAAAAACGGACCATTTACGGACTTTTCTCACACAAGGGTCCTTGTCTAAAAAGGCTGGACGTTTTATAACCTTAATGGGAGAGTTCGAATTAACATTTGTAAATCAGAAGTCGGTTAAAGGACAAATCATCACGGATTGGTTAGCTGACAACCCATTAGACGGAGGTGATTTAGTAGATTTAGACTTTCCAGATGAATGCGTATACTACATCGAAACTCGACCCGCTATCTCTGAGTGTCCTTGGTACACTGATATCATTAATTATATCATAGACCATATGTACCCGGAGGTAGTTACACCACAACAAAGAAGGTGGTTACGCATAATCGTAGCTAAATATGTCATTATAGAGCAGGTGCTCTATCGAAAAGCATTCGATGGAATGCTCTTAAGGTGTGTTGACACAGAAGAGTCCAAGAGGATTCTCCATGAATCCCAACGGTATATGTGGAGGCCACTTCGGTGGCCATGCCACCGCTCGAAAAATACATCGAATGGGCTATTTCTGGCCCACTCTAGAACATGACGCGATAGAGTTTGCACGCAGGTGTCATAAGTGCCAAGAATTCTCCCACGAGATCCACATGCCAGCACAAGCTCTACAACCAATCACAACTCCATGGCCCTTTTCTACATGGGGTCTAGACTTAATAGGGAAATTCTCTCCCTCATCCACAGATGGCCATAATTTTATAATCACGGCCACTGAATATTTTACCAAATGGGTGGAGGCCATGCCTCTTACTACTGTACCTAGTTCTGTGATTGCCAAGTTCATTTTGAACCAAATCATTTGTAGGTACGGTATCCCAAATCATTATCTCCGATAATGGAACTTCTTTTAAAAATGAAGAAGTTCGTGAACTATGCAATAAATTTAAAATAAGCCATCATACGGCTTCCTTGTATTATCCCCAAGCCAATGGGCAGGGTGAAGCAACAAACAAAACACTGAAAGCCATTCTCCTTAAAATGGTGAAAGAAAACAAACGAGATTGGCATTTGAAGTTATATCCGGCCTTGTGGGCCCACCGAACCTCAATAAGAACACCAACGGGAGCAACTCCTTTCTCGCTGGTATTTGGGGCAGAAGCAGTCCTCCCGCTTGAGGTCGAAATACCCGATCTCCGCATTTCACTACAAGGATTACGGATGAAGATGCTTACGAGAGAAGCACGTCTTTCCCAACTAGAAAGCCTAGATGAAACTAGGTTAGATCTTGAGCAACGCGGCATAGAGTTTATCTTTGACCGAATGTGTGCAAGAGAGTATAACAAGAAGGTCTATGAACGTGACATATACGAAGGTGATCTAGTTCTAAGACTGGACAGCCGGATCGATAAGAAGACCGGCGAAGGAAGGAAATTCCGGCCCAAATGGTTGGGCCCATACCGAGTCATGAAGGACTATGGAAATGGTGCATACCTCTTATGTACGTTAGAAGGTGAGGAGTTTGGCGAAACAGTCAATTCCCTGCACCTCAAACGTTTCTACGCATAAGCAGCTAACGCTACCTATATAACTATCTACATTGCATTTTCATATAGATTAGGATCATTTTGTCCACTTGTTTCTTACATAAATTGTGATCAAGGAATCTATTCTCAAAGCAATTCATTACAAACTCATGATGTTTTTGGCATAAAACTTTCTAATCATATCTCTCCATTTTCACGATATCATCAAATCATCTCAGAATCTTTTATCAAATAAAATCAGACATGACAAAGTCTTAACGGTAACCATACCAAGATCTGCAAGTTTGTTCTCGCTTTGATTTCTTCTTAGGATAGGTGTCTTGCCTATGGTCTCTTCTAGAAGCTTCATGGTGTCACATCTATCCCATATACACATCTCTTTGGGAATAAGCACATACTGACATTTTACTCAAAAAGACAAATCAAAAAGTGATTAAACAGAAAATTTTATTTTTACACATTTCCTTGCCCCACCAACCTTCGGTGATGAGCTTGCGTCTCTTACTAGTGACGTAGGGTTGGGAAAGGATGGAAATGCCCTTACTCGCCTATGCCTTGCCCATGGTGATAAACCCACGCTTCTTACTAGTAGCATGGGGCAAAGTGTAGGGGGTCCTCTTGACAAAGCAAATGTTAAAAGGTCATAAACAAACAATTCAAACTTTGAGTCAAAAACAAATGAATCAGATGTTCAAAATCCCAAGAGAGTTAAAATCCTAAAAACCCAGATTTTGTCTACTATGTGGCCATCTACGGGTCTAAGTCTAGATAAACCGCAAAGCAAGTTGCATCCAAAACTATGAAGTCATTCGGGTAGAGTAAGCTTGTAGTTTTCAATTTGGTTCCGCCAAAGCTTTGTCTGTCTTTCATCACTATCATTTCACCATATTTCATAACTTGCACCCTTCTTGGCTCTTGGTGATAAGCCCTCGCATCTTACTAGTTGCGTGGAGTTAGGAGTGGGGCAAGTTAATCTGTTCATCATATTGGTTATTTTCATCACTTTGCCAAAACAAACATGAGGTATCCAAATTGCTCACAGAAGCTAAGATTCAAGATCACAATATATCTACAATATCATGTATCAGCATCATGAAACACAAAAAGAAAGCAAACATTTGCATCATTTGTTTTCCATTGCATACATTCTAGAAGGCATATAAACCATACATCGTAGTATATACACGAGGAAGCTGGAAATAGAAAGGGAAAACATGAGTGACAAGCTTTTGATCCAAAACGAATGCATATATATAAATAATCAATGTTTATATACAATGCCATCATGCACTAGGCATGGTCAAAACACTCAAAGAGCCCGTGATATACAAAAGAATCTATAGTACAAAATACATAGGAGCCAAGTGGTCTCTCAACCCCTACGCGACCCCTCCGAAGGTGCGCGCCCTCGCCTAGGACTCCGGCTACGCCGACGCTCTGAATGAACGGAGGGCTCAGGGTCCCGAGGAGCAGCCGCGGTCTCACCACGAGAATGGCTCCTCATAAGATGCTCAGCCATCCTATAGCCCGCCAACTCTGTACGGAGAGTCGACACCATCTTGGCCATGTGCCAAATGGGAGCGAAGATGTCGGTATGCCTGCCGGCTGCTGAGGGCTCCCCGGCATCTACGGATAGCTCCGCATGGGTCTTATCCATGGGGATCATCAGGGAATCAGTGCATACCCTGCGGATCAGATCCCGCCACTCGTCGACAGTCTCTGCAAACAAAGGAGAAAAATGAATTAGAAACTAGGCAAGAGGCTAAAATATACAAGATACAAACACAAGGAGAGATAAAACAAATCCTAAATTAAACAAACATTGAAAGGAAGAAAGGATAACTTACTCGGATCACCGGGCCTCCAAGATGGATCACTGGGGCCAGCACCCGCCGCGGATGCCGCTGCCGACTGAGGGGCTGCTCCTGTAGCAGGGGCAACATGTCGCCCCACAACTGACTCGTCCTCTCCACCATGGCCCTGAGAGAGTGGCTCCTCTGAAACTAGAGTGTCCTTCTCTGCACCGCTGCTCTCTCTCGCTCTCCTCGGCCCTCTCTGCCTGCATAATATCATGAGTGTCATGCCACTCAAGATCGCTATCATCAATCTGCTCCTCCAACCCTCCTCTCGTAAGCTCCTCAGAATCAGAGTCAATGTCTATAGGGTCATCGCTGCTATGAGCAGGACCCATGCAATCTGAAGCAAAGGTGCCGAGGTGCGCACGGCTCTCCCTCTGGCCCGAACTATCCTCCTGGCTGCAATGGGAATGCCAGGAGTGACCACTATCCAACCTCGGCCTCTAGGCCCCCCTCAGCCTCGCGAACTGATCTATAAACTGGTGCCACTGGGGGAAGCATGCCCGCATATGGAAGGCCAAACTGCTGAGGAACTCTACCAAAAGGATGTACCTCCACCCGTCCCACGCGGTCGATGAGCTGCCCTGTGGTGGAGCAAGAGATCAATGTAAGGGTCTCCTCACCCCATATGCCGGCCATAAGCCGGTATGGTGTCGCCTCCATATCTGCTGTGGTAAGGGAGGCAACTGGCTGGTGAGGTGCTCTAAGCACCGACATATCTGACCATCTGGCTGCCCTCACAGCCCCAGGATCTGCCACCTCTACGCCTCTGCCATAGGGAATAAAATGCTCATACACCCAACTCATGACTAGAGTTGGGTGGCTCAATGACTGTCCTGTAAAACGGACCACCCTATATAAATCATGGTAGGTGGTCCCCAGAATGTCTGCACCCCAGGCGTATATCCGGCCATGCCCCTCTATCTGTGTAATGATGGGGGCCCAGCAGTATAACAAAGTGTCCCCTCCCTTGTCCCCGATCAATCTCGAGGCAAGGATCCCCATGATGGCCTGTCGAAATATGGGGATAGGCAAAGAAGGGATGGATCGAACTCTCACTCCCTTCTTCGACCCCGTGGAGATAGCTGCATCTCCCATGTAACCTGCCCACTGTGCAATCTGTGCCCGTGAGCCTGCCGTCTCTAATGTGAGTCTCCTCCCGATGATCGGGACCCCCAAAATACGGTAGACATCCTCCAACGTGATAGTCCACTCACCGCGGACCCCTGGCAGTCGGAAAGTGTTCCGATCTGCATCCCAATATGAAAATAAGTCACAAAGGATGTGACTAGATGGTGTGACATGTGGGACGCGCGATATGCGCAGTATATCTGCGGCCCTCTGTAGTGTGTCCTCCTCGTCTGGTGAGAGGGCATCCAGTACCCCTGACAGCCAGTCACACTCTCTCTCTCGGCTCCATCTGATGTATTCCTCCCTCGCCTGCATACACCCAAAAACACACAAAACAGAGCAAGTTAGTATCTGAACAATACCGAGAGAGTCATAAAAACGTAGAAGTGCAAAAATGTACAAGCATAATCTCAAAAATAAGTTCTTTTGCATTACATGTACAAAACCGCCACCACGAGCGGGAGGAGGTTTTGTAACGCCGCCTTAAGGGGTGGTCATGTAACCGCCGCCCTGAACAGGGCGGCGGTCGCGTAACCGCCACCTTGGCCAGGGCGGCGGTCGCGGTCCGAAAACCCGCGCGGGTTTCTAATCCCAAAAAGCCCAAAATAAGTAAAAAAAGACCATTTAACCTAAAAATGGAGCCTACCCAGTAGGCGCCCCCCCTAGGTGGACCTTTTGAACCTAACATTTTCAAAAATAACCCCCCCATTACGACAAATTTAACATTTCAAATTTAAAGGGGAAAAACACAAAATTGAAGAAAACCAACCTGTGATCTGGCAGGGTGGTGTTCCGCGCGTGGAGGCATGATCACAATCTCACTGTGGACGTTTTGACTATACTCACGCAAGAAACCGTCACCGTGGGTCCCAGAGCTCAAAAAAAATCAAATCAACTCACACAAATGAATAGGAAAATGGGCCCACTTTCATATATATATCGCTCTGTTTCATTTTAAAATGACTTTTCACAGGTTTGGAGCGCTGATGGAGGTAAGTTTCTATCCCCACATGAATGGTACGTTCTCATTCCCTATTATTTTAGCGTTTATTTTCTAAATTATTGTATCTATCTGCACTTGAGTTCTACTTTCGTCTTGCAGATGGCGGGAATTTTGGATGGCGTAAATTCAACACACGGACGTGTAAGGTATAACCTCTAACTTCCCATTTCGGGACTGCCATACTCGGACCCACCGTTTTATGCCTCTTCATGGCTAAAACGCTTCTCCGAAGGCAATATGTACGTACCCAAAATTGTAAGGTACTGTACTTTGCGGAACAGTGTAATAAGTGCCCCAATGATGATACAGGTCTCCTCGCAAGGTGTTCGGGATCCGGAAAATCCCTCGGAGTATGCGTTAACATCCCGCATGCCCCGCTTAGCCCCCGCCCTTTGTTTTCCCCTTTTTCCCTCTTTCCTTGGCCTCTTGATCTTCAGTGACGAAACCGCTGCCCGCGGCGGCGGTCTGTGTGCCGCCACCACCTGATCGGGGCGGTCGGTCCTGCCGCCACGCTTTCGAGCGGTCCTGTCTGTGCGCATTTTCAGAACATTCTTTTGATGTGACTCACGTGAAATATCATGATTCACCAGCTTTTCTTTGCCGACTTGAGCATGCATTTATGTTTTTGGTCCCCTGGAATAGTGTTTTTCCTTTGTTTATTGTTTAGGAGTTCAATTTGGTTTTGATTTTTGGGTGATTGAATTCCTATAAATGCATAGCTTGTGCTGAGGTAAATGGCCACCATTTCCTTGTTAGAGTCTTCTCATTTTCAGTGGTTTGGTCTGTTAGTTTTCTTAGGATTGATAGTATAATTCATTTCATGCTTGGTTAGCATTGTCCAACTGTTGGTAAGCCACATATCCAGCTTGTGCAAACAGTGTTGTTGTTTTATCTAATCCATTAGAGTAGAATAGCTTAGGAAGCCATTAAAGTTACAGGTTTTTCTCTTCAAACAGGATAGTTTCAGGTTCTGGATGCATTATGTTGCATGATTTGCAATAGATCCCGCTAGGAATTGCATAAGCCAAGCTCTGTACTCTTGCGCTATCCCTCTCCTATCCGCGTTCTATTCTGTCTGCATTCTGAAGGTTGTCCCTTGTTCCAACACCTATTCCTGTTGATGCAAGCATTACACACTTTTCTGGATCTACGTGAGCACAAAGAATGAAGAGATCATACTGAGGGGACAAGATCACGCATACCATCGGATTCACCACTATTCTGCGGAATCCAGGTTCTAGCTTTCAAAGTTCTAGTTAGAATCATATCAAATAGAGTAGTTAATCACTTTATTTCAATAAATTCTATTCTCGATATTGCCAGGGAAGCTATGGGGATTGATAGTTTCTGAGAAACTATGATTCATTCCTCACTTCTGAGGTAGGATCGAGAATCTTGCAAATAGATTAGTTATTTCATTGTTTAGAATAGATATACAAATTACACAGACAAATAGCTACACTCGGCTATTTTGTTTGTTTTAAATTATTAGTTTAGTTGTCAAATTCTAAATATTTTAAATAGCTACTTTCTTAAATTCATATAAATCATCAAAAAATACAAAAAGAAGTCATATATGCTATAAATACGTTTCATATACTTAGAGTTCACTTTATTGCAGTTTGTCTATATTATTGCTTTCGTATGACTATTACGGGACCTAGGGAGCCCAGAGAATACATTTTCGAGCCAATCATGCCTCAACCCAATCTCACAACAGCAATAACTGATATTGACCAGAATCTTAGAATCCGGGTCTTCCAAACAACAACAGACTTCCAATAGGTCAAATCTCAGTTAAGAGGATTAAACATAGAAGACGACCAGGCACATGCATTTTGGTCAAGTCAGCCAAACTACAGATTACCCTAGAAAAACATCCACATGACTGTAGAAGGATTTGAAAGAGAACAAACATTCGGGTGCGATCCTTTAGTTCCACAGCCAGACGCTGGAGACACCCTCGTAGATATAGATACCAGCTTAAGAATCCAGGTTGCGAGAATGCCTGTGAGGTATTCTGAGAAGATTACACAACTGTTGGTTCTAAACATAGAAGCTGAGAAAGCGTATGATTATTGGATACTAGGAATCAGGACTTGATTCTACGTATGACCATAGCTGGCCCACAACAAACACGAACCTACGGTTGTGATCCACAAATCCCGCAACCCAACGAATCCATAAGAGAATTAGATATAGACACTGGCCTACGCACACTAGTATTTCAGTCCACTCCACTTCCACCTATTATCATCGAACAATTGTCCTTACTAGATATAGCGGCTAACGAAGCTAGAGAATTCTGGACTAGGCCAGAGAATCATCCATAGAGTCAATTATATTTACCATTCACCATATGACCCTATCCGGAGAAAGATACGAAACTATACCGGGTCATTTTCCACGTATTCCACAACCCATAGATCGAATCACGCCAGAGCTCGATATTGATTGGAGCCTTCGAGCAGTCATCCTTGCCGATCGATCTATCACACCAGTCCAAGTTAGAAGGGCCTTCTTTGCCTTAGATTCACAAATTCCACTAGTGCGTGTCGAAGACATTAGACTACCTAACTAGTTTGTCTACATCCCACGCATATTCTACCCCCACCGGCATGTGTCTCAAAGACGACCTCGAGAGGTCGGGTGCACGCGAAGAGTTACTTGTAGATTCTCATTCTCGCTCGTCACTTTTCCGCGTATAGTTCCTCCTTACTATAAAATGTAATGATTTTCTAAATTTCCCAAAGGTGGGGATAGAACTTCAAAGGTACTAATGGGTGGATAGGTTTGTTGTAAATTTATTCATAGGAAATGGCATTCTAAGGACCCATAGTGTTGGATTCAAGACTTACAATATTATTCATAAGTGCTTGTAAAGGATACTTTAGAGATGTTTTTTTGATGATTTGAATATGAAAAGATAGGTTGACTATAGATATGTGGGTTTAGTCATGGCGGTACAAATGATACGATAATAATATATTCGATGAAGAAGAGAAATAATTGGGATATTGTAGTCATGCTAAAATACTGTTATGAGGGTTGAATTTATTTATGAGTAATAGGGATGGAATTTTTATAAGAGTTTGAGATGGCTATGGTATATATTGAGAAGGGATGGTGCTATATTGTGAAACAGGGGTAGTGGACACCTATTGTGAAAAGGGGTGAGTACTAGAAATGGAACTCATAGTGACAAGGGGTATAGATGCGAGGATAGATAATACTAGATTATGGATTGAGGATTTGGGTTTTGTGATGGGCTGAGTTGAGATATAGTAAGAGAAATGCCAACTAAGATTGTAGAAGGTAGAGGAGGAGCATTGGAGGTTATGGGACTAGATATGGAAGGAGATGTTGTAGTGTTAGTAAATGGGGCCGACGAGCTCAATGAAGGAGTTAATGATGTAGATGGTTATTAGTTGGATGTGTCTTGTAATGAGATAGTGTTAATATTGAAACTAATGATAGGAGTTGATGAAATAGGGGCTGATATTCCCGATTCATTGATAGTGGAATATTTTTTTATATAACAAGCTCATGATTGGGGTCAATGAGTCGAGAATAATCAATAGTGATACCGGTAATGAGAGGTCATTATTCTAGCTATGGTTGTTAGAGTAGGACACATTAGGAGGTAAGGTAAGTGTTAAGGGCCACCAGTTAGAGTCTAGAAGTTTTTTATAAATATTGGATCACCATTGTTGAAGAACCATGGGCTAGATGGATCTAAAATCTTTGATGGAGTTGACTAAGTAACATGAGAATTCGAGCATTCAGAATGGCCCCTAAAGGTCATCAAAATTGATCTATTATTCTTAGAATATATCAATACGGGACTCGAGAGTTTCCAAGGATTGTTGAAGAGATTTTTCCATATCATTGGTATTTTGAAGATGAGAGTGTTGTCTTATTAAAACCATGAACTAATCAAATAATCAAAGAAGTGAAAGAAGGGTTTGGCCATCTCACAAGGTATTGAATAGAGCTAGGAGTGGGAGCTAGAGTGAGAGTGGTGAATTTGAATTTAGGAGATGGGAGGTAACTTTCTAATGACTATGTGGATCTAGAGTGGTTACTAGGATCTGGAGAGTAGCACATGATTTCACTAGGTAAGGATGAAATGGATGGGCTCATGGAGGAGACCACATGCACTAAAAAAATGTTGGGGAAGAGATTGGAAAAAATAGCCTTATAAGGGTTGGATCCATTGAAAGAGAAGGGTTTCCTATCTCTTTGGGTTCCAAAGATCCTCTTGGATAGAGCGAAAGATTCCATGGAAAACACATTATTCGCAAAATGTTTAGGTTTACACCCCAACATTGATATATTCTGCAGCTTGGCCAAGAGAAGATGGGCATCGAATGGAGCTATAGAGGTAATTGTGTATGAGAAATGTTTATTTTTGGTTACCCTGCTAAGTAAATAAAATGTAGTTAATTTTTTGTCTGAAGGACCTTGGTTTATTAGGAAGTCTCATGTGGTTATCCGGAAATGGGAACCTACTTTCAATCCTTTTGAAAAATATGTCTCTAAGCTCCATATCTGGGTTCACCTTCTTGGGTTTCCCTTGAGTTCTAGGAGTGGAAGTCCTTATTGGAATAGTAAAATATCTAGGGTATCCTATACAGATTGATCCTCTTACCAAATCTAGGAATAGATTAACTCATGCTATGTTTTTTCAATATGCATCAAGAGGCAACCCTAGAGGGTAATATCAAAATTCTATCCAAATTGGGTGATTAGAATAAAAATTTGAATATGAACCTTCTCCATTTACATGCAGAAAATGTAAATCTGTAGGGCATGATTTTAGGGGTTTCCCTTTTCTAAGAAAAAGTAGGAATCGAATCCCAAACCTCATTCGTAGAAAAACAGTAAAGAGAATCAAGAATGGAGGTAGGTTGGGAAAAATGGTAAAGTTGTTAGTCTAAAAAGGGTCCTGAGATGGAGGTCCCCAAAGAAGAAAAAACTACATCCCCAATGTCCTCAGATACTTATGGGGAGGGGTTTCCTAGTAAGGAAGATTAGAACAAGAATGTACAAGAGAAAGTATAGGTGGAGGATATTTCTTCCCAATAGTGGACAAGGTTGAAACAAAGTTTGTCTCTGAATATGAAGGAAATAATGTATTAAAGGTGGCTCTAGGGCCCTCACTGAATGAGGTTTATTTTATTGATAGAGTTCATTTGGTCAAAGGTAGGATGATACTGTCATAACCTCAAATTATTTTGAGATACGATGAGGAAATATGTTCTAAACATGTTTTAGGTCATGTCATCTCTATTCGCACCAGTAAATAAAACAAAAACAAACACACAAAGTAACACTAAAGCGTATGCAGGAAATGAATTGGCATTTCAAGGGGGGAAGACAAACAAGAAATAAGAGAAACATCAGTTAGGAAGGTGGAAAAGGGAATACAAAAACCCCTAGGGGTGGCTTTCTCCCAAGAAAAAAAGAATATATGATTATGCTATCATGGAATATAAGGGGTTGAACAACCCAGGAAAGCATAGACTTATGAAGGATCTTAGGAATAAATACAAGCCTGAAATTATATCGATACATGAAACTAAGATGAGTCTTGATAGATTTAAAGAGGTTAGTAGGGTTATCAAGAAGAAAGGACATTGGAAAGGGAGAGTTCTCGTGGGGCTTCAAGGGTGTTTGTGACCATCTGAACCCGAATACTATTAAGGGTGAGATTATAATTTATTCCCTTGTCATGTGGCTATAAGTTTCATGGAGATTGAATTAAAAAATTGGATTGTGTTTAACAACTACACTCCTAACTCTATTGGAGGAAGGAGAAATTTATGGGAAGATCTATCTAGTTTCAGACTACTCTTAAAAGACATGGATTGGATTATTAGAGGATATTTTAATACGCGTATTTCTCCAAAATATAATAAATGGTATTTTATCTCTTATACTGATAGCATGGAGGATTTGGCTGATTTTCTAATGAGGAATTATATCTTTAACCTTGAACTGGGTGGTTCAAAATTTAATTGACCAATAGAAAAATTGAGGCTGATCTTATCCAAATTAGGATGGATAGGTTTTTTATTATCCATTAGTGTATGATAAACCAACTTTATTTATTAACCACTCTTCCTAGGATTGGTTCAGATCATAATCTAATTATTTTGACGTTGAGGATGGATCTACCTAAGAAAGCTAAACCATTTAGATTTGAAAAGATGTGGTTGGAGTACCTAGATATTCACAATAGGATCTAGGAATGGTGGGAGGTGTAGGTGCATGGTGTCCCGATGTTCATATTGACATTTAAATTGAAGTATGTTAAAAAAATCAAAGTGTGGAATAAGGAGACATTTGGTAATATCTTTCAGGAAAAAAGTAGGATTGTGGAGGATTTGTGAACTATTGAGGAGCTGATGGAGGAAGATGGACTTAACCTTGCATTTAAGGAACATGAATAGAAAATAGTCATTAAGTTATGATATTTTGGCCATGGAAGAAGTCTATTGGAGACAAAATTCTAGGGTGAAATGGCGAAGAGAGGATGACATAAATACTAGGTTTTTCCACTTCACAACTACTAACAAGGCCAATATACTTAAAATTAGTGAAATTATCTGAGTGGATGACAAACTTACGGAGGATAAGAATGAAATCAATGAAACTATAATTAATTATTTGAAGGATCTCTTTCTTAAGGGACCTATTCCAGATATTTCTACTTGGTACAATTATCTATACCTATTTTAGAATGTTATCTCACAACAAGATAACATGGATCTTTCCATTAGTCCTCTTGAATAAGAAATTATGTTTGTTGTGTTTGATACGGAACCAAATAAATCTCGAGACCAAATTTTTTTCAAGAATTTTTCTTCCAACATTTTTGGGAAGTGGTTAAGAAGGAGGTGGTGGATATGGTCCAAGACTTCTTCAAATCAGGGCACCTTCTTAAATAGATCAATAATACCTTTCTGGTTCTCATTCCTAAATTGACAGGAGCTAAGGATATAAATGATTTTAGACCTATCATCTTATGCAACACCAACTACAAATTGATCACCAAAATCATCTCCTACAGGATCAGGAAGGTGCTTTCAAAGTTCATCTCTCTCAATCAAGGAGCCTTTGTTCCTAGTATAAATATTTTGGATAACATAGTTGTTATTCAAGAGGCCATTCACTCGGTGGAGAATTCGGTAGATCATCTATGTTAGTAAAAATAGATATGCACAAAACAAACAACAAATTATCCTATTCCTTCATCTAAGCTAGCATGGGAAAGATGGGTTTTTGTGACCTTTTCATTAATATGGTTATGACTTGTATTTCCACTACTATCTCCTCTATAATTGTTAATGGAAATATTGAAGGTTTCTTCCAAGTGGGGCATGGTTTGAGGAAAGGTGACCCCCTCTCCCCTTTTCTCTATATCATCATAGCTGAAACCTTGAGTAGGTTATTTAATCAAGATTTATCTCAAAACCTCATTCAAGGGATCAAAGTTTCTAATGGCCTACCTCCTATTTTTCTTAATCAATTTGAGGATGATAATTTCCTTTTGGGGAAATTTTGTATTCAAGAGGACTCTAACTATAGGAAGGTGTTGAAGGATTATGAGATGGTCTTTGGGTAGTTGGTTAACTTTCATAAAAGTGTGGTATTTTTATAAATGTGGAGGAGCAGGTTCAGATCAAATTAGCTCACATTCTTGGATGTAGAATCAAAACCTTTCCAGACTCCTACCTAGGAATTCCCCTCATTCATAAGAAGTTGGATCCTTCTATTTGGAACAATCTGATAGAGAGGGTTAATAGAAAGCTTACCACATGGAAAGGATATATTCTTACCTAGGTTAGTAAGATTCAACTACTTCAAATCTCTCTTCAAGGAATCCCTATTTACGTTATGTCACTCTTTAAACTACTTGCAAAAATTATTGAGGCTTTGGAAAGGATCCAAAAATGGTTCATGTGGGTTGGAGTGGAGGAAAAGTTTAAATATCCCCTGGTGGCTTGGGATAAAGTCACTAGACCTAAAAATGTGGAGGCTTGGGCTTGAAGAATATCAAATTAATGAATGAATCCTTGATAGCTTTTTTTTTTTTTTTTGAGGATTATCAAAGAGGAAGGAATTTGGGTGGAAATTATTAGAAAGAAATATCTAAGGAATATAGGTAGAATGGAAACTTTTTTAATGTAGAATGATCTTCCTAATGGTTCCACATTCTAGAGATCCTTTGTGGCTTCCAAGGATATTTTGAGTAAGGGTATTAAATGGAACATTGGGAAAGGAAATAGAATATCCTTCTGGAAGGACTATTGGATTGAGGATAAACCCCTTTCTATGGAAGATCCCTGGAAAATTGTCTCTTAGTATCTAGAGGAAACTGGTAAAGTCTTGGTTTAGGATGATTGGATTGCTAATAATGAGGGGCCTAAATGGGTCAACATTCTTCCTCCCCCAAATATAATTGAGATTTACAACACTTCACATAAATTAATACTAAACTTAGGAATTTTCATATTCTTATATTTCAATATCAATAAGACTCTGTCATATGGAAAAAAGAGGAGTCATGAAACTTCATGTTCAAATATGCATATCTTGTAAATGTTAAGGATTTTGTCCAAAAGGAGTATTGGAATATGATTTGGTTGAAGGATCTCCTACCCAAGGTTAACATATTATATTGGTTGGTGTTCCAAAATAAGATCCTCATGGTGGATAATCTAAAGAAGAGACGCATGGTTATCCCCAGTAGATTTCATTTATGTGGCAAGCAAGAGGAAAGTGTTAACCATCTTTTTTTATTGTGTCCTTTTTCTCAAGTGGTTTTTTTCTTCTATGATGGAGATGTTTCAGATCCATTGGTTACAACCTAACACATACCTGAATTATGTCTACAATGGGAGTATCCTTTCATAGTTCTTGTCTTGGTGGTTTCTTGGATAATGGTGCTTCCCACTTCCTTTGGAGTTTGTGGAAGGCTAGGAATGATATTATTTTCAGAAGAAAAAAAAATCAAAAAGGTTAGTGCTCATTGTTTCTCTTCCATCAAAGAAAACATCAAACTTTTCAAGGGAAATATTAAAGCTTCATGTCCTAGAGTGGAGGCAAAAGTCCTCAAATAGTTCACCTTTAGTCCTCTTGATGTTAAAATGACCAAACCAATAATTAAATGGTCTAAACCAGAGGTAAAATTGTTTAAGATGAATATTGATGGTTCTTCAAGGGAAGCCTTGGTCAGGTTAGAGGAGGGGGTCTATTAGAAACCTAGAGAGTGACTGGATTCTATCTTATGTTGGGTTGTTGAGCCTTCAAAGAAAAAAATATGGTAGAGGCTAGAGCTTTATTGTGGGGGTTAACATAGTCAGGAAAAGGGTGTTACACATATTCAAATCGAAGGGGACTCATTTCTCATTGTGAACACCTTAAAAGTAATCTCATCTAGAACTGGACACTTGGAAATATTTTACAAGATGTTAGGGAACATCTTAAAGCATTTGAAAATTATATTATCACACACACTCCCGTAATGGCAATAAATGTGTGGATAAGTTGGCTAACTTAGGAGTGTATAAAAATGATTTAAAATTTTGGGTGAAGGGTGATGAAATCCCCTTAACTATTAATAATATTATTCACCATGACAGGTCATAATGTAATTGTTTCTTATCACACGAGGGATATCAATTTTTGCACTTGTCAAGGCAAGGATCTTAAGTGCTACAAAATCAATATGGGGATTTTCATTCATTTCAAACCTTACAAAATTTTTGAGTGAAAGGTTTGGTGTTTGAGGGTAAATAGAAAAGTCATGGGTGGTGAAAAATTTCATGTTGAACCTTCGAGTCATGGGGCTATTGTTAATAATCCTTCAATGTGGCATATGCTTAAAATTGGGGGCTTTAGGGAGTATATCTCCAAGATGATTGGACATGACCCCACTCTCACCATGGAGTTCATAAAGGCATGGTAAAATGAAAGGGTTGTTTTTCAGAGAAAGGAAATTGAGATTTCAAAGTAGTTTATTGCCCAGGTTACGGCATGGACAAATAGGGTCTTAAGATCTTCAAAGACCGGAATCGCAGAGACCATGAAATCAACACTTTTTTTAAAGGTAAGGAAAGATTCTATTTTCTTACTGATGGAATATCTAGGTCCTATATTCCAAGGGTGTGGAAAGAAGTTTTTATCATATTATGTGGTATATCACTCTCAAAGGAAAGTTTCGGAAGATATACACACACCACTTGTCTCTGTTGAATATGTTTAGGCATCAGATTATGTTGAGAATTCCTTTATTTTTATTCATGTCACTCTCAGTCTCTATGAGGGATTTTCAAAATGGGAAGCTAGAGGCTCCCATTCATGAAGGGCTTATTCTTCTTCTGTATCAAAATGGAAAACCCATCTTGCCAAAGGAGGTTGTGTCGAGTAGTGGGTTTGAGGATGATATCACCTTGGTGGAATGTTTGGCCAAGATGTGTACGGGTAAGGGTCCCCAAAACAAGGATGATGGGAGACAAGCCCACATACTATGGATCTGGAAGATATTGGTAATGAAGGGAATTGTAAGGGAAAGGTAAAGTTTTTGAGGAAGAGGGTTAGAATTATGAGAATCTTAACAAAAAAATGTATAATTTAGAGATGATTGTGCAGGAAATGGAAGATTTCAACTTGGACATGATGTATGGGATGATTTTATGCATTGGTGCATCCAAAAATATCTACATGTTACAAAAAAACATAAGAGGGGATGTCTCAAAATTGGAAAACTTGGTCAAGGATATAAGGAAGATACTAGAAGATGTGGAATCAAGCTTGAAGAAAAAAAAATCCAACTCAAATTGAGAAACTTTAAGGAGGATGAAGGAGGGAGGGAGACTCAAAAATATCTAGTGTGTGTGTGCATCAACAAAAGGATCCCACAAATACTCTGGAAAACCCCTAAATGTCACAAGATAATTTAGTTTCTTTTTCTGTTGATCTGGACTATTAATAGACTTCTTTTGAACTTTTTTTTCTTTTTTTTAGATTTTTTGTTTTTGTTCCATCTAGTTGTTGGTTTCTGTTGGACCTTCTTTCTCTTGAGTTAAGTTTGTTTAACTCCTTTTGGTCATGTCTCTCTTTTTTCTTATTTTTGGGTTCTTTCATGATGTATCTTCTCTTGTAAGGCCTTTAGGATTCGATCACTATCTATTACCTAATCTAATAGAAAAAGAAGTGAAATAAAATGGTTATTTAAAAAAATGAAAATAAGTCACACAAAGAATTTTGATTATCTTGATTAATTTAAGAAAATGTGTGAAATAAGAAAATGGCTAAAAGGGTACTAAGGAAAGGTTAGCTAAGGCTGGTTTTAGGTGATTTTAAGGTCAGATTCCTTGATATACCTAAAGGTACATGAGGCTCGATCTATGTTGGTGTCGGTACGAGGTGTGATATTAGGGACTACCCCCTCACTTCACATTCCCGTGGTGATAAGGGTGTTGAGTGCTTAGCTGATATACCACCCACCAGATTATTTATACTCAACCAGAACACCGAGTTGGATTTTCTTCTTGGTGATGAAATCCAAGTAGGTCTACCTGGGAAGGATTGTTTAAATGTGAATTTGATGTGATATATGATTTGGTTATGTGTGAAGGGAGTTTTGTGAATGTAATTATTTTAACTCCTAATTAAAATATTTAAACGAGTAGAATGAGGGTTTTTTATTAAGACCCAAAAGAAAATATTTACTTTGATGAAAAAAGTCAAGTGCAACACCTTTGAAAAGAAGAATGAAAGAAAAAGGGTGTGCATGTGATTGTTATTCCCTTTTAATTTTAATTTGTATACATTTTGAAAAATGACATCAAATCACTCCAAGCTAAAAGGATAGATGTTATTGACCAAAAAGAAACAAAAAGATATAAAATCTAAATCAAAAGGGGACTACATGTCCCATCGGGCATGCCAAGGTGTTTATGGTGATTTTTGGTTTGTTGTTATTATGTTGAAATACCCAAAACTCTAAATAAATCAGGGGATTAACAATATCTGTTCTAACAAATGTAATGTAGAGATGAGTGGGCACACAAAAATACAAGACTCCTCCTCATGTCAAGTGAGAAGGCATGTCTATAAAGAAAAATATACAAAACAATAATAGTTAAGGATCAATGAGTTTCTCGAAAAGGCTGATCCCAAGAATCAAAAGGGCTTCCTTGAAGTTTGCCAAATAATGTTTGTAATTAAGTGATATGATAATGAAATAATATAATGACAATAATATTATAATTTGAGAGGGATAAAGAGACTTTTCTCTCGCATTATAGGTGATCTAGGATAGGGTTGTGGTGAGATCAAAGTTTAATAAATAGTCAAACCAAGTTTGTTTTGTTGTGTCATGTATTTTACATATGATTTCAAGTTGTTCCTTAAAGTCTTTGATCTTTAGTGTCAAGGTGATGCCACACAATCTAATCATGTGTGAGATATCAAACTACTCCCACAGAAGTGTTGTTACACAATAATTAGATTCTCGTAATGGGTTGTGATGCACCTAAAACTATCATTTACAAAGAATACATATTGTAAGAAAAGAGACTAGGCCAAAATAGATTGATAAAAATGTGATAAGTGATCAAATGACTTTAAATGAGAGGGCTCAACAATGATTGGGAATCGGTGGGGATCGGAGACAAAATGGTCTATTTTAATACATACTAATAAAATAGACTATGATTGATGAAGGAAATTTTTTTATAGTGCCAAAATGAACTATAGGGACTCTAGAAATAGAGAAGGTACATAATGTAGAGGTCTTAACACATATAAAGTGCTAGTTGATGGTAAAGGGAGTTTGAGATCATATCAATGACAATATCTCGCTAAATTTTACTAAAATATTTGAAAAGAGATAAATGGGAGACACTTTTTTATATCTAGAGAAAGGTAAAAATACGAGTGTTAATGTGATATGATGAATGTAAAATGTGATTGAAAATAATAAAAATAAATGTACTAACCTTGTTGAATGTTGTTGAGGATAATAGAGCTCCAAATGGTTGATTGATTGTTTGAAAAGGGTTCCCAAAGAATGATAATAGAGTGTCAATGTATTCTAGCCTCGTGAGGTCTTGTAGGGATTTGGAAATTCATTCCTAAATCCAATATCTATCTAACTAAGAAATGGAGAAGGAAGGTCACTAAATAGAATCGACAAGTGT
Organism: Taxus wallichiana var. yunnanensis; assembly: GCA_018340775.1. Lineage (NCBI taxonomy): Eukaryota > Viridiplantae > Streptophyta > Pinopsida > Cupressales > Taxaceae > Taxus > Taxus wallichiana. The sequence continues at coordinate 428,308,712 of CM031235.1, read as the reverse complement.
CCACGATGATCACCGTTGGTTTGGTCAAGGATGGTTGAAAACAAATTATGAATAGATGATAAATTTTTGAAAATGCTTGGCCATCGCAGATTATGGTTGTTTTAGGAATGGTGGTAGGTTAGGAATATGGGTAGGAAGAGGTTAGAGGGTTAGGATAGTTAGGGTAATTTAGGTTAGGTTTTTTTAGGTGGTTAAGTATGGTAAATGAGATTTTAAGTAGATGGGTATTTTACGATGGTAAATAAGACTAAGGATAATGGACTTAGGATAGTGGAAATAATGATGGTGTGATTAATGTGTAAGGTCACCTAGGGGTAAAAAAGTGGTGTCTACAATAAAAGGGATTGTGTAGACACCTATAATTTGATCAAAGTAATCTTATTGCTACCATTGTACTAACTATTCTATTCCCCACAAATTGATGGCACTTCGTCAATTATGCTCCTTTTCCCCTTAAAATCATCTTAATTAACAACTATATGTTGATTAATCCTCCTATCTTGAAGTTGACTAATAAATATTCTTATTGGCTAACTCCCATTTCATAAACATTTAAAATCTATTGAAACCTCCTCCCGGATGCTCCTAGAAAGCTTCCTAAATCTTACTTGGGATTCCTAATTAATCCTATAAAGTTAATTAGCTTCTGATCCTAGTCAAATCTTACTTTAACTTGATAAAAGTGATTTTTGGACTTACATTTTTTCCCACATGCACTAAAATAATTCTATTCTTGGAATGGGAAACCTATAAATATAACCCTCATCCTCATCATTTCTAAGAACACTTTTCCTCCTATAGCATAAACTATAGGCAATTAGGATTTGAAAACTTCTTCATTTGTTGAGCTAATATCTTCACCATTGCATTCTCAACTCAAGCTTGAGTAATATGGGGAGAACCATATGGCCTTGTAGCCATTAATGGTGAGAATCCATTCTCAAACCTTGAGATCATATTAACAATCAAAACTAATTGCTAAGAATATTTTTAGGTTCATTTCAAGTTAGCATTCAAAGAGTAGAGATTTATTTACACATATTAGTTTCATTATTTTCAAAGTTATATACATTTTTAAGAATTTAGCCTCCCTAAGCTCTTATATTTATGGTTCTTGTTAGGTTAGTTAATATTTGAAACTTATTAAGTGTTCTAGTTTCATTTCTTAAGCTTTCTAATTTACACATGAACACATTTGGCACACCCTGGGACTTATTCCATAGTCCATTAGAAGTTAATTTTAAGCTTTGTCATTTATATCATTTTTAACCATTTTCATGCATTTTGAAGGTTAAATAGTTTTTCCCAAGAAATTTACTAACCTTATAGGTGTTTAATCTCCCTTTTTCATGCAAGATTAATGGGTTTCTGTTAGAAAGTGATTTAAATAAAAAATTTCTAACATGTTGGCAATTTCAGAATTTATTTTTTCATCCTTTTTTATGTTGTTCTAGGTAGGATCATAGGTGTTATAAAAGGAACACCCATGTTAAAATCCACACACACTTGTTTCCTTAGGTGTGCATACATTCCCAATTACATGCACATGCCTCTCTTCCCATGCACATACTTGGTTTGTAGTTTTTACCCTCTGTGCTAAAATTCTACATATGTGTGCATACGTCAAGAAAGGAACACATACATCCACTTAGATGTGCATACACTAATCTTCCCTCTATGTTATCTTTCTTTCCTCCTGGATGTATGTATATGCTTACAAACATGCGTAGTTGTTGAAATAGGTGCATATATGTCTCTCATATTGTACATATGTTATTTCTCACTATGTTTTATGACAAAGGCATGTATATTTTATAATCCATGTGCATAAGTTGCTAAGGGCGCGCATGTTTCATAAGGGGCACGTGGGTGTCATAGATAAATGATAAACAATTTATTAAAATTTACAAATTTTGTTTTCTTGATTATTCTAACACTTTGCAGGGTCTTTGTGGGACTAATAAGTGGTTTGTAGGATATCTTAGAGTTCATTTTGTGTTGGTTTTCTTAGTCAAAATTGATGAATGTTGCATTTTTACTTGTAAGGTTTGGATCGTGTATGCTCTTCCCTCACACCTTCTAGGTGATCTTGGGAACCAAAAATGGTTCAATACCTTTCTCATGCTTTCAAAAAAACACTTTAATTTGGATAAAAAGGGAATTATTTGTGTTTTTAGTTTATAGACTTGCATCATTGTTTACTAACTAGTTGGGTTCTATGTTGTGTATGCTCTTCCTTCACATCTTAGGATGATCTTAGGAATCAAAAACAACGTCTAATCATCTTTCTATGATGTCTTAAACTACTAATATTTGTGTGAAGGACCATATCTCTAGTAAAATAATTTGGATCTAAACGAAGGCTAACTCATTTCTTGTAGGTTGCCAAATGATGTGCGAAAAAAACCACATTAAGCTCACAAGATAAAAAACACACCATATTCAAAATAAATTATTTATAGGTTTGGATAAAGGTAAACCCATTCTCTTTGAACTAGGAAAATTCTCTTTATCATAAGCTTTAAGTTACAACAAAAGAGATTTACCTAGGAACTCCAAAGTAGTCCACGCAAGAGGGAACTTTTTGGACAAAATGAGAAGAGATCTGCTAACATACTTGACTAGTTATACATTTTGTGAGTTAGAGTAAAAAATATCTCCATTGTGACCCCAATGAAAACACAAATGAACACATTTTTATGTTCATTTTGTCAAAGGGGGTAAATTAAATTTGGGATACTCCAAGATAAGTCAATTTGAATTTCTTGGAAAATCGAGCTCGCAAAGGTATTTTTGGCACCTAGTTGAGAGAACTACATAGGAGGCCATATCATCTTGGATCCCACTTTACCATATCAATCCACCATGTTTTATAGAGCTCTCATGAAGTGAATTTTTTTTTAAAGTCAAAGCCTTGTTATTTGAACAAGGCAAGAGTCGACTTAAGTTGAAACTAAGTGTTTTTTTTAATTTTTGGTAAATAGTTTTTTGAAAGGGACTATACCCTTAAGAACAGTAAGAGGGAATAGAAGCCAAAATAGGAAAGAGAACCGAACAGAAAAGGATCAAAATCCAGATGGGACAATGAAGCCCAAAGTAGCCAAAGAGCAGCTACCCCCATCAAAACAAAAACAAAATGAACACTGCAGAAAAGCAACAAAAAGACAACAAAAAAACAACAATAATTACAAAGAAGTGCAGCAAAAGCACCCACAATTACTTCTTGGTGGATTTTTCAATGCTGGATTTGATATTATGCCAAGATTTGAACATAGTCAAAGTTGTCATGTGGGCAGAGTCAGTAACATCCAGCTGATCAATGGTCCTTTTGCTTTCCTTATCAGTGCCCCAAAGGGTTGTCGAACCCCGCTAAGATTGGAGACACTATGGACATGCTGCTCAATGAACTCTTCAATTGCATTAAAAATGGCCATATTATAATCATGGCAAGTCTTGGCCTTCCCTAAATAGGAGTCTAAGGAGTTCAGCTTCTTGTAAATATCTTCAATCTGGCTATTATTCATAGCCACCTCCTCCTCCTTCTTCCTCTTACCTTTTTGTTTTGCCAAGTTTTTGACCTCTTCCTTCAACAACTTCATGTCAGCTTCTAAGGCTTCCAACCTTTTTGTGGAGCTCTCCATATGTGCTTCCTAAGAACTAGCACTGCTAATATGAAGGAGGTTATGGGCAATTTCAATCTCTTGAGGACCCTTCCCCATAGTAGGGGTATCAAGGTTCAGTCTTCTAGAGGACCTGGTAACCGGTCTGGCCGAAGTAGAAGTGAAGGGGGTGGGAGAAGAGGTGGGGGGAATGGGAGATGGAGCTGGGAAGGCCGACAGAGGGGTGATAGCAGCAGTGGTGGGGACAGAATGTGGAGAGATGGGGCTAGCGGCCGCTGAACCGGGCAGAGGGGGAACAAAGTCGGGGAGGAAGGGAAACCAGGAGATTGAAGAAGACACAATTTATGCAGCAAGAAAATTAGCCCCTGGTGTAAAGGAACCGCACGAGCATGCTTTTGAAACTCCAAAATGGAGCACTCAAGAGAGTTAAGCAGATAATGGGGGAAACATACCATGTGATTCCTCATGGAAGTGGTTGAGGAAGACAAGATGCTTAGCTGGCACAGTGACGAACCTCCCTTCCAAAGAAATGAAACGCACCATCATACGGGTAACCTCATCATAAGGCAAAGGGATCGAACTAACAAGCAGGCCCACCGTGACAAAGATCAACTTCTCTGTTCCCTCAACAAATCTCCTCTCCTCAGCTTCTCTGTCAACCCTTTTATTAAAAAAGTGGTACCCCTCCATGCCAAGGCCAGTCACTTCAGAAATTAACTCCTCGTTGATCAAAATCTTCTGCCCCCCATAATCCACAGTGTGATCCTTCCACTCCTTCGCAAAACACACTGAAATACTTTGGTCGTGGCCCTGAATCTTCTCCATAAAGTTGGTGATGCCTCCTGGCTGAGAATATTCCAAAGCTCCACATTATCCTTCCAATCTGGATCCGCGCTGGGCTCAATCTGCAAGGGGGGCCATTGTCACCGTGCTTAACTGCTTGCAAAAAATTTTAGAATCCTTAAGAGCGCTAATACCAGTCCGCCTTTCACTATTGTTATCCACGTAGTGAAATTGCTGTTTAGAATAGCCGTTGCTTTTCCCACGAATACCCGCGTGACTGCTGATTTGAACCTGTGGAAGTTCACATGTGGGAACTATGGCCCTTTTTCTAGCCCGCTCCCTATCATCATTAACATTATTTCGACTTGGGGATCCATAGAGTCTTGTAACCAGATTGTAGAGAGCACAATGTTGCCGCATGCGCGACTTTCATTTCTATATAAATCCACTTGAACTTTCCATTATACTTCATACAATCTTGATTGTTTGACAAGATTTGTATAAGCTTAGTTTTAAAGTCAGCACGTGTGGGAGCTTTATTAATACTAATCCACTCCCAATGATCATAACCCAAATCATGAATTTGCATGTGTATAGATATCCGCTTGAATGCTGCTTTGAAGTGTTTAGGAATGCTATTATTATCCCAAACAAGGTTAACATTAATGCCATAATTATCCAATGCATCTCGCTAACTTGTTACCCTCTCGGGAAGTATGCATGATCCGAATGTTTTTGAAGGTTTGGCAGATACTTATTGACTCTAAGATAAAATCCTTGATGTTCCAACTTGGAGGTGAGCACTGATTAAGGTGATTAATGATATTTAGGGAGTCCCCTTCAAGAATGAGGTTTTGGATATTATGAGTCTGAGCAATTCTCAGACCCCATAAAGTAGATAATGCTTCGAAAAATGATTGGTTTGAATTCCCATTTTTCCAGCATACGCAACAATCAGACTACCTTTATGATCCCGGATCACTCCTCCCCCTGCCGCAATCCTAGGGTTACCCTTAGAGGCCCCATCAAAGTTCAATTTATACCAGTTAAAATCAGGAGGATGCCATTGAATCAAAGATCTATCAATACTATTACTGGAATTGCTACGGCTATTGATAGCTCCAATCTGCCAGTTGGATAAGACATATTCTTCATTTTCTGGATAACTCTTGTTCTTGGGGGGTTTAAATCTAGCAATATTCTCTTTGATATCATTAGAAATTTTACCAATACTGAGCTTATAGTTTTGATTCTTATTTCTAAAAATAATATCATTTCTATCTTTCCATATCCTCCAAATGATATGAGGGATAACCAGCTTCCAGATCCTTCTGACAACACAATGCCTATAGGGTGGGTTCCATTGAGTCCAAAGCTGATTGAAATCCTTCGGCACCACCCAGAGAGCTTCAAATTTAGAGAGGGAAAAACTCCATATTCTGGTAGCATAATCACAATGGATAAACAAATGACTGATATCCTCAGAGTCTTTTTTACAAAGATGACATCTATTAGGCATTATAAAACCTCTTCTCATCAGGTTGTCAGTGGTAAGAATCCTACCTCTGATAGCCAGCCAAAGGAAGAAATTTATTTTAGGAGTTAATTCAGCCATCCAAATCCTATTCCAATTGAACTCTGTTTGACTACTGTCAAAGAAAGTATTATATCCAATTTTGACAGAATAGTCCCCATCAATGGAATTATTCTAGACCAGCTCATCCTTAGTGTCTAGTTGACTTAAGGGAATAAGATCTAACTGATCTTGAAGGGAGGATATAATTTGAATCAGATCATCTCTCTCCACTGAAAGTTTTTTCCATTTCTTTCTATTGCCATTTCCCTCAATATAATCCTTGATTTTAATGCCATACTTGTTTACAAGATTGTCCTTAACTATCCCAAATCTGTCCATAAGATTTCCATTAAACCAGTTATCATCCTAGAAATTTATATCCCAACCATCACCCACTTTCCATTTACTGCCCTGCTTAATGAAATTTCTGCTCTTAACCAGATTGTTCCAAAAAATGGAACCATAGGGGAGGTGCTCATCTTGCAGGAAAGAATAGATAGTTTGTTGATTTAGGTATTTAGCTTTGATTAAATCTATCCAGGGTTGTTTCTCTGAAAGCATTCTCCAGCCCATTTTCACAATGAGAGCCTCATTCATTTTCTTGATGTCTTTTATACCCAATCCACCCATATACCTCGAGGTACAAACCTTATCCCAAGCAACTAAGTGAAATTTAAACTTCTCTTCCATGCCCTACCATAAGAATTTTTTCTGAATCCTCTCAATCTTTTCTTTGAAGGAAGAGGGGATCTTATAGAGTGACATGATATAAATGGGTAGATTTTGAAGAGTACTTTTTATGAGCAGGCACTTACCAGCACTAGACAAAATGGCTCCTTTCCAACCAGCCATTTTTTTTTAAATCTCTCCAATAAATCATCCCACACCTTGCTAGAGACTTTTTTAGTGCTGAGAGGAAGGCCCAAGTAAGTGGCTGGAAGTGCACTTATTTTACAGCCCAGAATTTTAGCAATTTTAAGTTGTCTTTCTTCAGGAGTGTTGAAGAAGAAAATGGAGCTTTTATCATAATTGATCTCTTGCCCAGAAGCAGATTCGTAGAGCTGCAGAATAGCCTTGGTAGCCTTAGCTTCAATGATGGAAGCCAAAAGAAGGAGGATAGTATCATCCACAAATTGCTGATGGGAGACAACTTGGCTGATGGAAGTGGGCTTTGAGCCTTTCAAAATACCGTCATTGACTGCTTTACCAATTGTTCTACTAAGGCTGTCAGCCATAAGAATGAAGAGCAGGGGGGAGATGGGGTCCCCTTGCCTTAGCCCTCTGCTGCTAGTGAAAAAACCCACAGGCTCACCATTAACCACCACTGAGAATCTGACCGTAGAGATACAAGCCTTAATAATTTTTCTAAATTTGTCCTGAAAACCAAATTTAGTTAAGACTTTGTCAAGAAAAACCCAAGAAACCTTGTCAAAGGCTTTATTCATATCAAGCTTAAGAACCATATTTGCTTTTTTATTATTCTCCATAGAATGTATGGTCTCATGAACCATAATCACTCCATCTTGTATAATCCTGCCTTTGATGAATCCACTCTGCTACCTTGAGATTAAATCATTCATAATGAGTTGAAGCCTTGTAGCAATAATTTTGGTAAAAATTCTATAGATAGCGTTCACAAGGCTGATGGGTCTGAAGTCTTTGAAGTCTTTAGCATCCATTTTTTTGGGGCCAGCACAATGTGAGTGTTGTTCAGCTCTTTCAAAATATTTCTAGTTCTGTAGAATTCATTCACCACTCTAAGAAGATCATCCGAACAAATTTCCCAAAATTTCTGGAAAAAATTAATGGAGAAACCATCCAGGCCTGGAGCCTTATCACCTTCTAAAGTAAAAACAACCTTTTGCAGTTCTTCAAGCATGACAGCTTTGGTGATATTTCTAAATCTTTGTTCCTCAATTTTATCTTGGGGAATAGCCTCCAACATAAAATAAATAGCCTCAGCATTGATGATAAGTGTTCTTCATGGGACCTATGACATGTTACTTTTTCCTTAGATCAAATGAATATAACAATAACAAGAAATATATATCATGTAAGAAATAAGCAAGTGTAATAAATAGTGAGATAAGAATGAATTAGCTTATATCTAGAGATCCAATTTGATTCTCGGGCTGGAAATTGACTAGAATAGGCTAGATTTTGACTGAGTAAGCTTTGTCTAGAGAACTATAATATAAAAATACTTTGGCTAAGACTTCCCAAATATGAAAAGGATTGCCTTAAGATAGTATATGAGTTGGGTGCTAGTGTCCTAGAAATAGTCATGGATCCGATATTTTTAGGGTCCAAGATGTATGTTTATTTTGGCTCTTTTTCAAACCCACTTCATTGTAGAGTTTCACTGTCACACTTGAACCTACAAACCAAACCTCATCTACCCGCACAAATCTCAAGAAAACATTATATGAAATAAATAATGCATATGCTTGATTCGAACTAACCTCGACAATCACCCCAATGTGATTGTCACTGAGCATTGCACTACATTTAAGACTCTATGTAGTTCTAGTGTGTGTGATTAAATTATATCCTGTGAAGCTAGGTTTCCATTGTGCAGCCACACCAAGATAATAGGATATAACTACTTTCCTTGAAGATGAATTTGTGAGATGGAATTTATAAATAGACTCTCCTATGTAGTGAATAATGTAGCCCAAATGCAATCCTTGAATGTTGCTCTTTTCCCAAGTAGTGGATAATAAGTAATAGCCTAAGTTGTCCCACCCCTAATAATAGTGAGTAATTTATGTATATATATATATATATATATATATATATATATATATATATATATATATATGATTCCCTTGTTTTAATTTCATCATTAACAACTAAAAAGGTTGACCCAAAGTGATAAGAAAGGTTTTAGAAAAGATAACAAGTAATGTGGAATTTTAAATTTGAAAAAGGAAGGAAAAGAACAAAAGCACCCAAAGGGGATAGAATCCCATTGACACTCTTGTCCCTAATGGGCAAATAATGTCTGGTATGCTTAGAGGATAAATAGAAAATATAGAGCTAGGTCACATGTTGTCTAATGTTCATAAGTAAAATGTCCATTTTAGAAAAGTAAATGATAAAAGTATCAAAAGGATAAAGAAATGTAAAAGAAAAATAAGTATTGATAATATATAATTTTCATACCTAGAAATCATGCTAATAATGACATACTTAGAGCCATGATAAACATAGAAAGTGTGTAATTTCATGACTACAAATATATATTTATAGTCCAATTAGATTTGACATCCTTCCTTTAAAATCTTAACTTTAGTTTCTCTCTTTTAAATCTACTTGAGTGAGTGGCTTTGAGTGCTTGTGAATGTGGGAAGCAGCCCAAGAGACCTAGTGTGAAGCTTCAAACTTATAGATGGTTTTTCCCTAATGAATGTGTAGAGTTATTTACAAAGTTTAGGGATATTTGGGTCCTATTTGTGCTAGCTTTTGTAATGAGAGTCCATAAGAGTGTTAGTTACTAAATGAGTTGAGTTTCACTTTCTTATATATTCTTTCGAAGGTGATTTAAGTTACAAATGATTACCGAGGAGAATTAAATGACCCAAATAATAATGTGCAACTAACATTTTAGGATTTAAGTGAGAATGTGAAAAATCATACACTAGGGTCGGAACATATGGACAATCTTATCCCTATTGTACATTTTTGAGCCTAGAGAGGAAATATTAAGTGTGAAGTTTGGAATTTCACAAGTTGAGTTTCTAAATGGATTTTATACTTTCAATACTTATAAATTTCCAACATGTGAGTGTGTATGATAAAAAAATCTTGACAATATATTTAGATATGTACTGGATAAGATCTAGTAAAGTGCACTTGTTTGAGTAAGAGAGAAATGTTAATGAGTATAATTAAAAATTTGAGTGTTGCTAAATCCCACTTTGTATTGGTGTTAGCACTCTCCATGATGAAACTTGCAAAAAGAGTGTAGTCAATGTCTATGATAAATAATTGAACTTTAACTCTAACACAAAGATTTAATGTAATAGAAATATGAAATTGTAAATAGTGAAATAAAGAGATGTAAAACATGGAAGGAATACATGTGTTTATTTTTTACAGAGAAATATTTTCCCATTCTTTTCTTGTACTTGGAGATTTGGATTGTTGAACTTTGCTAAAAACATTGTGGTGTGAAATCCCCAATTGTGCTAAGGATATGTTGTAGTATTTGATGTATGGAACCCAACACGTGAATGCCAAAGAGAGAAGAATAAAGAGGAGACAAAGTACCACTGTGAAGGAAGAAGACCGTGTATCAAATTTATTCAATAACTATGATATCTTCCCCTTTAAGTGTAAGAGGAGAGGAAGGAATACTAATGAATAACTAATTTTTTTAGATACCTTCCATGACCCCACAAACTACACCACTACATATGGATCTAGGATTAATTTTCTAAATTAGGACACACAATATAAAATAGAATTAATTTCCCCATTCTCTCCCCATGTGTCACATAACTAAATAGAAAATGAAGTTATCTAAAATTTGTTGAAATGTAGTCAGAAAAAGGATGTATATGACCCTAATATCCTTGAAACTAAAACTAAAACTGAGTGTTGTAGAGAATAAGGAATGAAAAAATTTATGCCCCTTGAAATTGATTTGAACTAAGTCATTTGAGTCTAAAATTGTGCCAAAAACATGTTCTTGAAGGTGAAAATCTGAAATTGCTAAGAAATTTGTTGTAATTTCCCTTAGGAAAAACCATAGAAATGCATCAGAAGGTTCGTATGGTCCTAACCATATTGTAAATTTTTGACCTTTTGTTTTTTTTTTTTATGTATTTCAATATCTGATGTTATTTCTAAGTACTTTTGTCATGTGCATTCTTGTGTCTAATCCCATAATTTTGTTTATGTTTATTTAGGTGTTCAATAAATTTAGATGAATTCCCCCCTCTTTTGAGACATGTGTCATGAAGATTTTGATTGCATGGCTCAAATGAATAGATGTGTAACAATATTTGATAAGTCCGATAAGCTACTTAGAAAATAGAGGAAGAGCTGATGTGGTGGCCACCAATAAGGACAAGTAACTACAAAGAGGATGCATATAGTGGATACCATGGTGCGTAAAAAGAGAAACATTAGAAAAATAAGAATACTAGAAATAATTTCAATAAGATAAATATTAGAAATAGTGATAGTAGTGCATATGTAAGTAAAAAAGTGTAAATATAGTAGTGAAATCAGTGTCACACAAAATTCTTAGTTCTTGCAAACATGGGACTCCCATGATATTGCAAGACAATCAAGACACTTGAGCATATAATCAAGATATGTAATGTCATGCAAGAAAGACATGATGCCATAAACATGGGGCACCCAAAGTGTCATAAAATAAACAATTCCCTTAGGCCACAATCATAGTAGCAAACAAGTAACTACACACATAACTAGAAAGAATGTATAGAAAAAAGAGTATCATAATGTGATAAAATGACATAACAAGTGATATATATGAGCATATGAAACAACAATTGTCAACACTTTGCACAAAACACATGTATTGGTCATGTTATCTCAAAGATAGAAAATACACTATGTATGTAATTAAGTGTATTGAGGAAGTGAAAAAGGTACTATAATGAAATATTAGCACCTGGATTGTGTGGAGGGATGCCCCCAAAAGAATTATGTAAGGAACTATTGTTTTTTTCATAATCATATATCAATCTATATGTCATACATCATGCTCAATATACCACATGAATTCATGTGTGTAAAGAATAATAATTTTATCTATCAAAATAGAAGGATAAACAACATGTATAATGTACAAATATAACAATGTATGCTAGAGAAACATGTTCTAATTTTTTCATTTTTGAAAATAAGTGATTGTATCAGTGTTTTTATATATTATCATGCATATTTATTTTCAAGAAATGGGATAATATGAAATTTATCCAATGATAACATCTTTAGGAGGTGAATTAACCACCACAAATGATGGAGCTCTAGACATCATATGTGCCAAATAATGTGACCCAATTACCAATGGAATGGTGGTAGTAATATGTGTTAAAGAGGGCCTAGGAGAATAAAAATGTATATCAATGCAACAACATGTATGTGATGTATGATATTTTTATATTGGACTAGAAGAAAAAACACTCATTAAAGACCGAGGAGGATATGTAGAGTGACATTTTGCATTAAAGGATCTATAGGGCATCCTATGAGAATGCAAGCCACTATATATAATATCTATGGATGAAGGGCTAGTTGAAGGTCGAGGAAGAGTAGATATATGTTAATTAACATGTGTAACCAAAGTCCTAACAAAAGGATTAGATATTTTTACATGAACACGTGAAACCAAAGGCCCAACAAAAAGGACTAAAACTATGCAAATAAACATGTGCAATAAAATTCCTAGCATATGGAGTAGAGCTATGTGAATTAGTGTTTTCAATGAAAGGCCTATCAAGAGGACTCAATTTATATGGATCAATGTTTAAATCCAAGGACCTATCGAAGACCCGAGAGGGTTAGGGCTATGTGAGTCAATGTTTGGAACCAAATCCCTATCTATAGGTGTACTAGGAGTAGCGGTAGAAATTGTGGAAGAATGACTAGGCATGCTAGGAGAAGGAGAATCAATATGGAAACTTTGAATAGTAACAACCTATTGATTATGAATGAGATTGATACACTAGTGAACAACCGATAGGATATCCTTAAGGGTGCATAACCAAGGGAGACCTAGATATAAGGTACCAAATATAATAGAACTATAAACCAAGAATAAATCTTGGGTGGTAATAGGACCAATAGTGATATGTAATATTATACGATGATAGCAAGGATCAAAATAATATGTAAACTTACAAGAAGAGATACCTATAGACTCAAGCAATGACCAAGAACAAACACTATTTTTTGTGGATTAACCAATACACTATGTATAAGTACTTGATGAGTAGAGACAAGAATTAAAAATCTATCAAAAATAAATGTGTCATCTATATCAAATTCATCAAAAGTAATGTATGGTGTAGAAGGTGTTATGCGAGTAATAGTCCCAATCATAACATCCGAGGGATGATCATAATAGGGTGGTCATATCACTACACAATGATAAATATGCACTTCAAAAGTAGATGCATTCAAAGTATTCTTATGGAGTGGATCATTGAATATTTTTAATTTAGAATTTTCATTTTCTCGGCTTAGAAGATTGAGTGGGCTCATCCCATTTAATGATGTTAGATTTAATGTGATCTTCAATAACACGAGGAAGCTATATACATATGTCTATATAATGAAAAATACATAAATGGTAGTTGTAATAGGATTTGGCATCAAAATATTACTTTGAGGCTTGCTTGCATCAACCTTAGATGGTGGAGGGAGAGACACAAGAATGTACTTAAATAAATTTGTTAGGAAACTATGAGGAGCGTATGGTAAACATGTGTAAATTTTTGTTATGTGGGTTGAATTTGTAGCTTAGTAGGTTGATTAATAACATTAACAATGTCTTTAGAAGAAGCCTTAACATCATTAGTCTTGCCCTTAAATGTAGATTTGATTTGAAATTTTGCATTAGATGTATTAGGAATGCTAGCAACATACTTGAGCTTATTCATATGTAATAACTTAGCTTCACACTCTTTTAGTGTATGACATAGATGGTCAAATGATCTAAATTTGTTAAACATGAATAATTATTGTAAAGGAGGAAGTAATATTTGTGTAAAAAGGTCTTATAAGTCACTATCAACCAGGATATTATTCATCTTGGTAAGCATGGTCTGATAATGCAAGACATAATCATTGATATGTTCATTAGAGGTTTGACATAGCTTAGACATTTGTGCATAAGAAACCTTATTCACAATTTTTATAGAAAAGTGTGCTAGAAATTGATTTGCCAATATAGTGGAAGAATGCACAAAATGTGTGGGGAGATCATAAAAACTTTCCAATATCAATAAGGATTTTAGGGAACAACTTGGTAAGAAAGATGTCATGAGAGGCATAATTGACACACACATGAAATGACTTAAGATGTATCACAGGATCACCTTTACCATCATAGATAGAAATTTTAGGTGCAACAAAACTAAGAGGCAAAGGCTAATAGGCCACCTTAGGAGCTAGTGGATTTTGTAGTAATTGGTTGAAATCCATATCATGAGGAGACTTAGATACACCTTGTTGTACTTGTAATATTTGAGCTTGTAACATGTGAACAAGGGTTTCAATATATTTTGTTTCAATGATGAATCATGCCAACCATTAGATATGTGAGGCATAGTAGTAATAGGGGCTGCATGAATAGGCATAGATACATTATGCATTGGGATGTTAGGTTCCTCCGAGAATGTAGACATCATTGATGTAGGAATAATAGATGTTAGTGTGATGAGAGAAGGTTGAGACCTTTCCAAAATAGAATTTTCATTAGATGGATGATCATGATCAAGCTTGTAAACAACAAGAATTTTGATAATGGAATTAATGTGATGAGGAGTCTCACAAATTTTATCACAAAAATATATATAAGTATAACTTGGTCTTAGTCCACAAAATTGTCATCATGATCATAAGAATGTTCACTATGGGTTTCAATATCATGTAGGGTACCTCACAAGTAGTATCAAGGACAAAAATATTAGCATCAATGGACATAGAAAATGAGGCCATGAGGTTATGATGCTTACGAGTAGGAGGGGAAATCTCAATAGGTTGATTTTAAAAATAAGAAATATGCCGCAAGGGCATGGGAGGAAAGGGTATACAAACTAAAATAATATGAAAATATTAAGAATTAATAGTATCATATACTTCTAAAAAAGAGAAACCCTAGGGGAAAAAATCACAATGTTCAACTCAAGAGTTGAATTCACCAAATGTTTTCACCCGTTTTATATTAAATTAGGATTTATAAATAAAAAGGAATGGAATATAAGCTACATGGGTTATTCTAATTAAATAAATTCCAACATTAATCATTAAATATTAGAACATCACATCAATACTTGTAAAAATGAACATGATACAATACAATTTCACAAATACATAGGATTGAGTGTACTTAGTTGATTTGGGTAATCTAAATGATGGAATAGTGATATATAGACTTGAAAGTGCTTTGCAACTAGAACTATGACCTCACAATGCTCCTGGGAAATACCATATAATAGGGGTAGGAACATCTATTCATTCTTTACCTACTTGTATGGTGTTGACCCTACTCATAATTGTGACTTGCAACTTTCTATGATTATCACTTGTTTGAATCTCTTTGTCACTCTTTTTCGGTCACTATCGATCACACTTTGTGGGGGATTTGAATGCTCTTATAAATATTTTAAACCCTAACCACATATATCTAGTCCAATAAAACAAATATTATTTAGGTTGTAGGCATCCTCGTGCATCACCAATATATGCACTAATTTGAAGAGGCCTCAAATCGCATGTTTTTATATACCTAGCATGTGATATCTAGTCACAATGCAATCAAATTTGACATCCTTCCTTTGAAAAAACTTGGGTTGATTTTATCTCTTTCAAATCTACTTGAGTGAGTGAATTTGAGTGCTTTCAAATGTGGGAATCATTCCCCTAGACCTGGTGGAAAGATTCAAACTTATATATGGTGTTTCCTTAATGAATGTGTAGAGGAACTTGTAGAGTGTAAGAATATTTAGGTGTCATTTGTAATATATTTTACAATGGGATTCAATAAGAGTGTTAGGTACTAAATGAGGCAAGCTTCACTTGCAGATATATATGCTTTCAAATTTGATTTAAATTATAAAGGCCAACAGAGAGGAGAAGTAAATTACCCAAAGAATAATGTGCAACTAGAATTTTAGAACGAAATTGAGCAAGTGAAAAATCATACACTAGGGTTAGGAACATATGGACATTCCTACCCCTATTGTATATTTTGAGACTATAGGATAAATATGGAGTATAAATTTTTAAAGCTAGAAAACATATTTTTAAAATGGATTTCATGCAATTAATTCTCTGAAATTGTCGTTAGATGAGTGTGTATTATCAAGAAATCTAGACAAGAGACCTAGACATGTACCAAATGAGATTTGGTAAAGTAAAATTGTTTAAACAAAAGATAAATGTCAATAATAATGGTGTCAAAGAGTAGTATTACCAAATTTGAGTGTCTACAATCTCAATTTTACTTACAATTACTTGAAACTTAATGTCATTGTGATTATTATGATGTACTTCTCTTTTATCTGACCTAAAATGCAAATTTTAATGTGAGTATACTAATGTTATCATATCATCAACTCTATACTTAGTTTATTAATTAAATACGGTGTTGAAAAATATACTAAAACTCTATGTTCTAGGATACAACTCTCAATTTTCAATTTGTACATCCCTATCCAAAATCATACAGCTTAGATCGGGATGTATAGTATGATCTTGAACACACTCTATGCTCTTAAATTATCGTAGTTTCCAACTCTAATTTTGATTCATTATCCCTTTTTTGGCCATGTTATCCTATTACGTCGACCTTTTTATAAAAAATATCCTTAGGATCCATATATAAGCAAGTTAACACTACCTAATTTACTCCTCTATAAATCATATGGAATTTTATTGACATACTCACTTCCAATGCTTAAAAAAGGCACTCAAATATCCCTAAATATTCCTAAAGTTGATGCATATATATTAGGTTAAGAACTAATAAAATTTTACAACACTCAACCAAGTCAAGGATTTAATATTCCCTCACATTGAAGCACACCAAATTCCTATTTCCAAGTCTTAGCAAGAGCACAATAAAATCAAGTATGATCAAAGGGGTTCAAGTTTCCAACTAGTTACATCCATATAGATATTACATGTTAGGTGGAGAACTATGTGTGGTTTTAGGCCTCTTCAATTAATGTCGATGTAGGTAGTGCACAGTGGTACACCATAGAATAAACACTAACATTCTTGCGGATAGTGTAAGTTCTACCCATGGTTTGGGTTTTGGAGTTATTCAACTAATTACACATGATATCAAGACTATAAGAAAACAAGGGTTTGACAAAAATGTTTATTTTCAAGCCACCGAAGGACTTCACAAATTCACATAGCCCAATTTTTTAGGTCTCCAAGATAGTACAAAGGGGAAAGAGTGGATTATACATCCTTAGCAAACCTGTACATTCTTGCACCAAGATATTTCTAGATCACATTTATAGCAATGAAGTTTTGTTATGTTTTGAACTTCCAGTTTCTATAGTCTATCTTCCTATATTACTCTTGTCTTGTTGTTTATATCTAAGTCTCTCTCTCCCTCTCTCTCACTCACAAACATTTTGATTGTATATACATTTATTGAAAGAACCAATACATTATTCTATTTTTTTGCAATTAATGTTGGAATTTAATTTATTATAATAAATCCTAGTCTTCAGACCTTACATTCCTTTTTTATTATTATTTATTGTGTAAAAACTCTAAATTAACCTTAAAAGGTGCAAGCAGGAATATCTAGGATATCCTTGAGTGATTTTGAGGAATTTAAAGTGATATTGACTTTTTTATATAACCTTATGTTATCACCGAATCACAACACCCTTATGTTTACACAAGTGCATATACTTGAGCTCACGGTGTGATTGGATAACATGGGTACTATCTCTAAGTTGTGGGACTTGCTACTTGAGATAGACCTCCAGAGAAAGTTGGTTCTTGCTCCTAAACTACCTACCATAATCTACTCTAATGCAGGTAAAACTAACTATCCTAATATAACTTTCTAAGGGACCAAGGAGAGAGAATGCATAAAAATGAAATCCTACACTAAAGCAGTGATAAACTAGAAAAGGAGGGGTGTGAGAGTAGTCTTCCAATGTGTGAAAAATAGAAGTAAAATGCATATTAGAAGGGGTGATAATAGTTCTCCACAATCTGGCAAATGCATTCACAATAATATTTCATACATGCACAATAATAATGATTCCTTGCAAGAGCATAAAAATAGAAACAATGTTATTGTAATGAAGGTTGAAAGGGTAAGAAGAGTGCAAACAAACACAAAAGGGGAAGATGCATCCACAAACTTGTATTTTATTGCTTCATGATATGCACAATTTAATATATTACAAGATAAGGGCTTGGATCACCATGCAAGGAGTCCACTATAAGGGCCTACAGCACATTGGCTTCACAA
This sequence comes from Taxus wallichiana var. yunnanensis, assembly GCA_018340775.1. Taxonomy (NCBI): domain Eukaryota; kingdom Viridiplantae; phylum Streptophyta; class Pinopsida; order Cupressales; family Taxaceae; genus Taxus; species Taxus wallichiana. The sequence goes on along the minus strand of CM031235.1, from coordinate 428,290,525 downwards.
ATAAATTTTGACAGAGCTTTGCTACAACAAAATTACCTCCTCCTTACAATGAGCCCAACACTCCAATTTATAGAAAAATAAGAAGAGAGAAAGAGAGAGAGAGGGAAAATGGAAATCCTGAAATCTGTCCTTTAACCACTTGTAAGAGGTATTAAATGGAGTGAAATGATGTTTTGTTGCTTGCAAAATTCTCCCCATACTATCCCATGACTTGCAACAGTGAAATATGGCAGCCCATGCTTCATTGAATGCATCCAACTACCAAATAAAACACTATTATGAACTTGGCCACATTTTCAAGAAAATATACATCAATCCTTCATATAATCTATATTTTCTTGATGTTTGTGCATCATGCTCAGAAACATGATTCCAATGGTACCAATTTTGTGTGATTTTGTTGAGAAATACAAAATTTATGGCCTTCTGAGTGTGAGCAGCTATTTTGGGTTTACTGACATTTTCTGATCATTTGATGACAATGACCATTAATTGACTAGAGATGAATATGTTTCTTTTATTTTAATATATCTACCCTCATCAAAATTAATAAATCCAATTTTTTTGATGTAGAGGATGTCGTGCTCATTCTAGAAAGTCCAATTTTATGAAAATCGGAGCTCGGAGTCAAAAGTTATGGCTGTTTGAAGTTCGGGAGGTCAAACATTGAATTTTTCTCTTCATTGTGGCTATTTCAGGAAAAATCAGGTCCACGTGTCCCAAATGTCCTAGACACATTCTCTCCTATCACCTGATTTGGGCTTCCTTGTCCTTACACATCCGCCATTGATAAATGTGTGAATTCTTTACAAAATAACTCCTCTAAAGTACAAATGTGTGAAGTCTGTACAAAATGAAAAGAAACTCCCTATAATTCAACACCAAGACTTTTCAAAAATACATCTAAGGTCTTGCAAAAATCATCCCAAAATGGTTTCTTAAAAATATAATATCAATGTCTAACATGTATGCATCATCAACACAAAAATTAGGAGTGTAAGATACCTCACATACTGCTTGTGGAACAAAGGTAATTGTAATAAAGGTATGAAGCTAAGAACATGTCGTCACCGGTGTCGATGGGTCTCCAAATGTGGGAGATTAAAGAGGAGGTTTAATATTATCTAAAGGATGATTGGGAGAGGTAGGAAAGTTATCCTCATCAATACTCTCATCATCATAACTAGAAGAAAAATCCTCATCATCAGGAATATGAACAAGAAAATATGTATCAAAAATTATCATCACATAAAGTGGGTGTTGAAACAACAATATCATAAGGATTAGAAGTTGAAATCTCTAAAGGGTCTCTAAATAAGGACTAAAGAATGATCAAAATAGTGAAATTACACTCCGTGTGTGCCATATGATGGTCAAGAGGCATGGAAATGTACATCAACAAAATACCAATAATCATGATACAAGTGGAAAGCCGGACTTCAAGTTGATTTAGATCACTGGGGTAGGTACTTGTCCATATAAAAATGGATAAAGGTCATCATAAATGATAAAAAATTCCATGCTTGAATACCACAATGCATAATTATCCCTACCAAGAAAAAGTGGAGTTTGTGATGCGAAATGGTGCTATGAAGTATAAATTTGGAAAGAAAATCCTCCATTGTGCATCCAAAAATAAGAGAAATCGGTGCAGAAGAGTCATGGAAGACAAAGCACACTCAAATGGACATCGAACACAACCAATAATGTGTTTGGAATGCAAGAAAATAGGAAAAGGTGAGAACACGTGCACAAGGTTGCAAGTTTTAGAATAATCCTAAAATGTGTCTACATGTGATTACAACACCAAAAAATAATATTTAACCCTATGTTTATGGCACTTTATACTTAGTGTGTTGATTACAATAAGGTGTGTTCATGCAAAGTGAAAAAAATAGCCACTCAATTTTCAATACGTGAAAAATCATGAAATTTTGGAGGTCACATTAAGTTTCATTCGTATGCAATAAAACAACACTATAACAAGAACAATAAATTTGAAAGCAAGAAAAAAGGGGAAATACAAATTTTCATGTGATAAAAATCATCTCACAACATGTGGGAGCTCCCTTGCTATAAGGTTTTGGTGGACGTGCTCACTAACCCTTAAACAATAATAAGACCACAACAAGGTTACAAAATGGCTCTAAACGAGCCAAAAGACCTCCTAGAACACAAACAAACCTCCCGAAATGCACTACACACCTCCAAAAAAGTCTTATACCTTCACAATATTCTCTAAAGACACGTTCACGGAAAAAAATGACAAAAAGGGCCTCCAAAAATGATAATCCCATTCACAAGCACACGTTAGAGAAAATCCTAATAATGGTAAAATTTAATATTTTTCCCAATTATTTTAGTTTACCAAAAAGATTAAAAAATATTGGGATATTAAAAAAATTAACTTTATCAATTTTAATAAAAATATCTAAATAATGAATTAAAAATCTTCTTTATTAATAAAGTTTACACTAATTTTAAATAAATTAAATGGCCTATGTTTTAAATAATAAAACAAGGCTTAACATTTTTATAAGACTATGGATTTGATTTAAAATAGAGGAAGAGTTTTAAAAAACATGATCAATGTGGTGATAAGTGACTTGATGGTAGGGGAGTTTTCCAATGCATGTGAGATAAAAAAGGTAATGGACAAGGTGGAAGACTTGGCAAGGTCAAAACCAAGTGTGCCAAGTGTGTGACAGTCATCGAGTAGGATATAAGGAGGTCGAGAATGTTTGGGAGACAAAGATGACTTAGAGCTCAAGTAACACGACCGAGAAGGTAGAAGCTACATAGGATTTGTGAGAAGGTGATCATTTTCATGTTGAATAAAATAGTGCGGAGGAGGAGACGACCTAGCCACTCCACTTACCACAACAAGTAAGGAGGGTTAAGCAAGTGAGCTTGGTTAAGGTGATATCTCATTTGAATGGGTGGCACAAGCACAAAACTAGGCTACATAGAGTAGGGAGGTAACTAGGGAAGTTGATCCGTGTAAGCAAGTGAGGCCAAGAAGGTGGAGATTTATGGATCCAGAACTAATGTTAAGCATGGAAGATTTGATGTGAGATCAAACAATTAACAAGGTAGGGATTTCAAGTCATACGAGATCTTGGTTAAGAGCTCGAAATGGGAGAACTCATGGGAGACGAAATTCATGGGAGGTGAGAAGTTGAGCTATAGTATGGGGAATCCATGGGGCGATCCCGAGGTGTATCATCTAGAGATATGAGAGGGAGTAATATTTAGGTTTGAGCCCAAGGTAGCTTAGCCACCCAACTCGAAACTTGGATAGGAACTTGGCCAACTCACGGAACCAAGCTAAGAAAGGGGAGAGATAAGAGCTCGGGAAGTTTAATATGGAGTGAAGGATTAGGGTGTAGAGAATATAGAAGGAGAAGAGTAGAGAGGAGGAGACATAGGTTAGAAAAAAATAGAAGGGAGAGTTGGGAGATGGAGAGCCACAAAGGGATCTCCATATTTGAAAAACTAACTTTAGATGCAACAAACCAAACTTGGAAAAGAAACTCCTATATCTCCAAATACAACCTCCATACAACAAACACCCAAAAACACACACACAAAACTCCACAAAACACATATTAAACTATATTAATACAATTAGATCAAAAATCAAATACATATTAAAAACTTATGTAAGAAACTAATAAAATCATGAAACCAAGAGTAGTGAGAGGAAAAAATGTTATGAGCGACATGATTCCCAAAAACATAGCTCTGATAGCATGTGAGAGAGTGTGAGAATGATGATAAATACATCATTTGTGCACATCAACAAATTTTCACTCGAATTAAAACACAAAGTAGCTTCAAGAAAAAGACAAGCAATTAACCACCAAGAAATTGTGCAAGTAAGAAAAAGGTCTCTTCATTCTCATTGATCAAAAAATGAGTAAAAATAGTAGTGATATGTAACTCCCATGCATAAACCCATCATACCTCCATAAGGGATAAAATAATTACAATTCAGAAATAGAATGTAACTCTTGTATGACATATGACACACACCGACGCACACTGATGCATATGAAAAAATATATGACAAAATATGTCATGCATATAACTCCTGATGAAAAACTAGAGACCTATGACTCACCTAAGGTAAGATGAATCACCATGTGTGAGGGACGATAACTAAAAAAAATGTAAACAAAATCCCTCACACCAAAAGATCCATCATCATGATCTCTAAATAAGCCTCTAAAAACAAAAAAACATTGCAATATTTTCTAACCTACAATTTAAACTATCTAACTTTCTATAATTTTTATATTCAAATATTGATCATTACATTTTTATAGGTGTATTCATGTTTAAATTAATACTTATCTGATTGAAATAATCTAACACCAAGTTGATTCATAGCCTATTTAATCAAACTAATACATCATGATAAATCCATGAAAGGAAAAGATAAACTAATATGCATAAAAACATTAATCAACATTAAAATGTGAACCTATCCTTTGATTGTTTGGATTGGATTTAGATTGTAGATACTTCCTTTATGAGATGAATGCAACTATGCATAATCAAAGGATTTATCCAAGGAAGAGGAATCGAAATGCGAGAACTTTTTAGAAAGCACGATCATGTTAGGAATTACTAGGATTGGTAATTACCAAGCCTAAAATGTGAGTGTGTTATAACACGAGCATGCCATAGCATGATCTCGTAATAACATGCTCATTCCCGATTGTAATGTTGCATATTTGCTTTTGGGAGGGATTACTAGAATAAATGTTTAAATATTTCTTGTACTTTAAGTATAAGTTTTTCATTTATTAATATTTATACCTTATACTTTAAGTATAATTTTTTCATCTATTAATCTTTATACTTTATTATTTCTTATACTTTAAATTTATTTTATTAAATATATGAAATTAGGTTCACTTTTCACCTTATGAAACTAGTCTCACAACTCCAAAGAGCCATGATTTAGAAGATAGTTTTCATATTCTAATCAGATTAGTACATAGGTATTCTTCAATATTTTAGCATTCATCCTAAAGATTTAGGGATTAAATTATACAATTTATATCTATTTTGTGAAACAATATAGTCATTGTTTAGGTTTTGGGGTATTATTGATTGGTTATTGACATTTTTAGGAGTTTTAGATGTGTCAAAACTATATTTTATAAACCTCACAACTCCCAAAGGTAGCAACAATTGCTTGAATATATGTACTCATGAAATTCCTTATAATGCATAATAACTAAAAACACATATGTAAGTTTTAATCAATTCAAATAATCAAGGGAATGGTTGTATTGATGTCAGTGAAGGATCTAAAACATCATAAAGAAAATGGGTGCAATCAAGAAAATCATGAGGTCTATAAAGGATATAAAACATCAAGAGATTCATCAAGATTCAAATCATCAAGGGAATGGTCATTAGAAGAATGATAGGAGAAGCCTTCCTTTAGTGATGGTGGAAATCACCTCAGGATCACAAATAATGCATATTTTATGAGAGTGTTTCTAAACACTTAATCAATTCTTGGTAATGAAATCACATCTTGCAAGTTAATGAGGTGGAATTTACAGTGTAGAGGTCAAGAACATGGAATTCATTCTCAAACATTCCTCCAATTTTCATTTAGGGATAAATCATTCTATCATGAGGAGGAAACCTATCTCTATGAGGATAAATTGAGAAAGAGGGTGTCCAAGATCATAAGCATGCTTCCACTCATGTGACATCTTGGGAAGGGAGGTGAATTGTGAGATTAAGAAGAGATCATCATGTTCAAAGGTGAAATGTGAGGCTCAAGGAGTGAATTAATGATCATTATATCCCAACTCTACCATTATGTCCAAATCTCTTTGAGGAAAAAATAAAAATGATCTAGTCAAAGCTCTGAGGCATTAAGGACCATCATGTGTGAAGGATCAAGAAATCACCTATTCTCATGAGAGGGATATGAGAAAGAAGTGTATGAGCATCCTAAATATGATTCCATTCAAGGAGGATTTTGAAGCCTAGAAGGGTAAGAGGATGATATTCATATGGATATGTTGTCATGTGAATTGACTAACCCAAAAATGTAAAACTTAAACCATGAAAACCAAGCCACAATGTGAAATCTTGCTCCCAAATCTTCTTGAATCCCTCTCTAGGCCAACCTTTATTTTGTGTCATGATCACCTTGTCCTTGAAGGTAGTTATAATGCATTGGGTGAACATGTATAATTTTTCAAAAATGTTTAACAAGGTCCATTATTCCATTCATTAAAGTGCAATAAAAGACTAATTCTTTGGCAAGCCTAAAAAGGCCAATTTTGGCCATTTCAAAGCTTGTGTGCATCCTCCGGGAGGGTTATGAAAATGTATTAAGTATCCAAAGGTGGTATTTAAAATCCTTGAAGTTTTTGGAAGCAAGTTCAAAATATTTATGAAATTTTTGATTATTCAGGGATATTTTGTTTAACATCGGGTTTTCGATGCAATGAATGAGCATCAAATTGTTAACCTTGATTTCTCCGAATAATTCTGGAGCTTCATAAGAAATTAGGAGGAATAAAGTAGGCACCAGAAATATTTAATAATCCTTTACATTGTGGTAAAATATATTTTGATCCAATTCCGTCAAAGGAAATGCTAGCAATCATCTCATTCTCTTAAGCAATGCATACCTCCCAAGAGTGTTCATAAACACTTAATTAGTGCTTGGTAATGATCTCAATAAATTTTGGAGGTTGAGAACATGTGATTCACCTTCAAGTCCTAATTTCACGTGGATAAAATTAATCAAAATGGTGTTCTTCGTAATGGTATCGATTCTTCTCCATGAATGATGTGACTCAAGAAGAATCCTAAATTTTATAGCCCAAAGCTAGGTAGATTTATCTTCTAAGAATCCATATCACTTGAGATATCAATATTTTCTTGTTGAAACCCTAAAATAGGGTTTTATATAACCCGATAGGGAGAAAATTCCTATTTCTTATCGACACACCCTTCTTGGCTCACTTATTGAATATGCATTAGGAGGATTAAATTCAAGTTTCTTCTTTAATAACCCAGATATGTGGATGCATGATATGCTCCCAACATTAAGCTTTAGGTGAGAAAGGCCATGAGAATTAAAAACACGGTCAAGGTTGAAATTAAATGCTAGATGTCATGAGCTTCCATTGTATATCTGTAATGAAATTACTTAGATAGATTTAAATATCAGCAGTAATAGAACATCAAAGTGTAGATAAATGATCACGATATGCAAGTATAATTTATAGGACTAAGGGAGTATAAATATTCAATCCCTTTCCTCTTGATATACATTAATATGTGCATCCTTCCAAATCGGTGTGCATCCTTCCTCTCGACTAACATGATTTCATTTCAACCTTCACCCCGGCTTAGATGAAATTCCTAATAAGGTTTTAAATTTTTTTAATTGTGTAAATATGATTACTCAAGTTGATAGATTAATTGAATAAGATTCGGTGAAATATAAATTCCTCTGGAGGCCTAAAAGGGAAATTTTTGGAAATTTTGCATCTAGTAAACACACTTCCGAATGTTCAAGGAAATTCTAAACCATCCGAGGGTGATTTTGGAGAGAATTGAAGGTATTAAGTAATTTTGAAAATTTTAGGAAATAAAATATCATTTAGGATCCATCTATTCAACAACGGTTATTCAGGGTGTAGGGGATGAGAGATTTAATGTTCAATGGTGTCTTCTATGGAATATTACAGGAGTTCCCCAATGATTTAAGAGGGGAAAATGCATTGAAATGTGTAATAAACATTCACTTGGACAATAGGTGCAATCATTAGAATTATGAGATATATGAAGGATATAAAACATTAAGAACCTCATTGAAATTCAATCCAATAAAGGAATGATCATCATGATCACGATGAGAAAGGATCATCATGAGTGGTGATGGTAGTAATATCAATTTCACAAATGGTGCATATCTCTTGAGATTTTTTCTAAGCACTTAATCAATATTTGGCGATGTTCTCACATCTTGCAATTCGGGAGCATCTTTTGCAGTGCTTAAATGTAGTTATAGTTTAAGAAGATGGATCTCACCCTCAAAAATTCCTTTAAGTCTCATTTAGGATCAATCCTTCCATATAGAGGAAACTCCGTTAGCTAGATTTTATGCTCGCTTATATGCATAAACCTAGGAAATCATGGGATAAATCCCCTTCATTTAATGGTGAAGCTCCCGTGTGTTGTATCTATTTATTATACTAATTTATATTTAGGGTATTACTTTAATTTCACGGCTCATAAACCATATTCAAACAACTTTGCAGTAAGTAAGCAATTGTATGGGCAAGTAGTAGTTAAGAGAAGTGAAAAGAGAATGTGGGAGGATATCGGTAGATATATAAAAGAAATGTGCTTCACAATAAGTAGATTACAGAGCTTGTTACAACCATACATAATAAATAAATACTTGATTTTTACAATTTCCATCAAATGAAAATAAATGCATTCAAATGGAAATTCAAGATAAAACAAAGTTTACCATAAACATCCACAATGTGCACAACAAGACTTTATAAGACACAAAGTTCAATAAAATATTCCTTCTTCTTATTCAAGACCAACTGATTTACAAAATGAACATGTGATTACTTCAACAAAAAATTTTAAATAATAATGCACAAAGTATAAAATTTGTTTTCCAAAAACATTTTCTGATCCCTAGACCATATGCCTTTCTCTATTTATAAATTTCATCAGAAAACATAAATATAAGTCATTGATTACATTTCCACATGTTCCTAGCTACAAAACTACAAAAAGTGTATCATTTCTCTCCTCAAAATTCTCATTGATTGGCACGCCTGACATTGGAATGTTCCTCAATCCTACATAACCTAAAATATTTCACACATTGTGCCATGTATTCATAAGTAATTGGCTTTTTCAACCAACTTGAAGTAATGGTGTTTAACTAAATTACTTAAGTTTTAAACTGAAGTTTCATTACTTTATAACATTATCAAACCATAAAAAGGAGGGGAAGAAATAAGAAGAAGAATAAGAAGAGTAATAAGGAGAAGAAGAAGAGGAGGAGGAAAAGGAGATAAACCAACCACAAGAATTCGGTTTCAGTTTGACCTTCATCCTCAATCTCTACCTTGTTCTTCTCTTGATATTTGGAATAATGATCTAGCATATACTTTATCACCTTTTCCTTAGCTTTGGCTATGTCTTGAATTTATATTTCATATATGAGTAATCCCCTTACCAATATGTTTCCAAAACTGATTACTCTCCCTAGACCAGACCCAAGATACTTGACATCTTGGTGAAGCTTTGAAAAATTTTCCACTGAATCACATGTGAAGGGAGTAATAGCATTATCAATTTCTCATTGAAAAATATAAAGGAAATATTCCATATATTTTGGTGGCTTAACAAGAGTGTATTTTGTGACATCATAAATGCAATCATCCATCTCATCTATAGTTTTCTCTACTTTTCCTTCCAACAACTTCATTTCTTCCATCATTCTATTAAATATATTTCAGCAGAAAGAGAGAGTGAAGTATTCCTATTTTCCCTTCTTTATCGATCCTTCGCACAATATGTTCTTCAATCAACACATTTAACGGTAGTTATCTTATTTCTTTGAGACTTTCCAATTCAATTTCTATGATCCCGCATTCATTGTCATCCTCTAGTCTTATACTCTTTAATTTATCCCACTTGTCATGAAAATATTTCATTTTAATTAGGACCTCTACATATTCTCACTTATCCATTTCAAATATTTATGTCATCCATTCATCTATGGATTTGGCCTTGTCCCATGTTTCTTTCATTATTGTAATGACTTGGGGATTGAATTACTCTCTTATTAGTACGTAGAATAAATAGAAGACAGGAAAATTTTACAATAGTTTCACACAACTTAGATATATGTTCCTTTAGCTTGACATTATTGGCTCTTTATTCATCAAGATTAAGGAAGATATTATCAATCATGATTTAGGTGTCTTGTTTGATTCCTTCAATAATTATTTCCCCCAAAGGCACTCTTGTCACAACCAAGTCTTATTCATATAATTCATCCTTTTTCTTACCTATTGTTGGGGTGGAAACTTCATAAAAATTTTATCTTGATGGCTCAATTTTAAGCTTAGAGGTTACCTTAGCTATTTTTGACCTCTTCCCTTTTCTATCAATACTTTTAACAACTATAGATCCATTTCTTCCAAATTAATTACTTGTTATTTAGAAGTGTCTCAGTGATGCTAACCATGATGAGAAGTCTTATCCTCAAGATACTTGAAGTACCCGAATGGATCACCATCTCTTGACTAGTCACAACTGTAGTAGAGTGTAAAACCATTTCTTGTTGTGATTTAGGTGCTTTAAATGCAGTACCTTGTAACCACACTTTTCCAGTTCGTCCATTTTCTTAATCACCAATTGATTTTCAATCTCTTTCTCTTTAACATTTTTGTTTCTAGAATCCAATTCAATTTATTTTCCCTTTTGGACCTCTTTTTACACTTGAGGCTTTTTCACACTCTTTGGTTGAGTGTGCTCTTCAATTATTTCTCAATTTCTCAATATTTTGTTTCTCTAGTTTCTATTTCATCTTTACCTTTCTTTTGTGATTTTTATACTTCATGAAGTGAGCATCTCTCCATGATAGGATCATTTCCCTCCTCATGTTGAGTACTAGAATAATCATCGATGGTGGAGGATGAGGATTTTTGGTGGATAGAAAGTAAGGGGATGGGGATATGGAGTATATACCCTTATTGAGGGAAGAATTAATGTGGAATTCTTTAAGGGTGGTATGATAATCCCCACTTGTGTAGAAGGAATTTGCATTGAAGGGGAAAAAATAGATGAGGATACCATTTGTGTTGATGAGTGAGAGACTTAACTTAGAGTGACTTCAAGGGTTGATGTTTACTTGGATGATGGGAATTCTATTCTAGGCTTATTGGTTGGTTGTGACCTCTTAGGTCCCTTGCTAATTTTACACAAATCCTTATTTTATTTCGGTACACTTTTCACTCATTTGCTTCATTATTAATTCTTTTAGACAATAACCTCTTTCAAGGAGCCAATTTGAGATGTAAACAAGGAACCTTTATGTTTAATCCTCAAATATTTTAGCTTTATTTCTTATGGGTGTGAGTGGAGCATTATCCTCTCTCATCTGATTGTAGGAATTACAAATTATATTCCCATCATCATGAAGATTCTTAGGATTTTTTTCTAGTCCAAAGTCAATAGTCTACCGATTGTCAACCCGTTATAAGTATCTTCTTCCTCGACTTCAAATTCATCCATGCAATCAATACAAAAATCTTCATGTGTTGGGAGGTGCATGTAGTCCATTGTGACTATATTTTGTGTAATATTTTTTAATTCAAAATTTATCATGGCTTCATAGCATTCTTATTCATAATGATGAAACATATCTTTCGAAATATTATTGGCCTTATGAATGCTAGCACAATGATAATGGCCAATGATAATTGGGAAGCTAACCATTGCCCTATGAAGTGTTGATTTTAGGTCATGTAGCTCCACTAGTTGTCTGCATAATTCCAGTAGTATCCACTTGTCATTAGGATATCTTGGGAGTTTAAGTGGTTTTCCTAAGAAACCACAGACTCTGAGATAAGTGAAAGTAGAGAATTGAATGAAGATATACCCATATTAGGTAACTATATTCCATGCTACATTGGTCACTCTTTTTGTTCCTACTTCAGTAGTGAGCTTGCAAATAATATCATAGAATAAGAAATCATTTACTTTCCTACATTTCTTAAAATATTCTGACAATACCAACTGAGGTTAATACTCATAAATTGGTTTTGAAGATAAAATTCCTTTGCTATGCAAGCTATAAAAAGTGTCATTTTTTAAAGCATACACTAGATAATAGGTCATCTTAAAATTGAAATTTTGATTGACCTCCTTCAGCTGGCGATCGTGTTGATACTTATCAAATCAGCCCAATTAATTGATGCACTATTCTTGTTAGTCTTAATTGTTCTGATGAAATAATACATACAAGTGAATAAATTCTTAGAAGTCTTTTCTACATTAATTATACATAACAACTGAGTTATGTCATCAACATCCTAAAAAATATCTGACCTCACAATGGTTTTAGGAAACCTAGAAGGCTTCTTAGGTTTCTTAAAATAGTTAAAATTCATAATCCTAATATAGTCACCTGGATTATCTTCCCATATCTTAATGGCCATTTTTTATATCTACATCCAACACCTTTTCCTTTATGGGGATATTCAAGCTATAATTGAAAAATTGAGTGTCAAGTCTCACCACTAGGTTGCATGAGGTATCCTTGACTAGACTTGTTAGAGGATCATAACACTTAGCATATTCCAAAAAAATTCAGTAATCGAGCAACACTAGCAAATTCAGGATACTGTATCAATCCATTGTTAGTCAAGGATTTCATAAGAGGTTTCTAACTTATGGTCTCGGATCTTTCTATAATCTCATCGTGGACACATGTCCTATATATTTTCACTGATTTTAACAAACTTAGATGCAACACAAGATTCAACTAGATAACATTTATATTCATACTTCATTTTACCCCCTTGTGTTTCATTAATCGCCTAGATCTAGGTTTTCTATTTCCTTTCTAGCCTCGGAGGTTTCCTCAATCCCAATATTAGGACCTTCCTAAATAATGACCATTTCCCCAACTTATAATGACTTTTCCTTGCTTTGGGTGATCCTTCTCTTTCCCCATATCTTTTCTTTTCTTTTCTTTCAAGTGAATAATGTGTGTCAACTCGTAATATTATTAATAATCCCTTTCCTACAAATGGGTTGAGGTTGAATTTCTCAAAAAATTCTTCAATCGGCAAGCATGAGGTTTTTTTATTGATGGCAAATAGTTTTGAAGGGACTATACCCTATTTACAAAGAAGGCCAAAAAGCTAGATATAGCAATCAAAGTATCAGCAAAAAAAGGATCAGCATCCAGAATAGGCGTTTGAAATCAACCGTAACCAAAAAGTTACATCAGGAGCAAAACAGAACAAGCACTGCAACCATGCAGCCAGAAAACAATAAAAATAGCAAAAACAATGGAAAAGATTGGTGCCTGCAGTGAAAAAACAACCTTACTTCTTAGCTTCTCTGGTGATTTTAGATTTTATGGTTTGTAGAGAAGTGAAGAGGGCCACCGTAGTCATATGGGTGGGGTCCTTAGTATCAAGCTTAGCCAAGGTTTGGCTGCTCTCCTTGGCCATTCCCCACAAAGTCTCTGGAATCCCACTCAACACAGTGATGCTGCGAACATGTTGTTCCAGAAAATCACTGATAGCATTAAAAATTTCCATACTATGCTCATGGCGATCCTTGGCTCTTCCCACTCGATTGTCCAAGGAATTCAACTTTTTATAGATGTCCTCCACTTGCTGGTTATCAATCTCAGTACCCTCATCAATCTTCCTTTTCCCTTTTTTCTTGGTAAGCTGCGTCACTTCCTCCTTCAGCTTCATCATCTCCTTTTCAAGGTCATTCAGTCTTTGTATAGTGTTATTTGCTTCATTTTGTGAGGCCTCTTCATGGCCAACACTGCTTATGTGTAGCAGGTTTTGTGCAACTTCCATATCCTTGCTACTGTGAAGGATTCTACTCAAAATTGGGGTTTCCAGCTTGAGCTTCTTCTATTTTCTGGTATTAGGCTTGGGGGTGGTGGCAGTGATGAGAGTGGGGGTCATGGTGGAAGGGATGTGGGTGGGGGTGGTGGCAGTGATGAGAGTGGGGTCGTGGTGGAAGGGATGTGAGTGGGGTGGTGTCGGTGGAGGGAGGGAGAGGAGTCATGCTGGGGGAGGAAGGGAGGCTAGGGTATTTGGAAATGCAAAGCTTGTGCAACAAGAGAATAAGCCCTTGATGCAAAGGGGTAGCCCATGTATGCTTCTGGAACTCCCAGATGGAGTGTTCAAGAGATTTCAGGAGATAGTGAGGGAAACAGACCATGATTTATCTATGGAAGTGGTTTAGAAAAACTAAATGCTTAGTGGGGATAGTGACATACCTCCCTTCCAAATATATGTAATGGACCATCATGTGGGTTATCTCATCAAAGGGTGGTGGAATTGAACTAACCCACAACCCCACTGTAACAAACATCAACACCTCATCCTCAACAACAAATTTCTTCTCTTCCACCTTTTTGTCAACTCTCTTGCTGAAGAAATAGAGGCCTTCCATCTCCAAACTAGTACCTTCAGTAATAAGCTCTTCATTCACTGTAATTTTATGTCTACCATACTCAACTCTGCGGTCCTTCCAATCCATGGCGAATTGAATTGAAATGCTCTGGTCATGACCTTGAATGCGATCGATGAAATTTGTAATCCCGCCCTACTTAAGGAGATTCCAGAGCTCTGCATTTTCCTTCCAATCTAGATCACTGCAAGGTTCAATCTGACATGGGGCTCCTCCCATTTTTACCTCTCTGTAGTGTTTTCCCTTCTTGCCTTCTAAACCCTTGTTCGAATTTTTGTATGGAATTTTGTTGCACTTATGTCTGTCCCGATTATTTAGAATCCCGCACACATTTTAGGAGTGATGAGAGTAGTTCCCGCATGTGTGATCTTTGAGATTCACTAAAGCCCACTCCAAGTCATCATTATCCTTACTTCACACTTGAGTGCCCATGAATTTCTTTGAATGCTGATTTGTACCTTCTCAGGGATGTAAATAACATCATTCCAAATAGTTAAATTATTATTTATGCCATAATTGGCCAATCCATCAAAGAACCTTGTCACTTTCCCGTAAGTGTGCCTAATACGACTATTTTTGAAGGTTTTGCAGATGCTTATGGATTCCATGATTAAATCCTTGATATTCCAACTAGGGGGCGAGGATTGATTAAGATGATTAATAATATTAAGTGAGTCTCCTTCCAGGATAATATTATGTATGTTCTGAGTCTGGGCTATTCTAAGCCCCCATAGAGTAGCCAAGGCTTCAGCATAATGGTTAGTTTGGACCCCCATTTTACCAGCATAGGTAGTAATCAGATTTCCTCTATGGTCACGAATCACTCCTCCCCCTACAGCAATCCCGGGATTACCCTTAGAAGCCCCATCAAAGTTCAATTTGTGCCAGTTAAGATCAGGAGGATGCCAATGTATTAGAGACCTATCAATATTAGGGTGTGTGTTATTCTGAATATTGTCAACTCCAATTTTCCATTTGGACAAGATATTCTCTTATTTTTTAGGATAGTTCTTATTCTTGGGGGTTTGAATCTGCAATCTTCTCTTTGACAACATTAATTATCTTCATAAAGCTTATCTTGTGATGTTGCTTAATGTTTCTGAAAATGATGTCATTTCTGTCCTTCCATATTCTCCAAATGATATGGGGCATAACCAATTTCTAGAGTCTTCTCACAATACAATGCTTAAAAGGGGGATTCCATTGGGTCCAAAACTGGATAAAGTCCTTCGGCACAACCCAGAGAACTTTGAAATTAGAAAAGGCAATATTCTAGATTTTAGTAGCATATTCACAGTGCATTAGAAGGTGTCTAATATCCTCAGAATTTTTTTTACAGAGATGGCATCTATTTGGAATAATGAAACCTTTTCTAACCAGGTTATCAGTGGTAAGAATTCTGCCCCTAAGTACCAGCCAAAAGAAAAAGTTGATTTTTGGTGTGAGCTCAGCCATCCAAATCCTACTCCAGTTGAACTTGCACTACATAGTTTCAAAGAAAGAATTATATCCAGCTTTAATAGAATAATCCCCATCAATAGAGTTATTCTAGAACAATTGATCCTTGACATCCATTTGACTTAAGGGGATAAGATTCAACTACTCTTGTGATGAAGACATCATGTGGTTCATATCATCCCTATCCACAGAGAGTTTTTTCCATTTCTTATTATTGCCATCCATTTCAATGTAATCCATGATTCTAGTACCATACTTACACTCAAGGCTATCTTTGACTACTCCAAATATGTCAATGAGGCTGCAACTAGTCCATTTATCTTCCCAAAAATTTATATTTTTGCCATTCCCCACTTTCCATTTACTTCCATGCCTAATGAAATTCCTGGTCTAAACTAAATTATTCCAAAATATAGAGCCATAGGGAAGGTTCTCTTCTTGAAGAAAAGATATATTTGTTTGTTGATTAAGGTATTTGGCTTTAATTAGTTCAATCTAGGTTTGGTTCGCTGAGAACATTCTCCATCCCATTTTTGCAAGTAGAGCCTCATTCATTTTTCTGATATCTTTTATACCCAGACCTCCTTTTTTTTTGGAGTACAAACTTGGTCCCAAGTAACCAAGTGATATTTGAATTTACCCTCCATTCCCTACCAAATAAAGTGCCTCTGAATCCTCTCAATTTTTTCTCTAAAAGCAGAAGGGATATTGTAGAGTGACATGATATAAATAGGGATATTCTGAAGAGTAATTTTTATGAGTAGGCATTTGCCAACACTTGAAAGAATGGCTCCTTTCCAGCCAGCCATTTTCTTTTGGAATCTTTCCAAAAGGGCATTCCAGACATTGATTGATACTTTTTTCATACCAAGGGGGAGCCCTAAATAAGTAGTGGGGAGTGAACTAATTTTGCAGCCTAAAATTTTAGTAATTTCAATCTGCTATCCTCATTGGTGTTAAAAAAGAAAATTGAGCTTTTATCAAAATTAATGTCTTTCCTCGAAACAATTTCATAAAGTTTCAGGATAGAATTTATAGCCTTAGCTTCAAGAATGGAAGCCATTAACAAAAGGATTGTATCATCTGCAAATTGCTGATGAGAAGCTGTTTGATTAGTGGAAGTGGGCTTAGATCCTTTCAACAATCCATCGATGACTGCTTTATCAATTGTTCTAGCTAAGACTGTCTGCCATAAGAATGAAAAGCAAGGGGGATATGGGATCCCCTTGCCTTAGCCCCCTTCTACTATTGAAAAATCCCACCAGTTCTCCATTTACCACCACTAAAAATCTGGCTGTAGTAATGCATGCCTTAACAATTTTTCTGAATTTAGTTTGAAAACCAAATTTTGCCAGAACCTTATCCAGAAAGGTCCAGGAGACTTTATCAAATGCTTTATTCATATCAAGTTTAAGGACCATGTTAGCTTTTTTGTTATTATCCATAGAGTGGATAGTCTCATGGACCATAATAACTCCATCCTGGATAATCCTACCTTTGATGAATCCACTTTGTTGCTTTGATATTAAATCATTCATGATAGATTGGAGTCTAGTAGCAATGATCTTGGTAAAAATTCTGTAAATCACATTCACTAGATTGATAGGTCTGAAGTCTTTGAAATCTTTAGCATCCATTTTTTTGGAGCAAGAACAATATGAGTGTTGTTTAGCTATTTCAATAGATCCCCAGTTCTATAAAATTCATTCACCACCCTGAGAAGGTCATCCGAGCATATTTCCCAAAACTTTTGAAAAAAGTTGACCGAAAACCCATCCGGGCCCGGTGCCTTATCTCCTTCAAGAGTGAACACTACTTTTTGAAGTTCTTCTATTGTGACAACTTTAGTGATGTCCTGAAATCTATTGGTTTCAATTTTATCTTGGGGGATAGCCTCCAACATGAAAGAGATAGCTTCTTCATTCATGGTATTATTCTCATTAAGCATCTTTTCATAAAATTGAGAGCTTCCTCTTTAATGCTCCTTGGTCTTTTACAACAAAGTGCCATTTCCTTTAGAAACTTCCATTATTCTATTGCATGATCTATGCTTTAGGGTGGTCATATGAAAGAATTTTTGTTCCTATCTCCTTCTTTCACCAAATGGCCCTTGATTTTAGTCTCCAAAAGGATTCTTCTTTGCTATAAACCGTATGTAGCTCAAGGAATATTCTTTTCCACTTCTTAATCTTCACAAGATCTCCCCTGTAAGTTCATCTTGATTTCAAGATCTTGAAGATTTTGTTTTAATTTCTTTTTTTGGACAAACACATTTCCAAAAACCTCTTTGTTCCAGATTTTAACCTATTTTTTGACATTCTTAAGCTTTTGCATAAGTCTATACTGAGCAATGCCCTCACCATCCCAAATCCACCATTCCTTTATCCTATCTTGAATATCATCATGTTCCATCCACATATTTTCAAATTTGAAGGAACTCCTGATGGGCTTAGTCTAATTGAAGAGTTTTAGAGCAATCAGATTGTGGTCTGACCCAATTCTGGGAAGAGAGGTGAGATGAAAGTCTTGGTTAATAATCCAACTAGCAGAGAAAAGAGCTCTATCTAGTCTCACTTGAATTAGGTCTTTCCCCAACCTTCTGTTAGTCCAGGTGAACTGGTTTCCATGAAGATCCACATCCATAAGATTAAGGTCAGCAACAAACTCAGCAAATTCATCCATACCTGTGGAGAAGTTTTGGTTTCCACCTTATTTTTCACCAGGGTTTAGGGGAGAATTGAAGTCTCCCATAATAAGCCAGTTAGCAGTAATATAAAACTTCTAAAAATCTTGAGATCAGTCCAAATTTTTCACCTCCCAACAACCGTATTAGGGGCATAGATATTAAATAGTACCCAGCCATAATTATTCTTAATAGCATGAAAATTAATAGCAAGGTGGTTATTGGTTTCAGCAAGAATCATACCAGTATATTTTATTTTATCCCAAAATGTAGCCAGACCTCTTGAAACACCCTGAGAGTCCACCACAGCCATGTCGGAGGTATCCTAGAAATTTTGTCTACTAATTTCCAGCACTTTAGAGTTCATCTTAGTTTCCTGAAAAAGTAAAATACTAGGCCTACTGGACTCTCATAACTCCTTGATTGTTATTTGTTTGGAGTTTCTATTTAGTCCTCTAATGTTCCAAGAGATGATCTTCATTTGTAAAATTTAGGTGTTGGGATTGCTGATTGTTCAATTGATGTTGAGTGCCATCTGTAATATCTTCCTCTCATTCTCTTGGATCTCGAGATCCTTTTTGAGGGTCTTCCTCTTTTAGAAATGCTTCCAAAATCTACTATTATTCTAGTAGATGATCTACCTGTTCTAGATGTTGAAGTTTCCTAGTTGTCCATCTTCTTCTTTTTTCATTATAGAGTGAATATGGGATCCTTTAAAATCCTTTCATTCTCTTCCTTTTCCTAGAGATGACCTATGTGAATCCTAAATTTAGCTCCATATCTATCTCATAAGGGATATTTTCTCTGAATGGTGTTACTTCCCCCTCCTCTTTCTCTCCCTGCTTAATGTCAAGTTGTGGATTTGCTATATTGATGCTGGATATGGGGTTCTCCCTTTTAGAACTTTTCTGCATTGAATCTTTAGGATCCATATTTTCCTTTTCCTCATCCAAAATTTCCTTAATACTAAACAGAGGGTTCAGTTGAACTGTCTCAGTTCCTTTGGTTTTAGTCTGAGCTTCCATTAACTAAGCGGGATCTTTAGAAATAATATTTACTTTCACTGTACCCTTTTGCTCATCAACCTCCAAAACCACCTTAACTGGGTTTTGAATATCAATGTCTTCTTTGGAGGTTATGGGTGCTCCAAGTGACGTCGCCACTAGAGTTTTCGGGCACCATAGTTTCCTACAGACCCAAGGTTTTATGATTAGAGTTCTGAACCCCTTTTTACCTTTCTTCTTATAGTTCCACTCAACATGGTTGAGTGATTTTTATTTATTTCGCTTTGATCAGTTCCGCTTCAATCTCAACTTCCCGTATCTCGAGCTAAGGATCCTTCAAGATTTTCATTTATGTTTTTTGAGTCCTCTTAGGGAGACCTCCTTATTGGGGAATTTTTTAGAAAAATGTCCTATGCGATGACATTTCTTGCATCGTAGATGAAAATTTTCATAATCAATATTTTATCGCCAAATTCCATACTTAGAGTCCAAATTTATATGATCCAGTAATTCTTGCTCCATTTCAGAAGAGATACAGAATCTAGCAAAGGCCAGTATGGATCTATTTCTTGTAGGCCCATCCAAACCAATCGAAGCACCGAGGGATCTAGCAATATTTAGTAGGATCTCATCATCCCAAAATTGAAGAGGAAGTCCTGGGAGTCTACACCAGATAGGGATGGTGTTGATATTCTCAATGCTCAGATCAAACCCAGGATACCATATTTTTAGGAAGAGGCCCATATTTCCTAGGCACCACAGACTCCTCCCGTATACCAATTCCAAATTAGTCTGTTGATTATAATTTTTCCAGAAAAAACCCTTGACATAATGGTAATGAACAGATCTCCTTTTGGTTTCCACTTTCTAATAGCCCATTTTCTAATAATATCAATGTTAGGTCTAGAGCCTAGAAACTTACCAACAAGGGAAAGATTCGATTGGTCCAAAGCCCTATACAAGCACCCATCTAGCACTTTAAGACATGTGATCCCTTCCTTGTCTTTCTCCCATGCAAACTGCACTTTTCCTGGAGAATGTGGACCCAAATTTGTAGTGGGGTTTTGAAGAATCTTATTCCAGGCTAGAGGTGTGGATCCCGTGGAAGTTTTTATAGCTTACAACTTCTCAACCGTCTGTTTAAAGTTAGAAAGCATACCTTTCACACCACATCGATCGTATCTCGGGTATTCTACACCAAGATAGCAGAAACAACACTGACCGACCCTCCATCGCTTGAACCCTCCATTGATGCGAGGACCGAGTTAAAGGTTTGATTGATGCCCCGATGTTATGAATCTTAGATGAATTATTTCACAGATGAATTATTTCTCTCTCGAGTGATTAGGATGCATGGAAATGACATGGAATTACTTGGCATTTTAAATATTCCACCTCATTAATATGCTCAATATATATGCCATGTTATTTCTTGAATTAAATGCAAGTTTGGTGAAATAATTATCTTATTTTATCTTTTGAAGTAATGAGTGGTCATAAACCCAACTAGGTCATGAATTATAAAATATTTTGGGGTTTTGGGTTAGCTTAACTTATTTTTTCCATTGAGGAGTAAAGTGGTTGGAAAAACAAGAGTACTTGATGTTCCTTGTTTGTGGGGTTTCACATCAACTTTACTTGTTTAATGTGAAGAAAGAAAAGTAGGTCCAAAAGACCGATAAACTAAGTGCCTTAGTTTTGTGGGTTTGGGAAACTACTTAGCTTTGCTCTTTTTTTTAAAAATAATGTAACTAAGAAAACCAAAAAACATGAGGTAATGAAAATCAGGTTTGGGAGGGAAACTTACTGCAACTTTGAAGTAAATTAATTTGAGAAACTTGATTGCTTAACAAGGTAAGTACTTAGATTTTTAGGGACTTCAAGAAATTTTGGGAAAATGGGTATTTATCTAACTACTTCCAAGCAACCTCTTGTAACCTTTTGGATAATTCTAGAGAAATATTGCAATCCAAATGAGTTAAGGTAATAACCTAAACAAACTAAGACATACACAAGGGGACACAAGCAACATGAACACAAATCTTCACAAGGCAAGAAGACTTAAAATTTTAAAGGGGTACCCAAAAATTTCTAAGTGAAATTTTGAGGACATCAAAACCTATTTCAATGAGGATAAATTGAGAGAAGATGTATCCATGTATTATAAAAATGTTTCCACTCATGTGAAATTTTGGTCAAGGAAGTGAATTATGAATTTAAAAGGGTGTCACCATGTCAATAGGTGAAATGAGACCAAGATGAGCTAGTCAAGATATTTAGGCATTCAATACCATCATGTGTGAAGGATCAAGACATAACCTATCTCCGTGAGATATATATGATCAAAGAGGTTAATGAGTATCCTAAAGTTGATTCTATCTAAGGAGAATTCTGGAGCCGGGAGGGGTAAGAGGATGATCTTCATGTAGAGCACCATGTATGTAAGAATGATAAATCATACAAGTTTCACTTGATGTTACTCACTTTTTAGTGTTCTTAAACACTCATTCAAACCTTATATTTAATGATATTTCTCATTCTTGTTACAAGTTAATGGAAAGAGTACACAAAATCAAGAAACTCATAACTATGGGAGGTTTTAAGGCTATATCCTAATGTGTATGATGATGGTGATGATGAAGTTATGGGCATGAAAGATCCTCTCAACAAAAATATTGATGACATGTGTAACAAAGAGAAACTAACATGAAAAATTAGCAAAAAAATGGCGGGGATGCTTGATAAGGCTAGTCTTGAGAAGTGAAAACTTCCTAGGATGAATGTCAACCCACGTTGATAATAAAGATAGATAAATGATAACCAATAAGAAAATGAACATAAAAATATGAAACAAAGATCTGATATAATCTAGAGATGTTGGAATGAAGATCTGATAATATGAATGTTGATAAAAAAGTAAACCCGCTTTCTGGTCGATTGATGACCATTGCAAAGATGAGAAGAAGATGTGTAAGAATAGATTTGGAACCTTCCCTGAGATGTTAAGTCTGATCTTGGGGTAGTGAGGAACATGAAGGATGTAAAATAAGGTTGGTTTGATGGAGACACCGATAGGATCAACAATTACTTTGGATGGGTTGACAAAGGATCGGTATAGAGAAAATAAAATCGGGGTTGTCATGTAAAAGGTGGAAGAAACATAGCATTTTGGGTGATGTGAAGCTATGAAGCAAAAGTAAATAATGTTTCAAGCAGAAAAAAATCTAACCTAGGTATATTCAACAATGACTTAGACATGTATACAGAGATTATTGCAGGATTTAATATTTGGCAAGTTGGATGGATGTGAAAAGGGACATGTAGGGATCAAGAAGAGGTTGATTTAATGAGAAGAGATACATGTAAAGTTGTAAACCTACAAAATAGAGATGGTGAAGCAAAGAGATATCTCTAAAAAACTTGAAAACTTCAAAGCTCCATTGATAACATGGAAAGAGTGTCAAGGAAGCTCTAAACCGGTGGTTGATGATCACAAGGCGAAGAGTCGAGATCAAGTTTGCAAGATATCTAGAAATCCAAAATTTTCATGTGCCTTAAGAGGAGGGGTGGAGGTGTATAAATAGGGTTAACAAAGGACCCACATGAGTACCCAACAACTGGAACATATGTACATTTTTAGGTGGGGGTTAGATTTAATTTTTAAAAATAGGTGGTAAAATGGTGAAAATAGAGGTGATAGGCTATTTTAAGCTTGTATGGTTATATGGGGAGAAATAAAGGGGGTAAAGGGAAATGAATAAGGGTAGTTTAAAAATAAATATAATAATATTAAGGTGAGGATGGGGGTGATTAAAATAATAAATGGATAATTAGATGGGATTAGGGATGGATTAAGGGGGATAAATAATGGGGTTAAGGTGTGATAACGGGAATTAAGAGGGGTGATGGGGTTTGAGAGGGAAATAAGCATTTTAGGAGAAAAATAGAGGTTTTAAGTAGGAAGGGAGGGAAAATGTGTGAGATGACAAGAAAGGGGAGTGAACACAAGATGGGGGACAAGTATACCAAAAATTTGTGTCTATATTTTCCCCTTTTTGTCAAGTGGTTTGTGTTTAAGAAATCCATGAGACAAAAACTAGAAATGATAAATGATAGATGATGTTTGATGTGGTCCCCCTCAATATAGGGATCGATGACATGAGTGAATTTGATTATGAGTTTGAAAGGGATAGATGGAGAAATGAGAGAAAGAATGGAATGGGTGAGAAAAGAGATATAAAGATTCCACAAGCCAAGGGGAATGACCATTGATGGGATAAAAATATGGAAGTGACTGGAAAAAAATCCGTAGGGAAACAACGCAGCCTATGATAGAGGCAATGCTAATAGCTTACCAACCCTATGAGTAAAAAAAAATCACTATGAGGTGGAGGGAATCCAATGGGAATCCACTTGGATCGATGTGCAAGCTGTAGGACTAATGTGTCAAAGGAAGACATCAAAATATGTGCAAATAAATGTAAGGATGGTAAAAAACAATGGTCTGATAGAGGGTCGGGAAATAAAGTGAGGAAAAATATTATTTGTTATCTTTAAAGTGTGAGGAAGTGAAAATATGTGTTATGGAAAGATAGGGATTAAATATGGCCAAAACAAGTGGGCTTTAAGATCAGCGATGGTGCCCGAGAATGAACACAAAGATGGCCATAGAGCAAAGGTCTACTATGTGATAAAATATGAGCAAAGATATATAAGCCCAAAGATGGCACAGAATGAGCTTCATAGGATGGGTTGAAGTGTTTTATTGGTAGAGAAGATATTTTGATGAGGTGATAGGATGAGATGTGATAAAAGGATCAAAATAGCATAGGGTCAATGGTGATTGGGTGATTTGTTGGTGACTTGGATTCGGTTGATGAAAGTGATTTGGCAAATGAATGGTGTCGGCAACCTATATAAGCATAGACATTACCCGATAAGGCTCATTTGGACTAAGAAACTTGTGACAATTGAGAGCTCTAAGAGAGAGAAAATATGGAAATTTGAGTTAGATGGAGGCTAGTGGAGGAGGGAGGAAGCGCTGAGGACTTAGAGGATAGTAAGATTCTAAACCCTAACTTTGTCTTTGAGTTTTTAGTTGTTTGTTATTTTTTACATTTGTTTGGATTTTGGATGGGTACCAAGGGGTAGTCGGTGGTATCTAGTATGGTCACCATCAACCATGGAAAAGAATCATCTACCCAAGATGGGTGGTGTCGACTAGGGAAAAAAATGGGTTTCGACATCGACTAGGTAGTATGGGATTTCATTGATGATGATCGGATGTTGATGTGTGACTATTTGATTGATTTTGTAGGCTAGAGGCACATTATATATTAGAGACAGGGTCTCATCTATATTTGATTAGATTAGAGGGGATGTGAAATATGAAAATTGGGATCACCTAGCGGTGGTTGGATTGGGAGGATTCCACCACTATCATAGGGTGCTTAGTGATACAAGATTGATGATAACACTTATTGATAAGTGGGATCTTAGGACTAACAAATTTTGGTTCTAGACTGAGAGATGACAATTACATTGGAGGAGGTTTACCATATTTTGATATTACTGATACAAAGGGAACCGATAGATCCCATTATAGTAGAGAGGATGATGGGTGTATTTACATAGTTGTTTGGAGTTGATACCCCATAGATTGTATTCAATTTAGGGGAAATTCATATAGAGGCACGATATGAGGTGGTGACACCGGGAGTCGATGATTTGTATGATTATGATGGTGATTTCATGTTATGATTTACCATATTCTGGAGGAGTTATATTTCCATGAACATTATCGGGGATGTTGGCTGATATATTAGAGAACAATATAGTGTTTTATTTTAGGACAACTCTACTGCGGCTCAATTATATCATGACTTGTGGATGTATGTTACTAAGAGGATATTAGGACTTGATGTAGGATTCTTACTTCACTATTGGGCCTATGAGAACATAGTTTTGGTAAGGTAAAAAAGGATTCCATGGGTGACTGGAGATCAGATAGAACTATTTGTTGGTTTCTTTGGATGGAGGGTCAATGAGGTGCATGGGGAAAGGGAGGAGTGGGGGGACTAGTACAGAGAGAGGTCTGGGGAAATTATATGTGGAGAATGTGAGATGGATTCCATATCGAGGGTTCCCAACATGGTTAGGGATAGATATCCATATATTTGATATGAAGAGGGTAATATGAGTATAGGTGTAGAGATCAGAGATGGTGGAGGCAGTTCAGATTCCACATGTGATGAGACATTTTGGGTTGGTACATATGGTGCTAGGGGAACCAATTAGATACAGATGAGAGGATACATAGAGATATTTTTCTAATCCACGATGATGGCATACCCATTAGATGAGGAAGGGGATTCATGGGATAGTGATGATGATGTGGGAGTTAGAGTGGGGTTTGTAGAGTGGATGGTGAAGACGTTAGCGACCCAATTAGTTGAGGAGGGCCACATTTAGGAGGGGAGGAGGAAGTTCCGGTAGGAGAGTAGGAGAAAATTCCCGAGGAGATGGTGGAGATGAGGGAGTGAAGGTGAAGATAGTGATACTACAGGTAGATTTAGATGTTACCCACTAAGAGAGGGATGTAACATGACATGAGGCCATGGGGTTATGCCAAGAAAGAGACTTGGACATATAGTAGTGGGATCAGCACTGTAAGAAGAGAGATGTCTATAGGGAAAGTATGGAAATATTGGTATTACATCTAAGGTGATAGGAGTGAGGTTTATCGGGAATAACATGGATCTAGTTATTTGAATTTTCCTAGTATTGTGTCACTAGAGTAGTATAAGGCACAAGGTGAGGATGCACATTACTATGAGCACATTATTATAGCTAGGATACTTTATGTGTCATGGTATGTGGCATACCTATTACGGGAGATGATACCAGGGTGATTAGCATGACTGTCAAAATCTAAAAGCATGGCTAGCATGGTGTAGCTAAGACAGGATCACAATCCAAATGATGGAGTAGATGATGGTTAGGGAGGAGGAAAATCCCCTGATCTAGGAGGGAAGTGTTTGGTTCTTAGAGCATCTGATATACATTTCACCACTTTGGGGGTGAACATTGTATGGAAATTTTTACATTGGTTTTAATTTATATATTTTTGAGATAGGTCCTGGTAGAGGCCCATCATAGATGTATAGACACATTTTGATGATATATATGATAGTTATATGATTTGGATGTGATTTATATGTGTTGTGATGAGCAGATTAGATACATGATTCTGATTTATATGATGATGTGGTGTTTTGATTAGATTGTAGATGTATAATAATTAGATATAGATATGGATATGTGACATGATATATGGATTAGTTTGATTTGATTTGATGATACGATAGATGTTTATTAGGAAATGATGTGATAAATTATATGCATAAGATGATTTGGATTAGAATAGATGTGATGGGTTTGGATGGGAAATGTATGTGTTATATTAGATGTAAATGTATTATGTGGTGGATTAGTTTATGATTAGATACAGGGGATGATGTAGATATTAATGATGTGGATATTGGTTTGATGGAAATTGATGTGATGTTTTTATATGCTAGGTAAGATGATGATTTATGAATTTGAATTAACTAGGAATATATGGTGGATTTAGATTAAACAATGTGACAGAGGTAGATCAAATATGATCAGAATTAGATTAAGATGTGATGCAATTAATTGAATACAAAAGTAATAGTTAGGATAACAATTAAAAAGGGTGTGACCTTAATAGGGTGACCCAATTGTGGAAAAGTAAACTTTTTCATAGTATGGAGTATCACAATAGGGAAAGATGCTTTTAAACTAGATTAGATTTAAATCATGAGAGGGAATAACACGAGAGAAATGTACTTGTGACCAATGAAAGGTGTTAACACATAACTTAAGATTATTAGTCACATTTAAGATTATGAGGAAAAAGTGGAACGTGTGCTTACAAACCCACCATAAAAAAACAAAGGGATTAAGATGGATCTTTATACAGGGAAGGACAAGTTCTCTCGTAGGTGGTAGTCCAAGGTCTATGCCCCGATCTCGAGCAATATGGCACAAACAGATCAATGCAGGAATTTTTCTATAGATGGGAAAGATGATCGATGCAGAAGATTTCCAAGGATTCTTGCCTTTAAATATTTTGCTTTTTATTTTTGATATTTTTAGAAGCTTAATCAATGTGGGAAGCCTTTATTTTGTGATATCGTAGAGAGTAGTCATCCTTTGATGGATTAGTCTATAATTAGGATTTTTTATTTTAGACTATGTATTTTGACTTTGATGGCAGAAAACATGATAGTTGTCCTTCGAGGGATCATTATACATTTATTTTATTTATATGAACATTATTCCTTCAAGGGAGTAGTCTTTTTTTTTTTGATAAGATAGCTTTTTGATATGAGCATCCATTATTTTGGTTTTTAGGATAGAGCTAGGGATAGCCAAGTAGACCACTTGGGGAGGGGAAGGTAAGATTATACAAGAAACACATGTGGACCCTTTGCATTGTTCTAGTAGGTAGATAAGAGGGTGATGGATGTAATGATTATGGGTTTCCCACCAAAAAGGAGGAACATTTCCATGAGCAATATGTTATGGACAGAGACGTGGTACCCATATTCAAGGTCATAGATAAGAAAGTGACGGTGGAAAACATAATTCTGAATCATTACAATGAGATATAGAAGGAGTAAAGATAAATGCAAGACCATGAAGTGTGACTATGGTCACGAGGGTAAGTATGTTAACATGTATAAAGGCCATAAGTGCAAAGAGTTGAAAGTTTCTTTTTATGGTTTATTTGCAAGAGAGGATAAAAAATAGGCTCTGGACCCATATTTATGTGTGATAATATATGGTCCAACATAGTTGGGAGAAAAATTTCCACATTCACTCGTTTTGAGTAGTGACATTATGATTTTATTTTAGGACAAGGTCACCGATATTAAATTCTTGTTCCTTTAGATGTTTATTATAAGCATGTTTGATGCACTCTTGGTAGACATGATGATGATGAAGAGATATTAAATGATGTTTATCTAGTAGTTCAAGTTGGGATAGATGCTCCTGACGATAGTCCTCATCTGAGATGAAGTTACAAAGAGAAAATTGAAAGGATGGGATTTGAACTTTGAGAGGAAGAATGGATTTGGAGCCATAGACAAGAGAGAAGATAGTAGCACTCATAGCATTGTGGATGTTAGTCCGATAAGCCCAAAAAGAAAAATGGATATGAAGATGCCAATTTCATCCTAATTTTTAATGGTTCTAGCGAGAATGTTATTGAGAGTTTTTTTAGCGTATTTGGCTCTGTCATTAGCTTAAGGATATTATAGAGAAGAGAAGCTAAGCTTGATATTGAAAAAGTCATAAATCTTTTTAATATTTTTTTTTCAAGGAATTTTTGTTATCCATGATGATTTTATGAGGAACACCAAGTGGAACATGATATACGAGATAAATGAAGTCAATGATTTTATTAGCTTTGGTTGATGTAATTTGAACTGATTCCACCCATTTGGTGAAGTATTCAGTGAAAATGATTATGGAATGATGATGCTAGGAAAGCAGGATTAATGAGGTCAATGAGGTTGAGGTCAATGAGGTTGAGGCCCCATTATGAGAAAGTCTAAATATATTGAGTCGGTTGTAAAGGTCCGGCTAGGGATGTAGATAATATTAAACTATTGTTGGCACTTGATGCACTTTTTAACATATTCATATTAGTCCTTATTAATAGTGGTCTAGTAGTAACCCAAGAAAAGGACACATTTGGAAACAACCAAACCACTAAAGTGTCCACCACGATGTCATCATGGAGTTATTTGATAGAATGAGTAGATCCGTAGGATTTAACGCAATGTAGAAAAATTCCATCAAAGACATATTTGTAGAGAATTCCACCAAGGATGACATAGTAGTTAGCACGTTGAAGGAATGAACTCCTATAATAGATGGATTGTTCCCTTCCTTGATCATCATGGTGTGCCAACATGGTACATAGAGCATGATCGGAGGTAGAGATGTAGAGATAGAAAGGCTTCCCCTCATATGGAGGTACGAGCACAACTTGAGATAGAAGACACATCTTAATTTCTTTAAATGCCTTCTATAAATTAGCATCCTAGTTGAATTGGGTTACTTTTCAAAGAAGATGGTGAAAAGGTTGGTGTTAGCCAAAATGTGCCACCTGCTCATTTTGGTGGCTAACTACTTGTGTTCTTTCCTCTCTTGTGCCTCAGTCCCCATTTTTTGGTTTTCAAGCACTCAAATCTTTCTGAAGTGGCACCAATGGATAGAGCTCTTTCTCAGCTTTCCAGAAAGGTAAAGTTTTCCTCCTAACTCCTCATATTTTTCAAGTTATGGCCCGGTGGAGTTTTGTTGGGAAATTTTCTCCTTGGAAGCCCGTAGCCAATAGGAATGTGCCATGTGTCCAAGAAGTGGCAGGGTTCAAAGGAGAATTTGGGAAATTTACCAAGTGTTTTTCCAAAAATCTCAGATGGAAAATTTTCCCCGCCTGGCCCGCCAATGAATCAGGAAACGCTACGTGTCAGGGGGAAAATGACTTGAAAATTTGCTAAGTGTTGGCCAAAATTTTCAAAGGAAAATTTTTGAAGGAAGGCCCATGATCAATGGGGACACGACACGTGTCCGCTCAAGCCGAAGTTCGAGCTCGGGAAGGATTTTTTAAAATTTGGCTAAGTAGCCAAAAAGTTTCAAAGGAAAGTTTTTCCCCCGCGGCCCCTTCCGTCCAATCAAGACATGCCAGTGTCCTGGATTGGCGGGGCACGGGGGAAAAAATGAATTTTTTTCCAAGGTAAAAAATGCAAAATTTCAAAAGGAGAAATCGGGAGGAGAAACCCATCGGCCAATGGAGGACCGAAACGTGTCCAGCTTGGGGGCCCGACGAGGTTTTTTGGCAAAATTTTCCAAAGGTAAAAAATGAAGGGAAAGTGGCTAGGAGGCGCCCGCACCCAATAAAATTGTGCCACATGGCACCTGAGTGGTGGAGCATGGGGATTTTTGAAAAAAAATTCCAAATGCAAAAAGGGTCAAAATTTCAAATTTTTGCCCGCCGATCCATTTTTGGGCTGTTTTTGCCCTAAAACTTCAGACCTCCATAACTTTCGATCCAGAGCTCGGATTTGCATGTTCTTTATATAAATGGAAATATTATGAAATTATCTACATGATTCCATGGTCAATTTTGAATTTTGGTTCAGTTTGGAGGGATAAAATTAAAAATGCTTCTGGTACGTGGTGATGGCCAGAAAAGACGTTTCAACAACCAATTTTAATGCAAAATGGGTCGCTTTTCTCTCCAGCATGGTCAAAAATGTCAGAGCATGGGTTTGTAAGGACCTCCATGTTGTTTTAATGCAGTTTCATTCAATAAGGGATGGCTCCCATGCATTTTGCACATTTTCTCTCTCCTGGGCTCGACCCATGGACTGTAAAAGCCAGTTTTGGCTCATTTTTTGAGGGTTGAACACTTTTTTGAACATTAGACTTCTTCTTTCACCTAAAAACAAGTGAATTTTGTAAGTATCAGGCCTTTTCAAGGATTTTAATAGGTTTATACCTCTTTGCTGGTGTAATACAAGGGATTTTGGCAATGGAAATGACAAAGTGCAAACTCGTGATCAGTTCTCACCCTTGTTTGTATTGTTTTTACTTCATTTCAGACCTCTAATTACATTCTATCAGCTTGTGTATGGTTTTCCATGTTGCATTTCATGAATTTGTGTCAACTTATGTGAACAAGAAGTTCTCACCACTCCTTTGGTGCATTTAGTTTCAATTTTGCATCTTCTATCCCTGTCTCCTCCCAAATTAGGATAAAATTAGGATCTGAACCTCTGTAGTTGTGCAAAATATAGATTTAATCAGAGGATTTTGAGGAACCAGCCTCTAATCTAGATATTCCTCTCTCATCTTGCAAGTCCCACACTTGGAGAGAGGTTTCAATGTTGTGCAATCACACTGGATGCCCTAAACATCAACTTAGAACCTTGATTTGCATCTAGGGGTGCTGCTGATTTGTAACAATAGTTTTGGCATGCCCAGTGGGACCTTAGAGGTCTCATTTTTATTTCAGAGAAGTTGATGTGCATCTGCTGCAATTTTCTTTCTTGAAAAGAGCCATAAATTGCACATCTGCGACTCCAAAGGGAAGAATCAACTGGTTTCAACAGTGCAGGCCTGAAAACTCATGAGAAGAGTCACCACAAGGTCAAGAGCTAGAGAAGAAGAAGTGCTATTTGAATACCTGCAGTTATCTCCAAGAAGAATGCAAAGAGGAAGAAGGATTCAAAGGTCTCCATCTCCACCAAACAGAACTCTCTCAACTCCTACACCTAGTAGGCCTTTCATTCACCAACAAGGGTTTTAAGACCAATTAGAATGGCACAAAACAACCCCTATGTCAACTTCACAGGAAGCAGCCCACTTTCCCTCAATGCACAACATCCAATTCCAATTGCAGCCTTGAAGAAAATTCCATACTTCACTGGAGAGAATCAGACTACTCCAGGTGATCATGTTAAAGATATTGCCAACCTTTGTGCAATTCATGAAATCAATGAGATGCAAGTGGCTGTCAAATTGCTGGCATCTTCCTTCAAGGGGAAAGCATTGCAATGGTTTAGGAGCCTTGGAGCTGGTTCTATCACGAATTGGAACCAGCTATGTATAGCACTTCATGAGAAATTTGGAGAGAAGGGAGACAACTTGTCTCTTTTGGAGCAGCTGACAACCATCAAGAGAGCTCCCAATGAGCAGCTGACTGATTTCAACTTCAGATTTCAAAAGACTTGGGAAAGAATTCCAAAGGTGGCGATCGGGCCAACAATAGAAGGTGTGTTTCTCTACTATCTCAAAGCTCTAAATTCTGATATTTCTATGTTGATTTAGTCCATGGGAGGCATAACTATCCCTATGGCTTATAGTATTGTCGTTAGGGCTGAAAATTGTTTGATCCAAGCTGGCAAACTAGCCCCTAGACCTCCCATGCCATTGTTTCCAAGTTTAGAGAGCCCAAACACTAATCAAGCACCTAATTTGGATCCTTCTCCCATTCCTAGAAATCAAAGTTCAAATGAAGCTTCTACTTCATCTCCAAGTGCCCCAAATGAGCTTCAAGAAGTCATGAAGCAATTGCAAAACCTAGGCAATGAGTTGGTTACTCTCAAGAGGCAACAAGCCCAAGGTTTTAGACCTTCTTATCAGCCCCAAGCTTAGCCTAACAGGCAGCCATATCAACCACAAAGACCACCTAATCCAGCTGTAAATGTGAATCAAACAAGGCCTCCTGCCAATAGGCCATTTCAGCCCTATAATCCAAATGCCATATCTGCCTCTAAAGCATTGGTGCCAACACAAAACAACGTTGCTCAGGAGTATGATTGGTGTTTTCCATGCAATGAACCTCATAACCAATCCATGTGCTTCAATGGTGCTTTGAATCAAGCATTAATGGTGACAACTACTGGTGTGGAGGGTGAGGGTAGTCAAGGAAACAACCAACAACAAGAAACATTCCAACAGCAATCAGCTCCAAATGACACCACGTTGGTAAATTGGCAAGCAGAGGATTTTTGTGGCATGAATCAAATAGTCTCTCAAGGTGTGGCAGCCAACACAAGGTCAAAAAGAAGGAATTTGGGAGAAGAGCAGCCATTAGCTCCAACCAATCCACAACCTTCCTTGGCTCCACAAATGGTGGGCAAACAAAATCCAATTTCAAATGCACAAGGGCAGCCAAGAATAGCTCCTAGACCAACTCAAATACCAGTTGTTGCTGCCCACATGCAAGGAGTGAATGTGCAAACCAAGGGACAGCAAAGAGATCCTTCATCACCATTCAGTATCATCAATCAGATGAAGAAGACAAATGTGAATATATCAATGTGGGAATCCCTATCTATCCCAGGCCAAAGAGATTTGCTACAAGCTGCTATGAAGGACTGGCCAACTTTGAGTTCGGATGTAAGAGAAAGTGCTCAAAAATGCTACCCAACATGAAGGGAATCATGGAGGATATCAAGGTAAAATGTTGAAGCCCCCTCCTTTCTATGTTTCGTTAATCATTGGAAATCAGCTAGTGCATAATTACATGATAGATTCTAGAGGCAAGTAGCTTAGTGATGCCTAAACAAATAGCTGATTAGCTAGGGCTCCAATATGAAACCATATCCAAAGGGGTAGTGCAGCTGGATGGGACAGCAGTAACAATAGTCGGAGTGATTAGAAACTTGAATCTTACCTTGCATGCATGTCCAAATGTTGTTGTTTTACAAGATGTATCAGTCATAGACCTTCCACCACTCTTTGCCCTATGCTTGTCAAGGGACTTCACAGCCAAGATTGGAGGATATTTGTCTGCTTGATTGGTCACACATGCTATTCAGAACAAGGTATGGAACCAAAGCTACAATCAGGTCTGAACCTATTGCAAACTTTCACATTGAGCCTTACACTCCAAGTCAGATCAATGACAATTGTTCAGCATTTGATCAAGAAGATCACTCAAGCACTGATGAAGCTGACACTAAGGTTAGAAGCATCCCAGATCTAACTCTTGATGAATGGGTAAACAAATTACATGCTTTTGATCCTTATCAAGAAGCAGAAGAATCTGAGCTAGGGGTCTATTGCATACATGAAGAAAATCAGCCCATTCCTAGCATCACCAAACCAAACCACAAGGATGAGAATGAGGTATGGCAGCTGTTTTTTGATGGATCAAGGAGTAGACAAGGTGCAGGAGGTGGAGCTATGCTTGTTTCACCTCAAGGAGTAAGGTACTATTTAGCTTTTAGGTTTCAGTTTGCATGCTCTAATAACACTGCTGAATATGAAGCCTTGGTGCAAGGGATGCATTGGGCAATCAAAAAGAAAATAAAGAACTTGCAAGTCTTTGGTGACAGTGAATTGATTGTAAATCAGGTCAAGGGGCAGCATGCTACCAAGAATGATCTACTTAAGTGCTACAAGAACAGGGTGTGGGACCTCATGGAAGACTTTGAGGGTTTTGGCATCAAATCCATTCCTAGGAAAGAAAACCAGGCTGCTGACAGGCTTGCAGTAGTAGGGGCAGCCTTTGACATTGTGGAAAGCATTCAACAAGACAAGGTACAGCTAAACATCCATGTGATTGTGAGGCCTTCAGTTCCAGATAACAATGTCAGTTGGCAAGTGTTTGAGAATGACCAACAAATCATCCATTTCTTGCAAGAAGAAGCTGAGTTCTCAGCTAAGAATCAAGAAAAATTGGAACAGCAGTATGGTGACCAAGTGGTACAGATGAGAACTAACAAGCTGCCCAAGGGACTTATCACTTTAGAGTCCATTTTTAATCCCAATGATCAGTTTAGGAAGGATAAAGAAAACATTCAGGTCAAGAGAGAGGATTCAGTATCCATCTTGGTGGAAGAGAACAAACCATTGCAAATTGGAAAGATGACAACTGAACAAGAAAGGTATAAGTTCATGTAGCTGTGTCAAGAGTTCCCTGATGTGTTTGCTTGGAGCTATGAAGACTTGAAAGGTTTCAATCCCAACTTAGCTCAGCATACCATTGAATTGGATCCAAATACTAAGCCTATCAGGCAGAAACAAAGACCAGTCAATCCACACATGGAGCCTCTCATGAGGAAAGAATTGAACAAGCTGATTGAGTCAAGGATCATATTCCCAATCAAACATTCTAGTTGGGTTGCCAATTTGGTTCCAGTCAGAAAGAAGAGTGGGGAAATCAGATTGTGTGTTGACTTCAGAGATTTGAATAGAGCATCTCTCAAGGATCATTATCCACTTCCTTCCATGGAGCAGATTTTACAAGTTGTTGCTAGCTCCGAGAGGTTTTCACTACTTGATGGCTATTCAGGGTATAATTAGATTATGGTGAAGGAAGAAGATTAGTTCAAGACAGCCTTTACAACTAAATGGGGAACTTATGCATACAGGAAAATGCCATTTGGGCTGTCCAACACTGGTGCTACCTTCCAAAGAGCAATGGACATGGTGTTCAAAGGTTTGATTAACAACATGGTGCTGATTTACCTTGATGATATCACTATTTTTTCCAAAAATGCAGCAGACCACCTCTCTCATTTGAGACAAGTCTTCACGAGGTGCAGGAGATTTGGAGTGTCCTTGAATCCTAAGAAGTGTATCTTTCTTGCACATGAAGGAAATCTCCTTGGCCATATTGTCTCCAAAGAAGGATTAGCGATTGATCCAGAAAGGGTTGAAGCCATAAGAGCACTACCATTTCCAAGCCACAAGAAAGCCCTTCAGAGTTTCTTGGGAAGGATAAACTTTGTCCGAAGGTTTGTCCCAGACTTTGCAGCCCTTGTCAAACCTATCACCAAAATGTTAAAGAAAATCATGGCTTTCAAGTGGACAACAGAAGGCAAGGAGAGTTTTGAAGCAATCAAAGAAGCCATCTCTCAAGCACCAACTCTCATCAACCCGGACTTCTCCAAGGATTTCATCCTCTATGCATTTGGAGGTAATGATACTATTTCTACCATTTTGGTACAACAAAACAAGGACAATGATGAGCAGCCAATTGCTTTCTTCAGCCAGAGCCTAGATGACTATGAGGTGAGGTATTATTTTATTGAGAAGCATGTACTTGCAGTAATTAAAAGCTTGAAGAAATTCAAGCATTTAGTCTCAAATAACAAGGTTCATTGCTGGTCTCTCATGTCAAGTTAAAGACTTCCTCCTCAACAGGGATTTGAATGAGAAAAGGGAAGGTTGGATCACTCGTGTCATGGAATATGACATTGAGATCAAGATCACCAAGCTGGTAAGAGGAAAAGGATTGTGTGAGCAGCTGATTTTGGGGAAGAAAAAAGAAGTATGCAATGAAGAAGAGGTTGTTTTGACAGTTCAAGATAGCCATGAGCCAAGTGGCACTCAAGAAGAAAATAATGCTGTCCCTACTCCTTGCTGGACCCAAAGTATAATACATTTCCTAAGCATAGGCCTATGCCCTCCGGAGATGAACAAGACCCAAAGAAGACACTTCAGATTGTAGGTTGTCCCATATGCCATTGTTGATGGAGTTTTGTTCAAGAAAGATGTGAATGGAGTGTTGCTGAGATGCATTAGCACAAATCATATTCATAGGGTGTTGGAAGAGTTCCATGGTGGACCAGCTGGTGGTCATTTTGCACCAAGAGTGACAACTCTAAAAATTATGAAGGCTGGTTATTATTGGCCCAATATTTTCAGTGATTTCTTTACATGGATCAAGAGGTGTAAGAATTGTGCATTCTTCACAGAAAAGAAATACTTGCTTCCCTTCCATTGCATCCAATCTCGCTTGACTAGCCGTTCATGCAATGGGGTTTGGACTTCATTAGAGTCATTAATCCCAATTCAAGTCAAGGGCACAAATGGATTTTGACAGCCACAGACTACTTCACCAAATGGACTGAAGCAGTAGCACTCAAAGAAGTAAATGAGTCTAGCATATTAGACTTCTATGAGGGCATAGTAACCAGATTTGGCATACCTGCTACGATAATCTCAGATAATGCATTAGCATTCATTGGATCCAAGGTGACTGAGTGGGCTGTCAAGAACGGGATCTACCTAAGTACTTCATCAAACTATTACCCTCAAGGTAATGGCCAGGCTGAGTCTACAAACAAGAACTTGTTGAGGATCATTAGGAGAACTCTTGATGAGAATCAGAGGTCTTGGCATACCAAGCTGAAATCAGCCTTATGGGCTGATAGGATAACCCCCAAGAGATCCACAGGTAATTCTCCATTCAGGCTTGTCTATGGAAGAGAAGCAATCTTGCCCATGTCACTTGAGTTTCCAACATTGGAACTCATGAAACAGTTGGAGCTGTTGGAGTTTGAGCCCATGCAGGTGAGATATGCAGATTTGATGGAGCTTCAAGAGATAAGAGATCGGCATCCTAAGAAATGGAGAAGGATCAAGCCTTGATCAAGAATACCTTTGACAGAAGGCCAAGAGTAGATATTTCCGTGTTGGAGATCTAGTGTTAAAATGGGATGCAGATAGAGCAAAACGGGAAGGCATTCAAAAGTCGATGCCATTTGGAGTGGCCCATACATGGTCACGAAGTGCAAGAACAACAATGCTTTCCAATTGGCTTCATTGATGTCAAGAACCAGTAGATTCCAGTCAATGGAATCTATCTCAAGCATTGTTTCTAAAGGGAAATTCTCTACCTTGTAAATATTAGCTTAGTTTTCCTTTCCTTCAAGTGCTTGTGCACATTGTTTTGTTGTAGGTTAGTTTTCCCTAAGTGCTTCTAAGACACTTGCTGTCCCTGGAGATGTTTTGCAGTCCTTGTTTCAATCAGGTGATTTTCCATCTTCCTCCTTGCAACATTCTAAGTCGGTTGAGGTTCCAAATAGAAAATTTAATGACTCCATGCCCAATGGACTACTTCAGGCAACTGGTACTTTCATCTAGCAGGTAGATGACCCCTCTGAGTCACCAAAATTGTTAGCCAAAATGTGCCCCCTGCTCATTTTGGTGGCTAACTACTTGTGTTCTTACCTCTCTTGTGCCTCAGTCCCCATTTTTTGGTTTTTAGGCACTCAAATATTTCTGGAAGTGGCACCAATGGATAGAGATCTTTCTCAGCTTTCCAGAAAGGTAAAGTTTTCCTCCTAACTCCTCATATTTTTCAAGTTATGGCTCGACAGAGTTTTGTTGGGAAATTTTCTCCTTGGAAGCCCGCAGCCAATAGGAACGTGCCACGTGTCCAAGAAGTGGCAGGGTTCGGAGGAGAATTTGGGAAATTTACCAAGTGTTTTGCCAAAAATCTCAGATGGAAAATTTTCCCCGCCTGGCCCGCCAACGAATCAGGAAATGCCACGTGTCAGGGGGAAAATGACTTGAAAATTTGCTAAGTGTTGGCCGAAATTTTCAAAGGAAAAATTTTGAAGGAAGGCCCACGGTCAATGGGGACATGACACGTGTCCGGCTCAGGCCGGAGTTCGGAGCTCGGGAGGGATTTTTTAAAATTTGGCTAAGTAGCCAAAAAGTTTCAAAGGGAAAGGTTTTCCCCCGCGGCCCCTTCCGTCCAATCGGGACGTGCCACGTGTCCCGAGTGGCGGGCGCGGAAAAAATGAATTTTTTTCCAAGGTAAAAAATGCAAAATTTCAAAAGGAGAAATCGGGAGGAGAAACCCGTCGGCCAATGGAGGACCGACACGTGTCCAGCTCGGGGGCCCGGCGGGGTTTTTTGGCAAAAATTTCCAAAGGTAAAAAATGAAGGGAAAGTGGCTAGGAGGCACCCACACCCAATCAAATCATGCCACGTGGCACATGAGTGGCAGAGCGGGATTTTTGAAAAAAAATTCCAAATGCAAAAAGGGTCAAAATTTCAAATTTTTGCCCGCCGATCCATTTTTTGGGCCGTTTTTGCCCTAAAACTTCAGACCTCCATAACTTTCGATCCAGAGCTCGGATTTGCACGTTCTTTATATCAATGGAAATCTTATGAAATTATCTACGTGATTCCATAGTCAATTTTGAATTTTGGTTCGATTTGGAGGGATATAATTAAAAAATGCTTCTGGTACGTGGTGATGGCCAGAAAAGACATTTCAACAACCAATTTTAATGCAAAATGGGTCACTTTTCTCTCCAGCATGGTCAAAAATGTCAGAGCATGGGTTTGTAAGGACCTCCATGTTGTTTTAATGTAGTTTCATTCAATGAGGGATGGCTCCCATGCGTTTTGCACATTTTCTCTCTCCTGGGCTCGACCCATGGACTGTAAAAGCCAGTTTTGGCTCATTTTTTGAGGGTTGAACACTTTTTTGAACATTAGACTTCTTCTTTCACCTAAAAACAAGTGAATTTTGTAAGTATCAGGCCTTTTCAAGGATTGTAACAGGTTTATACCTCTTTGGTGGTGTAATACAAGGGATTTTGGCAATGGAAATGATAGTGCAAACTCTGTGATCAGTTCTCAGTCCTTGTTTGTATTGTTTTTTACTTCATTTCAGACCTCTAATTGCATTCTATCAGCTTGTGTATGGTTTTCCATGTTGCATTTCATGAATTTGTGTCAACTTGTGTGAACAAGAAGTGCTCACCACTCCTTTGGTGCATCACCATTCAGTTTAGTTTCAATTTTTGCATCTTCTATCCCTGTCTCCTCACAAATTAGGATAAAATTAGGATCTGAACCTCTGCAGTTGTGCAAAATATAGATTTAATCAGAGGAGTTTGAGGAACCAACCTCTAATCTGGAGATTCCTCTCTCATCTTGCAAGTCCCACACTTGGAGAGAGGTTTCAATGTTGTATAACCACACTGGATGCCCTAAACATCAACTTAGAATCTTGATTTGCATCTAGGGTGTTTTGATTTGCAACAACAATTGGAAATGGTCAAAAAGTTGTGAGATGAAGTGGTAGACTAATTAAATTCGGCCTCGAATACTACAAAGTTGATTAAGATTGGAAGGGGAGGCATCTCAAGGATGACCTTAATTTTTGTGGGGTCAACTTCAATGCCCCGATTGAAATGGTGAAGCCAACAATTTTTCTAGTTTCCAAAGATACGCATGGAGGCATTGAGGCCAAGGAATAATTGGATAAAATAAGTAAGGAGGATTTTAAGGAAAAAAATATGGTCCTATCGACATTTATATTTACCCAAGAGTTCGTCTACATAGTCCTCTATAATTTTATAGATGAGGTCATGGAAGATATAGGTCATAGTGCATTAATACATGGCCCTTGCATTTTTCAAACTGAATGGCATGACACAATAGTAGAAGGGTCACAAAGGGGTGATGAAAGTATTCTTATGTTGATCTCCCAGGTGCGATGAGAATTTGATTATAACTAGAAAAATCATCCGTAAGAGAGAGAATTTTGTGGTCGAGTGTTAAGTTGAATAGTTGATCGGTGTTCATAAGGGAGGTCATCCTTAGGGAAAGAAATATTTAAATCTCAAAAGTTTGTACATATGAAGATATTTCTAGAGGCTTTGGCAATGGGTACAATGTTTGAAACCCATTTTAGATAGTTGATGGGTTGGATGAAATTAGTGTAAAGAATGTGTTTTAATTCCTCTTGATAAGGAGGGAAACATGAGGATGCATGCGGCGTAGATTCTACTAAACTGGATTAGCATCGGAATAGTGACAATGTTATGTATGAAGATGGATTTATTGAGGCACAACATGTTAGAGTACAACCATGTAAATTCGTGGATATGCTTGGATAAGAAGGAGGTAAAGGCCTCAAGCTCTCATGGATCAAGGGATTTCCCAAAATTGAGGATGTGGGGCTCTTGCGGAGTACCTATATTAATGTCGATGGTGGATTCATAGAGGAGGGTGGATTTGTTAGGAGGTAAGGTCTTATGAAAATAGGAATCTTCTACCCTCATGTAGGAAAGAATGGAATTTTCATCGTTGAATTGAAGAATGTAAATGGTAGGGGTATATTCCTCTACCATGTTAGGGAATATGAGAGTAAGGGACCTAGTTTCACCTTCAATATGGTAAGTGATTGGTCCTGTGGTGATGCAAAAATGCACCTAACCCCCATATGACCTTTGGATCATCATATGACCTCTAGGACTGCCATTTCAATCCTCATGTGCTTGCGGGAGCTCAAAGCCTCAACTTTCCAATTATTTCCATGTGACATCAAGGATAATAAAATGCACCTCATCCCTTCTCATCTTTAATTTTCTAATTTTAATAATCCCTCCTACTGATAACTTCTAACATCTAACTCCTTCGTGCACAACTTTATTTGTAACTTTCTATGCAAATTCTCACCACCACTCCACCATTTCCAAATCTCAAACCAGATTTTCCACAACAAATAAATCCTTCACTCCATGAAAATATGCAGGTCCTAGAAGAAATATTGATCAAATGAAGAATGAAGAAGCCAGAAGTTTGAAAATCTTCATTGCCATGAAACCGAAAAATTGAAGAGATCTTACAAACCGGTGCACAAATTGAAAAACCATATGTTGTTGATTTTTTCTCTCTTGAAGGCCATTAAAAAATCATATTAAAACCTCCCATTTGTAGAAAGGAATTCTCATAGAAAATAAATTTCACTTCCATCTCCATGAAGAACAAAGCTCAATTTCTCATCAAACTGGCAACCGGATCGAAGAGAAATTTCACTAGTGAGACAAGAAGCAAAACCTATCACAATGGAGTTGATTTCATTGAAAATGGAGACAAAAACTAGACCTACAAATTTCAAGATCCATTAATGGCTGCCATGACATAGTAGTGGAAAAAATCAATGAGCTACCTCTCCACTTCTCAGGGTTCTAGTGGGCAAAATTACGCAAAAATTGAGGGAATGATCATTGAAAAATCTAGTTTCACGTGAACTAGTTTTTGCACCATGAAGTCCCTATTTTTTAGGGATATGGAGGACTTATTTTTCATCATAATTCTACCCTATCACATGAATAACATCTATGAAAAAGGAAGTGAGCTACCTCTTCACTTCTCAGGGTTCCAATGGGTGAAATCATATGAAAATTGGAGGGAATGATCATTGAAAAATCTAGTTTCACGTAAACTAGTTTTCGTGCCATAAAGTCCCTATTTTTAGGGATATGGAGGGATTTTTTTGTTAGTATTATTCTCACACCAATGAAAATATTATTTTCCCACTTGTTCAGACAAAGGAATTACTCAAAATTCAAAGCATGGAACCCTAGAATAAAACCCATAATTTCAAGACCTGTTTTGTTACAATTTGACATCCACAGTGCACTTATTAAAAATAACATGCCTTCCTACATAGGGGTCTATTACTTTAGGGATGCCACCATTTGAAGAGGTTACAAAGAAGGTGGTGAACACAGAGGGATTATCATAGGAAAATTCATCAAAAAGGTCATCTTGGCTCGTAATTAACACTTACTAAAAATAGTAAATGGTTCCACAAGCCCCTGATATAAATAACCAGTTGGTCTAAAAGGAGAGAGGAGCATAGTAATAAAAAAATTCAAGCTACCATAGCTAGTTAAGGTTGGGAAAAGCTAACTATGACACTTACTAAAAATAGTAAGTTTCCCCATGTGTACTTACTAAAAATAGTAAGTTACACTCAAAGAGCAATTTTGGCACAATGGGACGTATAAGGATAATCATTTAGGGGGACAACATTGTTTGGGATCATCATAGGAACTTTTCATAATAAATTTTAGAACCATCTTAGTTCATTCAGCTTGGTAAGCATTCGTGAGCTTATTTGAAGGATTTTCTCAGTGTGAAAGGAGTTCAAAGATTCGAGTTTCGCTACATTTGGAGCTTTCCATCAACAATGATCAATGGAATTCGTCGGGAATGACATATCATCTTATTCTTCTCTCTCTCTTTCTCTATCTTCTCAATGTTCTAATTTTGCATTGGGGTTGTACTTTTTCATGTCTTAATGTTCCCAATGTAATAAGTCACCTTTATGTTATAAAAAGGGAATTAGAAGCTTCCTAGGAAGTTGAAAAGTTGTGAATTGTGCGACGACATATGGAAAGGAATTAGGAGGTAGATGATGAGTAACCTCTTATTCTATAAATTGAAAATCCATTCCCATTTCAAGGGGTTGGTGATTGATTTTGTAAACTCAATAGTATATTGTACTTTGAGAGAAGAAAAAAGTTAGCCATTTTCTTCCATTTTACCCCTCACTAGTTTTCCTCCATTTCCACACTATGTACAAATTTTTTAAGGAAATTAATACAAGAATAAGGAGTTTATCGCTTTCTCTCGACTAAGTTATTTCTTGATACTTTGGGATCATAAATTCTATTTGGTCTCATCATTGTTTGCAGAGTTTTTCTTCTCATAAATGCATGAGTTGAAGTTTCTAACTAGTGTGTTTAGGAATATAAATTTTTACCTATAACATTAGTTATCCTATCTCATTTCTCACTCCCCTTTCCCACCTTATAGACAAAGTCCTCTCTAGAAATAAATTATGAGATTTACCGCAAGGTCAATGGAGTGCCCCGTTGGATCCCAGTCAAAAGGCCACCATAGATATCCACTTTTACTCACGCATGCACATACAAAGAGTTACACCGGCTAAGTAGAGGGTCTTAGACTCCCAAAGTGTTGGCAAGAAATCCAAAAATTGTCCCCGACAAATTTTCTCACCAACAAACATATTAGAATTTATTAAATTATTAAATAGTTTACTGCCCTTTATATTAAATAATTGAATCCTTTTTGAAATATATAACATCTAAAAATAATTTCATAATTTAATAACTTAATAACTTATAACATATATTTCAAAATTATAAGTTATTAAATTATTTTTAGATGTTATTAATTTTGACATTTATTAATTATCTGTCCATTTATTATATATTTGTTAGTTCTTACTTAAGTTGTTTTAACTGATAGAAAACATGAGTATGGAGGAAACATTGAGGAATATCTAATTTAAATATTATTGTTCTCAAACTAGATTGTACCTTCCTAAGGAAAAAATATAACATTTACGTATAATTCAAGACATACCTCTCATATATTTGTTGAAACCTATAATTTAAGACGTATAAGCTTATTAAAAGATTTTTTTATAAATATTATTATCCAAAATAACTCCCTTAGTTATTTGGACAACTTATATTTCCATTTTGGCTATGAGGTTCTACATTGCAG
The DNA here is from genome assembly GCA_018340775.1 of Taxus wallichiana var. yunnanensis. Lineage (NCBI taxonomy): Eukaryota > Viridiplantae > Streptophyta > Pinopsida > Cupressales > Taxaceae > Taxus > Taxus wallichiana. Next base: position 428,246,440 of record CM031235.1, on the reverse strand, counting down.
GTTGCGCATACTTCATTTTCTCCTTTGGGACATTCCCTTAGTTATAGCTTCTTCGTGCCCCTTTTCACTCCTCCTTTCCTTCTCCTTTCCCATCCCTTTTCCTCTTTGTTCCATTTTCACTTGCATGCACTCCCTTGCATTCACCTTATTCACAACAATTCATGCATCTTGCGCACGTTCCTTGGTCCTACATCCCAAAATCAGCTAGGTCCATGGTATCCTCATGCACCCCCTTCCTTGCTATCGCAAATTACTTTGTAATGATTTTACCTCTTCCATATGATCCTCTAGTAGGATTTCCTCTCATTTATCCCATGCATCCTACTTTTGCGCACCTTTTCCTTTGTTTCTTTCGTGCCTCATTCTTCCATGTGCACATTTTCATGCCTTCTTCCACGGCCTTCTATTCCACGTGGTATATGTCATACATTGAATGTGCTACACATCAACCAATAAGAGTGTGTTAATAGGGCACCGAATCCTTGTAATCAACTAGTGTATGGAACGTGGCAAAAAATGACAAAAAGATGTACGGTTGGTCGATCTTTTAGTCAATCAATGCATGTCACGTGTCTTGTGTGTTTATAATAACCTATAGAATACCGACAACCATAAATTTTACTACAACTTGCTGATGTGGGCTACATTCTAGATCATTTAAATTCAAATTTCAGCAGGATTTGGTAGATGAGAAATAGGGAACCTTCTTTCTAGCCATTAATGAACATATCTAATTGCTCTAACCACCCATATTTGATATGATTTTCCCTCCTTTCTTCTTCTACATGCCAAAAAAATATGGGGATGTGCATTTGACAAATTTGTAGGAATTTATTGTTTTTTGTTGATGGTTGTGATTCAAATATGATTTTTACCTCCTTCTCCTCTTATTCTCTCATCAATTTATTTATAAATGTAAGAGCATGGCTCATTGTAAAGGGTTGGACATTTTGGATCCTCTAGTATTTTCTAAGGATTTTGTATCTTTGTATTTTGAGTCACAAACCTCTAGATCTAGTTCTTGCATGTGGATATCAGCCTCATACACCATTATAATAGACTGTGCATACATAGAAGCAATAGAAGCATTGTTTTTTGGCTATTCTCTGCCTTAACGTGTTTGTATTCTTCTTTCTTTCCTCTCCTTTGTATTGTGTTCTTGTTGTGCCACTTTAAATAAGTTGCAGCTCTATTTTCTTATAGTGTCTCATGAAATCAATCATTTGAATTCATTCTCCTATGTGTTGCATGTGCCCAACCTCCCTTTATGCTATCTCCTTCACTTTTTCTTAAAACCAATAGTGTTCATCCCACTTTTCTAGTGTTATTGCCTTCCTTAGTTTAGTTTTCATTTCTCGCATATCCTTCTATCCCCGGTCCGTTAGCATTATTAGCTTGGGTTTTCCTTTCGATATTAGGACTACTAGTAGCAGAGAAATAGATAGAGAAACCAGCCTTCTCTAGATGTCTGTCTCAAGCGTGCAAGGTCCCATAACTTGGATACAATCCCATTGTTGACTTAAATGACTCGGTTCTTTTAGATATGAGACATTCTTTGCAAGTTTGAACAGCCAATAGTTTTTGGCACACCTAGTGGGACTAGCATTGAAAGTTTCAATTTTAGTATTGCTAATTTTGGTGTGTGATTTAGAAATTTCTATACTTTAAAGGTTTGTTTCAACACATCCGTGACCCCAAAATCAAGAATTACTATTTTCAATGATCCCGAGTGCCTTTCATGATAAGAGTGCATACGAGACAAAACACATTAGTTGAAGCATCTTTTGAGTACCTCAAGTTATCCCTGAGGAGAGTACATAGAAGATAACCCGTGTGTGTATCTCCATCTCTAGCGTGTCACATACATTCCACTCCTCTTCACAAAATACCTACATGCCCTACCATGGCACTAAAGCTACCTCCTCCTCCAAGAAATTTTTCTAGCTTCACTAGTGGAAGCCCTCTCAATATCAATGCACAACATGATATTCCAACATCTGTGCTTAATATTATCCCATACTTCACCGGTGAAAATCAAGTCACCCCTATTGAGCATATACATGATATTACAAATGTATGTTATGTCTATCTCGATCATGCATGAAAATGTAATAATCAAGATTCTTGTGGCTTCATTAAAAGGAAAATCACTCCAATGGTACCATGGCTTGAGACTTACATCTATTTCTACCTAGGATGAGCTTTTAACAAATCTATGAAACTATTTTGAAGATAAATCACATAACCTATCATTGGTGGAGTAGTCGATAATGACAAAAAGGGCACCTAATGAGAAAATTACTAATTTCAATATTAGATTCCAAAAGACTTGGGATAGAATCCTCAACCAGCTTAGGCCAATGACCCAAAGATGTTTTCTTATATTATCTAAGGGCTTTAAATAGTGAAATTTCAGTCATGATTCAATCCATGGGAGGTAGAAATTTACCTATTTCTTACAACATCACTATAAGGGAAGAAAATAGTCTCATTTAGGCAGAAAGTTGGCTCCTAGACCTTCCACACCCTTATTACCGAGATATCTCCAGCCCTCCAAACTTTTATTGCTCATATTCCTATGTAGAGTGTGCAACCTAATACATCCACATCCTATTATATCACATAGTAGAAAGAAGATGAAGAAATGCAGTTCCCGATTAGAAAATTTTCTAATAAATTCATATTATTAGAAAAGTAGCAGATGCAAGATTTCAAAAACAATTCTAATCATGCACATAACCAAAAAAATAAACCCGACATAATCGGATGGAAACCAAAGGTATGGGTAGAACCAAAAATGATAGATGTCATGCTAATGTGGACATTTCTTTGCAAGTTATTCCTCCCGGGCACCTCTTCCAAAGACCCAACACAACTCAAGCACTTGTTCTAATTTAGAACAACCTAGCACAAGAGTCAAAGTGGTGATTTCCTTGTAATATGCCTCGAGTTAGAACTACTACGCTAATGCTACACACGCACATGCCTACATGATTCACGCTGCTTCTAACTATGAACCTTCCATAAGTGTAAGTGAGCCTAAGAATCAATAAAATCTAGAAGTTCCTCCCCTGAATCCAATTTGATATTCTTTGGTGTTGAAGACTTCTATGCAATCAATCAAGTCAAGATGATGAAAATATACCTCATGCCTAGGTTAATGACAACACAAGATATAAGAATATAATTCTCAATTCAGGCACACAAGTCTCAATTCTAGAAATGCAAGCTAATCCTTAGAAACAAAGAGATGCAACCAAGGAATCCAACAGCTTAAGGTGCTCATAGTCCTTCGTGTGAGGTTCCACGTAATGCTCCTTTTGAATTGGTGCACTCCCCTCCTTTGGTAGGTCAAACTCCTATGGAATCTAAGGCCCATGCCTTTGTGCTTGAAAAAAATAATAAAAGATGATGTTGTGCCCCAAATACACAAGCCGCTGAGCCTCTCATTTAACATTTTGGACCAAATTAAGAAGACAAATATTAATGTCACAATGTGGGATGCCCTGACCATTCCATCTCAAAGGCGACCTAATCCAACACCCAAAAATCACATGTTGATGTCAATATATGTCAATAATAGGAGAAGAAAGTAAGTAATTTATTCAAAACCCCACCTTGTTACATGTCCTTGATCATTGGTAAACACCATGTGCACAATTATATGATTGACTTAGGCACTGCTAATTCTGTCATGCCTAAGAAAATTGTTGATGTCCTAGGTCTTAAGTACCAACCCTTTTACAAAGGATTCCTACAACTATATGGCTCAATTGTCACTACCCTTGGAGTCATCAAATATCTTGAGTTAACACTCCATTCATTTCCAATCCTCACTATAACTTGAGATGTTCAATCATTAACCTACCTCCTTTGTTTTCCTTATGTTTGTTAAGATAATTTACTACTAAAGTGGGTTTTTACTTGTCTTATGATTGGCAAAATATATTACTTAAGACAAGGTATGGTACATGGTTTACCATACAAGCTGAGTCAATATTTTCCTATCATGTAGATTCATATGATCCATCTCCTCTCCAAGCCAATTTCTTAATCCAAGAAGAACACATTTCAATTTCTCAAGAGGATCCTATCCCTCCTCCTCTTCTTGACTTAGTACTATATGATTGGGTGGAATGCACCAAAAATTTTATTCATATGTTAATGATCTGGAAGATTTTTAAATGGGGCTTAACACATAGTGCATCCTTGAAGAATAAGTTGTGTTGTTCACGCAAACTCAAAAAAAATAACAAAAATTTTGGTATGTAGAAGATGTGTTTTGATGGATATAGAAGTAGAAATGGTGTGGGCATAGGAATTATTATCATCTTTCCCAAGCATGAGAAATGATTCTTTGTGCATACATTGTAATTTTCCTATTCCAACAATGTGGCATAATATGAAGCATTGGTGCATGGTATTCTCATTACTAAGAAAAGATAGAATAAGGTGTTGCAAATCTTTGGGGATATAGAACTAGTCATCCACTAGGTCACAAAAAAATGTGTGGAAAAGTATAAGCTTCTCAAAGCTTATAAGAATAGATTTTGGGACATCCTTGAGAGATTTGATTCTCTCAATCTGTAGGTGGTGCCAAGGAAGAAGTTGATCGAGATGGTCATGCTTGGTTTGGCAGTTGTCTCCTACGAGGAATTTTCCAAAGGAAACATGCAGCACATCAAGATGGTGATTATACCATCCATTCTAGACAAAAAAAAAACACTTGGAAAGTGTTTAAAAGTGACATGCAAATTGTCAAGATCATTCAAAATGAATATAATTTCTCTTCAAACATGCAAGCTGACTTGCATGATAGCTATGGTGACCAAGTGATCCAGCTAAAGAAAGATAAGTTGACTAAAGGGTTGGTCACCTTAGAGAAAATATCAGCTCTAATGATGAGTTCAAGGGCAAAGAAAAGTATATGCACATGGCACAAGAATACTCGCTCCTAGTCACTATTGTATAAGAAAAAGAGTTATTACTCAATAAATCTTACGCATGTGATGAAAAACAAGCCTTCATCTCTCTTTGTTATAATTACAATGATACATTCTCATGGGAGTATGAAGACCTGAAAGGATTTTATCTAAGTGTTGCTCAAAAATCCATTAACCTTGGTCCTAGTATCAAGCCCTTCAAATAAAAGCAAAGGCCAATCAATCCAATGATAGAGCCACCCATGAGGAAAGAACTATCTAAACTCATTGAGGCAAAGATTATTTTTCCTATCAAGTGCTCTCTACATGGGTTGCGAATCTTTTTCCACTAACCAAAAATAATGGTGAAATCAGACTTTGCATTGATTTTAGAGATATGAAAAAGGCATCTTTGAAGGATCATTATCATTTTCCTTCTATGGAGTAGATTCTGCAAACTATGGCTGGTGCACAAATATTTTCTATGTTGGATGGGTACCTAGATTCAATCAAATCCTGGTTAAGGAAGAGGATCACTTCAAAATGAAGTTCACTACCAAATAGGGAAAATATGAATATTAGAATATGCCCTTGGATCTATCAAATGTAGTAATAAATTTTTCATCATGCCATGGATATTTCCTTCAAAGGATATATCAATGAATTCATCTTGGTTTACCTTGATGATATAACTATCTTCTCAAAGCGAACATGGATCACATGTTACATCTAGAGAAATTGTTTGAGAGATGCCACAAATTTTGGGTATCTCTTAACCCCAAGAAGTGTAACTTCATAGTGGTGTAGGGAAAGCTACTAGGCCATGTGGTCTCAAAGGATGGCATCGTAATCGATCATGAACAATTTTCATCTATCCTAGCTCTTTCCTGTTAGTACACAAGAAATCCTTGCAGTCCTTCCTAGGAAAAATCAATTTTGTTAGGAGATTCATTCCTAACTTCGCAGGAATAGTTAAACCCATCACCCTCATGCTCAAGAAGGACACAACCTTCAAGTGGAAAAAAAAGGAAAAGATAGCTTTAACAAGATCAAGCAAGAAATTACTTACGTGCCAACACTCATCAATCCAGATTATTCTAATGATTTAATATTTTATGCTTCTAGAGCTGATATGAGTGTTTTTATGTCCTAACATTAGAAAATAAACAAGTACTTGAAGCAGCCATGGTGGCATTCTTCAGTCATATTTTGAAGGAATATGAACTGAAATACAATCACAAAGAGAATCAAGTCTACATCATCATTCACATGCTCAAAATTTCAAGAGTATGCTACATAAAATACCACATCAAGGTGTTAGTTTCACACTCATGTGTTAGAGACTTCATCATGGGAGGTGAAATCAAGTGAGAAGAGAGTACGGTGGGTAACCAAAATCATGGAGTATGATGTAGCTATAAAATCCTTGAAGTTGGTTAGAGTCAATGCATTGTGAAAATAGCTTGTTGAGGACACACAAGATGAACCCGAGACTTCGTTGTTTCTAGGTGAAGTTCTCCAGTCACATGAGCCCGAAAATAATGAAGCCCCTAGTGGATGCAATTGGATGAAGGAAATGATCACATTCCTTTCCAAGGGTGTGTATCTTCATAGTTTGAACAAAGCAAAGAGAAGAAATCTAAGGCTATAATCTATTCAATATGTTTTGATTGATGTCCTTCTCTTCAAAAGAAATCTTGATGGAATGTTGTTGTGATGTATTGATGGTGCGTAAATTGAAAGAGTGATAGAAAAATTTCACAATAGATTCTTTGGTGGGAACTTCTCTACTAATGAGACAATAATAAATATCATCAAGGTAGGATAATTTTTTGCCTACCCTATTCGCAAACGTTCACTGGGTCATGAAATGAAAAGAGTGTGCTTTCTTTAAAGGAAAGAAGAAATTGGTAACACTTCCCCTCCAACCAATCCAAGTGGATCAGCCTTTTGCACAATGAGGTCTTGACTTCATAGGCATGATCAATCCTCCTTTGAGTAGTGGCCACAAATGGGTGCTGATTGTTATGGATTACTTCACCATATGGATAGAAGTTGTCGCACTCAAGGAATCTACCGAGTTAGTCATTCTAGAATTTCTCAAGGGTATTGTTACAAGGTTTGGTGTTTCTCAAGCCATTATCTCTGATAATGAAAAGGCCTTCCTTGCTACAAATATTTCTAGTTTGGAACTTAATCTTGACATCTATCTAAAGAATCCTTCCAACTATTACCATCAGGGAAATGGTTTGGCATAATCAAAAAGTAAAAACCTAATCATAATCATGAAGTGGAAAATGAATATCAACCAAAGGAAATGGCATAAAAAGGTCTTGCAATCTCTCCTGAAGACATAATCATGGTGAAGAAGCAAATAGGTACTTCACCTTACAAGCTTGTTTATGGAAAGGAATCTAAACTCCATTTATCTCTTTAAAATCCTTCACTAGATCTTGCCCAATAGTTAAAATTTGAGGGCAGATTAGAGAGAAATCAGATTGGAAAAGTTGGTTGAACTTAAATAATCTAGGAAATTTGTCATGATCAAGCTAGAAATACATCAGCAATCAACAAAGAAATAGTTCGATAGAAAGGCTAGGCATCAAGATTTCAAAGTTGGGGACTTGGTTTTAAAATGGGATGCTGAAAGAGATAAACCAAGGCACCATTCAAAGTTTGATGCACTTTAGAGTTTCCCATATATTATTAGTTTTTGCAAGGAGGATAAATCATTCAAGTTATCTCATCTCGATAGAGGCACGCTATCAATCCCAAATATGGGATCTATCTTAAATCCTTCTATATAGTTTTCTGCATCATTTTGCATATATTAGAGTAGTTTCACTATTCATCTAAGTGCATTGCATGCACATTTCTCTTTTTATATATATTTATTTCTTCTCATGTGCTCCTTGTGTGCACTTTTTTGTTTCTTCTAGGTGTCACCAATACATAGCATTTTTAGCAGTCTTGTAGGATTCAAAATAGAGTTTAGAATATGCTTCAAGTGACTTAGGGATTATTCTTAAAAGTTACGGATCAAAGGGCCATATACACACCGAATCCATGCTCAATGGATGCTCCAGGATACTAATCTCATTCATCTAGTAGGCATATGGCCCCAAAATTTTCCAAACTATTATCCAAAATTACTTCATTATGGCTCTAAGTTTCTACATTATAGGTTACACACACTTCATTTTCTCCTTTGGCACATTCCCTTGGTCATAGATTCTTTGTGCACCCTTGTGCACTCCTCTTTTCCTTCACCTTTATGTTTCCTTTTCCTCTTTGTTTGATTTTCCTTCACAGAGCTCCCCACACATTCACCTTCTTCCCAGTAGTTCATGCATCCTACGTGTGCACCGATGTGAAATTGATAGCTTATCTAATATAAATAAGCAACAATTACATTATATAATTGCACAAATTTATAAGAGACAATGTTGCAGAATGAAGATAATAACATAATCACAAAATAAGAGCAAAAATATAATAAATACACTATATTATTGATTGAATAATTTGGAGCACATTACATGGTGAGAGAGCTTACAATATATAGCCTTTTCATTTCCTATAAAGAAGGAGATGAGGATTACCAATATTATCCCACTAATCTCTCCTATGATCACTCGCCACTATTATCTCGTATATCCCACCAATGTGTCCACACACAATAATATACATGAGTTGTTTATTCTATAAACTCGTAACTAATACAATATCATATATTATTCATAATGAGTTGTTTTATGACTCATATTAATAATATTACAATATTTTATTTTTCTCACACAAATATGATATTAATATCTTACTAACACACTAACTTACTAATGTAATATATGAATATTACATTTAACTATTACAAACAATAATGTGAGCACTAATCTAAGGAATATTCCTAACATTCCCCCTTAGTGTGAACATGATTGAGTTTTGTCTAGTACATGCTCATGTTCTACAATCCGATCGTTTTCAAAGAGTACCATCAACTCCAACAGGATTTCTAGTGGAAACATTAACCACTCTGTATGTGATTTTCTAAGAGATTCATAAACTCTCAAATTGGTTTTCTAGTGGACAACCAACCACTCCATAGCAGCGTACATGTTTCCCCACCCCCATCTTTACATTCAAGGGAAAATACAAGAAATATCGCTCATGCAAGAGCTCACTTATTACAAGAGTGAACATGAATAAATCATCTATTCTTATTACATCACACACCAAAAATTAAACACACAACAAAAATAAATGCCACAAATTCATTGTGTAGCTCCTTCCTTACACTGACGAGAGGTCACTAATTAAACTCCTTCCTCTATTGCTTCCTTCCTCCATCGTGATGAAGTAACTCAGCTGAATTTTTATTTGAGGCTCATTTTACAATTCTATTAGGTGTTGGATTCAACTGATAATGAACTCTTACAATAATAATCAGCTATATATTTATCCAAAATAATAAAGCATATCAGATTTTAATTGCTAGAAATTAGTCACTATTTTTTACAGAATAATTAAAAACCTAAGAATTGTTTCCAAGATTTATTTTAAAATATGAAATGGGTTTCTCTAATGTTTTGACATAATTTTCCATAATACAAATAAACAAACCCAAAAAAAATCAGAAAATTTTGAATCTAGGTTTTTGAGAAAACCACAAATTACCAAATGCTTGTTTTTAAGATCATAATCAAGAAAATAACAACTAAGCTTCAAAACTCTCGATTTACATCCTAGAGGTTGAGGTTTTGTCCTACAATCACTCTCATATCTTGTCCTTTCCTGATATGATACCGATGATGTGAAATTGATAGCTTATCTAATATAAATAAGCAAAAATTACATTATATAATTGTGTAAATCAATAAGAGACAATATTGCGAAATGAAGATAATAACATAAACACAAAATAAGAGAAAAATATAATAAACATGCTATATTATTGATTGAATAATTTGGAGCACATTACAAGAGAGCTTACAATATATATCCTTTTCATTTCCTATAAACAAGGAGATAAGGCTTACCAATATTATCCCACTAATTTCTCTTATGATCACTCACCACTTTTCTCTCATATATCCCACCAATATCTCCACACACAATAATCTACGTGAGTTGTTTATTCAACAAAATAACAACTAATACAATATCATATATTATTAATAATGATTTTTTTTATGACTCATATTAATAATATTACAATCTTTTATTTTTCTCACACAAATATGATATTAATATAACAATATTAATATCTTACTAACACACTAACTTACTAATGTAATATATGAATATTACATTTAACTATTATGAATAATAATGTGAGCACCAATCTAAGGAATATTCCTAACATGCACTGGGTCCTACTTCTCAAAATTAGTTACATCCCTAGTATCCTTACACACCCCTTTTCTTGTGCACTCCCTTCCTTACGCCACACATTACTTTGTAATGATTGTGCATATGCCTTATATTCCTCTGGCAGTTTTTCTTCCCATTTCTCTCACACACACTAATTTTTCACACCTTTTCCTTTGTTTCCCTTCCGCACCTCACTCTTCCATGTGCACTTTTTTGCACCTTATTTCATGCCATTTTATGCCACATGGTATATGTAAAACATTGAGTGTGCTACACACAACCAATCAAAGCTTGCAAAAGGGCATCAAATCCTTATAATCAACCAAAGGTATGACATGTGGTAGAAAAATAAAAATAGATGCATAGTTGGTCAATATTTTAGTCAATTAGTATGCTACTTGTGTCTTGTGTGTTCAAAACAACTCAGTAAACTATCGATATCCATAAATATTTCTGCAAGACTCTAACACACACGTCCCTAGTCTCGTTTGAAATATATTGATGTGGGCTACACTCTAGATCATTTGAATTCAAATTTCAGTAGGATTTGGTAGGTGAGAAGTAGGGAAGTATATTTATGGCCATTAATGAACATATCTAATTTCTCCAACCACCCATATTTGATCTGATATTCCCTCCTTGCTTCTTCTACATGCTAAAAAGATATGGGGAAGTGCATTTAACAAATTAAAAGTGGATTTATAGGCATTTACTACTTGTAGTCGGTGGTTGTGATTCAATACTAGTATTTCACTCCTTCTCCTCTTCTTACCTCATCGATATATATATAGAGCATGGCTCATTGTAAAGGGTTGGGCATTTTGGATCCCCTAGTATCTACTAAGGATTATGTATCTTTGTATTTTGAGTCACAGACTTCTAGATCTGGTTATTGCATGTGGATATTGACCTCACGCACCATTATCATAGACTATGCATACACAAAAGTAATTGAATTTTTTGTTGTTATTATCTACCTTAACTTGTTTGTATTCTTCTTTCTTTCCTCTCCTTTGTATTATGTGCTTATTGTGTTATTTTAAATCCTTTGCAACTCTATTTTCTTGTTATGTCTCATGAAATCGATCGTGAATGCATTCTGGTCTATTTTGCACATGCCCATCCTCCCTTTATTCTCTCTCCTTCATTTTTTCTCAAAACAGATAGTGTTCATCCCACTTTTCTAGTGTTATCACCACCCTTATTTTATTTTTCCATTTCTGCATATCCTTCTATCATTGGTCCCTTGGCATTGTTAGCTTAGGTTTTCATTTTAGTATTAGAAGTAGTAGTAGCAGTAGTAGTAGAAATAGGTAGAGGAACTGGCCTTCTTTGGAGGTATGTCTCAAGTGTGCAAGGTCCCACAACTTGGAGACAGTCCCATTGTTGACTCAAACAACTCATTTCTTCTAGATCTAAGACATGAGTGCAAATTTGAACAACCGAAAATATTATCCAAAATAACTCCCTAGTTATTTGGACAACTTATATTTCCATTCTAACTCTAAGGTTCTACATTGCAAGTTACACACACTTCATTTACTCCTTTGGCACATTCCCTTAGTTGTAGATTTTTTGCGCACCCTTATGCACTCCTCCTTTCCTTCACCTTTCCTTTTCCTTTTCCTCTTTGTTCCATTTTCCTCATGCACATTCCCCATGCAATCATCTTCTTCACAATATTTCATACATCATGTGGATGCACCTTGGTCATGCTTCCCAAAATCAGCTAGGTCCCTAGTATCCTCACGCACCCCCTTTCTCACATGCCCCCTTCCTCTCTCATTACACATTACTTTGTAATGATTCATCCTCTACCATATGTTCCTCTGGAAGTTTTTCCTCCCATTTCTCCCACACACACTAATTTTATGCTCCTTTTCCTTTGTTTCCCTTCCACATCTCTCTCTTCCACGTGCACATTTTTTTTTCCTTCTTTTTTGCACCCTTCGTGCCACATGGTATATGTCAGACATTGAGTGTGGTACACAACCAATCAGAGTGCGCCAATAGGGCACTAAATCCTTGTAATCAACTAGTGTATGACATGTGGTAGAAAATGAAAAATAGATGCATAGTTGGATGCTCTTTCAATAAATCACCACACACCATGTGTCTTACATGTTCAAAACAACCCGTAGACTACTAACAGACATAATTTTTTTGTAGGGCTCTAACACATGCACGCATGGTCTTATTTGAAATATGTTGATGTGAGCTACACTCTAGATCATTTAAATTCAAATTTCAGCAGGATTTGGTAGGTGAGAAATAGGGAAACCTCTTTCTATCCATTAATGAACATATCTAATTGCTCCAACCACCCATATTTGATCTAATTTTCCTCCTTTATTCTTCTACATATTGAATAGATATGGGGAAGCAAATTTGACAAATTTACAAGTGAAATTGTAAGCATTTATTTCTTATTAGTGGTTGTGATTCAAATCTAAGTTTTCTCATTCTCCTCTTTTCCCTCATCAATTTATATATAAATGTAATATCATGGCTCATCAGTAAAGGGTTGGAAATTTTGGATCCTCTAGTATTTGCTAAATATTTTGTATCTCTGTATTTTGAGTCGTAGACCTCTAGATCTTATTCTTACATGTGGATATCAGCCTCATACACCATTGTAATAACATTTTTTGTGGCTATTCTCAGCCTTAATTTGTTTTTATTATTATTTCTTACCTCTCCTTTGTATTATGTGTTTGTTGTGCCACTTTAAATCCTTTGCAGCTCCATTTTCTTATTGTGTCTCATGAAATCGATCATGTGAATACATTTTTGTCTCTGTGATGCATGTACCCATCCTCCCTATATGCTCTCTCCTTTATTTTCACTTTAAAAATAGTGTTCGTCCCACTAGTCCGGTAATATCCCCTTCCTTAGTTTAGTTTTCCATTTCTACATATCCTTCTATCCTGGTCCCTTGGCATTGTTAGCTTAGGTTTTCCTTTCAATTAGGAGTAGCAATAACAAGAGTAGTAGAAATAGGTAGATGAACCAACCTTCTCTGGAGGTCTTTCTCAAGCAAGCAAGGTCCTAAAACTTGGAGATAGTCCCATTGTTGACTCAAATGACTCATTTATTTTCGATATGACACACAGTGTGTAATTTTGAATAACCAACAAATATAATAGAACACTAATTTTTTTTTTTAATAGGGTAAAGTTGGGGTTTTGAAAGGACCCTAATCCTTTTAGAAAAATCCCATCCAACTAGATATAATATAAACATTACATATCATAACATAGGCATACCAAATAATCTATAACTAGATATAACATAAATATTACATATCATAATATATTTTTCAGTTTTTGTACCATTCTCCTAACTACATCAATATCGATATTCTCTACCAAAGTATCAGCCAAGGTTATTATCTCGATACATTCTTTATCAATGATATTTCTCGGTGTTTTTACATAGTCTTTATAGGTTTTAAGAACTTTAAAAGCTCATTGCATCTTTGTAAGGATGGAAGAAACCATTTTGGTTTGATTTTCCATCTAAGGGGTCATCATCGGGGGTTAATTGTCATCAATTTCCTTATCCCCATTATTTTTAGTGACATGTGGAGAATCCATAGTTTTCGGGTCACGGGATTCTATATAAAGAATAGAGAGTTCCTGGTAATTCTTCAAGAATTATCTTCTCGTAGATAGGAATCCGATTGAGCTCTATATGAGAATATTTAGGAGAATGAAGGGGAATAGGGAAGTAGTCAACTAGCCACGAGAGGGAGGTGGAAGCACCATTTGAAAGAGAAATATAAGCTAATAGGGCAAAGGATTTCCCAACAATAACCATGTCTCGAGTTTATATCAAAATAAACCTCAATGTACTCCATTTATTCATCACTTGATACTAGTTCGATGCACTTAATCTTTCCCCGTGATTTTGAAAAAAATAGTAAGTGTAAAAAATTGACCACGGGCCTTGAATTTACAATTTTTGAGTGAGTTATTTGACTATACCTTTACATGTGTCCTCTGAACAATGGTATGATGGTAAATATTAAATGTGAATCTTGTCTAAATTTCACTTTTAAACCGGTGTCATTATCACATGTGCCTCTCCCTTTAAAATTCCTTTTATCATGATGAATATGATGTCATTAAGGATAGAATGATATGCATTGAATCAATAATAAATTATTCATAAACATATCGAGTAATATATTAAGGGAGAGGAGCCAATCATCAAGCATGGACCAATAATTATATTGATAAGGGTAGATGTAAAGTTAGGGACTAATACTTGCCAATTTATCACTTAAAATTTGATACAAAAGTAGTAAATAAAATGTGTCACATCAATCAATCACCCAATCAAATGCTACTGTGAGGAATTATTCAACAATATTCCCATAAATTTAGTCTTTAAAGTGGTGCATTTATTATTTAGATTTTTTAGATTTCATCACATATATGAGGAGACACATTTGGAAAAAAAGAAACTAACTACATATATAAAATATAAAAATGACATTTTAAATTTTTGAAGTGACATATTTCAACTAATATATAATATATATAAATATAAATTTATATTTATATATAATCTATAATATATAATATAATAATAAAAAAGCTAACATGGTCCTTAAACTTGATATGAATAAATCCTTCGATAAAGTCTCCTGGGCCTTTCTTGACAAGGTTCTGACAAAATTTGGTTTTCTAACTAAATTCAGAAAAATTATCAAGGCATGCATCACTACGGCCAGATTCTCAGTGGTAGTAAATGGAGAGCCGGTGGGATTTTTTACTAGCAGTAGAGGGCTAAGGCAAGGAGATCCCATATCCCCTTTTCTCTTCATTATTATGGCTGACAGTCTTAGCAGAACAATTGATAAAGCAGTCACAAATGGTCTTCTTAAAGGATCTAAGCCCACTTCCACTAACCAAGAAGCTTCTCATCAGCAATTTGTGGATGATACAATTCTTCTTTTAATGGATTTAATCCTTGAAGCTAAGGCAACAAAGTCCATTATGAAATTATATGAATCTACTTTTGGGCAAGAGATTAATTTTGATAAAATATCAATTTTCTTTTTTAACACCCTTGGGGAAAGACAACTTAGAATTGCTAAAATTTTTGGATGTAAAATCAATTCACTCCCCAATACTTATTTGGGCCCCCTTGGTACTAAAAAAGTATCAACCAAATTTTGGAATGACCTGTTGGAAAGATTCTAAAAGAAAATGGCTGGGTGGAAAGGAGCCATTCTGTCAAGTGTTGGTAAGTGTCTACTCATAAAAAGCACTCTTCAATAGATGCCTATTTATATCATGTCTCTTTATAATATCGCTTCTTCTTCAAAGAAAAAATGAGAGGATTCAGAAGCACTTTTATGGTAGGGAATGGAGGATAAATTCAAATATCACTTGGTAGCTTGGGACCAAGTATGCACTCCCAAAAAAATTGGGGGCCTGGGTATAAAAGACATCAAAAAAATGAATGGGGCTCTAATTGCAAAAATGGGCTGGAGAATGCTCTCGAGAAACAACCCTAGATTGAACTAATTAAGGCCAAATACCTTAATCAACAAGCAGCCATTTCTTTTCTTCAGGAAGAGCATCTTCCTTATGGATCCATTTTCTAGAATAATTTAGTTCAGATCAGGAATTTCATCAAACAAGGAAGTAAATGGAAAGTGGGGAATGGCAGAGATATAAATTTTTGGGGGGATAACTGGTCTAACTGCAGTCTTATTGATAGATTTGGAGCAGTCAAAGATAGCCTTGAACAAAATTATGGTACTAGAATCATGGATTACATAGATATGGATGACAACAAGAAGAAATGGAAAAAACTCTCTGGGGATAGAGATGATCTGAACCACATGATGTCCTCTTTGCAAGATCATTTGGACCTTATCCCCTTAAGTTAGCTAGATGTTAAGGATGAATTGGTCTAGAACAACTCTATTGATGGAGAGTACTCTGTTAAATCTGGATATAATTCTTTCTTTGAAACTGTTCAGAGCAAGTTCAACTAGAGCAGGATTTGGATGGCTGAGCTTACACCCAAAATCAATTTTTATTTTAGTTTACTCTTAGAGGTATAATTCTCACCAATGACAACCTGATAAGAAAAGGTTTCATAATGCCAAATAGATGTCACCTTTGTAAAAAAGAATCTGAGGATATCAGACACCTGTTAGTCCATTGTGAGTATGCCACTAAAATCTGGAGTTTTTCCTTTTCTAAATTCAAAGTTTACTAGGTTGTGCTAAAGGATTTCATCCAGTTTTGGACCCAATAGAACCCTCCTTTTAAACATTGTGTTGTGAGAAGACTCTGGAAACTGGTAATGCCCCATATTATTTGGAGGATATGGAAAGATAGAAATGACATCATTTTTAGAAATATTAAATAGCATTGCAAGCTCAGCTTTGTTAAGATTACTAATGTTGTCAAAGAGAACATCGAAAGATTCAAACCTCCCAAGAATAAGAATTATCCTCAAAATGAAGAGCATGTTTTGTCCAACCGGAAGATTGGAGTTGATAATATTCATAATAGTATTATTTCCAGCATTGACAGGTCTTTGATATATTGGAACCCTCCTGATCTCAATTAGCACAAGCTGAAATTTGATGGGGCTTCTAAGGGTAATCCTAGGATTTCGTAGGGGAGGAGTGATTTGAGACAATAGAGGCGCCTAATTGCTACCTATGCTTTGGAATAATGGGGATACAAACTAACCATTATGCTGAAGCCTTGGCTACTCTATGGGGGCTTAGAATTGCTTAGACACTTAACATTCAGAATATTATTCTAGAAGGAGACTCACTAAACATCATTAATCATTTAAATCAGTCTTTGAATCCTAGCTAGAATATCAAGGATTTCATCATGGAATCTATAAGAATTTGTGAAACCTTCAAAAATATCCAAATCAAGCATACATACGGGAGGGAAATAAGGTTGCTGATGCATTGGCTAATCATGGCATAAATAATAATCTAATTATTTGGGATAATGTTAATCACATCCCTGAGAAGGTACAAAGCAACATTAAAGTGGATATTTATGGGCACTCAAGTATGGAGTAAGGATAATGATAAATTGAAGTGGGATTTAGAGGGGATAAAAGATCACACTTGCAGGAAATATCATGTAAGCTATGGCCACATTAACTTTCATTACTCCCAACAAGTGGATGAAACTCTTAAAATCTAGGATAGTCGAAAGATAACTACATTTCAAACAATAGTTCAAACAAGGGTTTTGAGGACAAGATTTGTAGTAATTTCAGAGAGGAAAAAATGGGAGGAGCCCCGTGCCAGTTAGAACCCAACAGTGACCCGGAATGGAAGAGCAACAAGGAGCTATGGAACCTCCTCAAGAAGGGCGAATCACAAACTTCATTGATCGAATTCAAGGACATGATCAGAGCATTTTGGTCCGATTCGCTATGGATTGGAAAGATCGAAAAGTGGAGTATGGAGGACATAAAATCATTGTTAATGAAGAGCTAATAGCTGAAGCTACAGGCCTGGAGATGGATGGCTTCCATTTCTTCAATAAGAGGATCGACAAAAATGCTTTGAGGAGAAGAAGTTTTCTACTGATAACAAGGAGTTGGTTTTTGTTACTACAGGATTGAGGGTAAGTTATATCCCCTTGCCCTTTGATAAAATCACCCGAATGATGGTCTGGTGTATCTCTTTGGAAGGGAGATATGTTACATTTCCTATTAAGCACCTAGTGTTCCTAAACCATTTCCACAGGAAAATCATTGTCTACTTCCCACATTATCTTTTGAACTCCCTCGAACGCTCCATCTTGGATTTCCAGAAGCATTCTCGGGCTATTCCCCTACATTAAGGCCTTATCCTTTTGCTTCACAAGCTCTGTGTTTCTAAATACCCCAGTATCCCATCATCCCCAAACATCGTTCCACTCTTTCCTACCACCACTACCCCCACCCCCATCCCTTCCACCATGACCAAGCCTAAAATGAAGAACCATAAGAAGCCCAAATTGAACATCCCTGTTTTGGATAGAGTTCTTCACAGCAATCAGGATTTAGAAGATGTCCAAAACTTATTACACATCAGCAGTGTAGGCCAAGAAGATACCTTACAAAAAGAGGGAAAAATTACTTCCCAAAGGTTGGAAGCTTTAGAAAATGAAATGATGTAACTGAAAGAAGAAGTGCAACATTTGGCCAATCAAAAAGGAAAAAGGAAGATGGATAAGGATACTAACCTTGGCAATAAGCAAGTTGAGGACATCTACAAAAAGCTAAACTCCTTGGACAATCATCTGGGGAGAGCAAAGGATCACCATGATCACAACATGGCAATTTTTAATGCAATCAGTGATTTCCTTGAACAACATGTTCGTAGCGTTTCTGTGCTTAGTGAGATCCCAGACACTCTTTGGGGAACAGATAAGGAAAGAAGTCAAACCATAGCAAAATTGGATGTTAAGGACCCCACACACATGAAAACGGTGGCTCTTTTCACCTCGCTACAATCCATTAAGTCCATAATTAACAAAGTTTCCAATAAGTAAAGGAGGCCTTCATTATAGATGCTTGGTTTTCATCGTACTTTTGCTGTTTTTTGCTATTTTTTGGCTTCTTTGTGGTAAAGCCCGCTCTGTTTTTATTTTCTTTAGTAACTCTCTCTTAGTAACTATTGCCTTTAATGCCTATTCTAGATGTTGATCCTTTTTTGCGGAACCTCTTCATGTTTTATCTCGGCTTTTAGGCCCCTTATGTAAACAAGGTATAGTCCCTTCACAAATATTTACCAATAAAATAATAATAATATATAATCTAATATAATATAATATATATATATATATATATATATATATATATATATATCATATATTTATATAATATGTTGGGGCCCATCATATATTCCATGACCAAAAATGAACAAATAAACCCGAACCCAAAATTTTAATTCATCCTACCTAAATCCGAGAGGTTCACATCCGTGGGGGCAAGGAAAAAGAAATCCACGAAATTCTTCCATGTGGCATGGGAAAAAGTGGGGGTTTAAAATTTTATCAATGGCCCATAAAAAATTCAATAGCCAAATCATTAAATTCCCACACCACGGACCCAAAAATTTATTCAATTGGTTCATTCCGTGAGCTTGAAGTATTGGGAATGCCTTTTTCTTGAGGAGGACCAGAATCCGGTCATGTGGTTGTCGATAAATAATATTCATTGTTAGATATATTAAGATCAATGGCACATGCTCTATTATGGGATAAATGCCTGACACACTCACATTTTGAATGGAATTACCCAGAGTAGGCCTAGTTAAGTGAAAAATTTCATCCACTGAATGAAATTTGAAAAGAGACTAAATTTGACGTCTACAAATAGTGAAATACCTAATCATTTATAGTGATGTGGTACTGCTAGTGCTTGTAAGTTGTGAGGTGATATTAAACATCCATTGACAATTGAAATTCTTTAATTTTGTTTCTGGAAGGCATACTACAACAGAAGGTAGAATAGATTCATAGAAGTTGTGGACCATGTAAGACTCAAAATTTTCATATTTCGAGTAAGTGTCATCCTACATTTGAATCTTGATTCTTTAAATATTATCTTTTTATAAGTAGCATTGTATAATCCTTTAAATATTATCTTTTATAAGTAGTATTGTATAGTCTTGAGGGTTTTTAGAATCCAAAATTCCAAGCATGTCTACTTCCATAGACCCCAAAGTAAAAGTAAAACCCAAATCCCATATGCCAAACTACTTAAAACCCCTAGTTTTACTAATGAATATCATGATATTTATGATCTTGTAATTGGCACAAGAACTTCACATCTTAGATACTCATCTGAGAATAAGGCAATTGAAAGTAAAAATTTGGACCCATCAAGTAGACTAAGACATAAAGGTTGGATAACATGGGGGGTTGGATTGGGATGCATGATGCTCCACGAGGTTTTACCCTACCTTGAATTTGTCATTCTATGTGCCCAAAATTACAATGGGACAAAAAAGTAATTGTTGTAAATGGCAACAGAGAAGAAATTTTGTCCATTATGGAGGTAAATCTTGGCCATGCGTTGGGGTTTGAAAGCAAAGATTTGGGACCCATCAACATGAGCCTCGAAAAAAATGTTTTTGATTATCATGCCACCACTCAAAATGACAGAGATAATTTTTGTGAAAATTAACAGTTGATGGAACGGTACCAAAAGGGAAGCCTCCACATGCAATTGATATGTTTAAACCATGGGTCAGGATACCATTTCTATGCTAGTATTTTTCCTTGGCTTTGATAGCGATGAGAAAGTGGATGAAACCCTCCTAGAAATGGTATACAATATCCATTTCGTTTCTCCACCTTATGCATACAGATTTTTTGGGTACATTGTAGAATCTATGCATAAACAATTATTAACAATCAAAGAAGGCTCCAGCACTAAGACCTTTAGGTTCACTACCTACTTGTGTTATTTAATTCTATAGCAGTTTACTAAATGGTTTGGTAAAAAAAAAAACTTGCAATTCAGCCCTATAATGTTTAGGGCCAGCCAAAAGTGATGCATCCATTGATTGGGTGGTCCCTCAAGATATGGATCTTTGATAATATAAAAGACTACAGTCAATTTGTGGATTATTTTTGGGCTCCAATTTATCAAGTAATTTCAAAAATTACATTGCCTAGATTTCCTATGAACTATAGAGATTACATTCAACTAGAATCAGAAATACAATTAGCAAACTGATACTTAATGGAGGAATATAATGTGTTAAGGTTTTATGGATCAAGAGTACAACCTTGAAAATTACCAATACATGTGATAGAGATATTTTACCTTGAAATATTTACGGTGGATAGAAATCTCAAATAAACTCTATTTTTTTAGTCTATAAAAGAGGAGCATATTTCCTTCCTTACCATTTTCATGTGGAGGGTTCACATTTGAAAGAAAATCATTCAATGTTGCACATGAAATCTTACAATTTTTTTAACTTTGATGTTGACTCTCAATGGGTGTATGACCCATGTGACGTGATTAAAGAAAGGGTAGTGGCGAACAAGAAATATGCCACTAAAATTCAACATGAAGAAAACCCTTGATATAATAATTTAAAAACAAGAAATCTTGGGATGAAGTACCAAAATCAATGGATGAAATTTTTGTTGAGAAAGGAATTAGTTTTCAAGAGTTTTCAACACAAATTTTTGGGTTTCTTGAGCTTCCATGAAAATAGGTAGAGGATTTTTAATCTAAAAAATATGATAAAAAGTCCTCTAAAATCATGCCAAAGCATATAGATCATGAATTGTGAGATAAAAATTGGACAAGGTCAAAAATTACTACATTTTGGTCTATGAGGTAGGATATAGGCCATCCAAAAAAAAATTTAGAGTATGGTTCTATTCCAGAACGATGTAAATTTCATAAAAGTGTGAAATGAAGTACATCTTGCAGAGATAAGTAGTGATCATGACACTGACTCTGAGGAATTACACACTCCCCTGGCACATATAAACCAAGTCTCAATGAAATATTGAAACAAAAATATTCTACATGAGTAGTTATTGTTGAAAAGATGGGTTTTAGTGGTGGTGGTTTGGGTTCAATAGGACAAGGCATTTGGCTTCCACCAGAGGCACAACCTAGAAGATTTTCTGATAGGTCAAGCCTTGGAGCTTCACCTTCGGAGAAAGGACCACTACATACTACAACATCTATAAGTGGTAATCTAATGAAATTTTCTCTAGAGTCAAATCCTTAGCAAATAGTTCAGCCACACATTGAAAATCCTAGAGGAGAAGTTGGCCATGAATCTTTATTAGTATTGCTAATGTTGGTAGTTCTAGTGATGATGGTAGTAGTGGTCAAAAAGTACCACAGGAACAAATTATTGTAAAGAGGCCAATACATACAGTTGAAGTTCTTATTTTCCAACAAGGAACCGAGAAGAGGCAAAAGACAAAGGCAGACACAGATACAATTACTCTTACCTCAAGGCAACTAATTATAGAACTAGAAGGTTATGTCATTGCCACCCTCTACAAATTTCCATTCCACAGGGAAATTCTCCCCAAACTTCAATTACTCCTCCATTCAAGGTGAAACAGTTCATTCCTACAAACACCTTAGGTTTTGATTACAGAGTTGATTTTTCTAATAAATCAGAAAGAGATAAAAAAAAGAAGAAAATTCTACATGCTACTGTAAGTTTAGATCCTGCCACAATGAGGGTATTTGACAACATATAACCGAGTCAAAAATTCAACATAATACATGTATGTTGTGCCTAAATTTGTGAAACTAGGTATTCAAATGGTTTCTAGTGACTATGATGTTACATCCCTTCAAATGGAGTTTAAGAGAATGAAACCTTCTAAAAAATAAATGTCTCAAAAAGGAACAATGATGTGGTGTACACAACATTTCTAAAGGTAGAGAGGGAGAAAATAAGTTGAATAATAAGATTCAAAAGTTAGAGGCAGACTTGGAAAATGAGAAATCAAAAGGAAAAGTGACACTTAATAAGATAGGTGAGTTGGAGAGGAAGATAAAATCATCTACCTCTATGATTGTAGTTGTAAATTAACATGAACGGTTAGAACTAGAAGAATCCAAAAACAATTATAAGGAACAATGACTATGAATAAACATGCACATGTAGAACTAGAAGAAGCAAAGAAAAGTTACAGAAACAATGAGTAATAATAATATATTAGAACAAATAGTGAGAGAATTGAAAGAGGTTCTGAAGGAAGAGAAATAAAATGCCAAAAAATGGGAACAAAGCCTAGATGAAGAGAGAAAACTTGAGGATAGAATGTAGAAGGAAGAGAAAAAAAAAAATGAAATATTGCAACAGGAGTTGGCAAAAGCAAAAAGATATGCAAGATTCCAACATATAACTATCCAAATTTTATAAAAAGGCATTGATTAATATGATAGACAATGTTTGGGGGAAATAAACCAAAAATTTGATGATTTGATTAGATTGTTTGAATTCATGGCTGATTTACAAAGAATATATGATAAGCTCCATGAATACATAATTGGTAGCAGAAAAGTGATGGATTTAAGAGAGGATACAACAAGGAAAATTTTGGAAGCTATATACAAATTAAGTGACCCAAAATCGGCATCTAGAGGAATTTAGAACCGGTTGATGCCTCAATAAAGGTATCATCTATCCTTTGGAAATGTGTGATGCTAGGTGAAGCACATGAATTGTTGAATAAGTGCAAAATAATGTTACAGGAGCTACATGGAAAGGTACAAAAGTTCAAAAATATTTGTTTGGCAATACCTTTTGACAAAACAAACAAATTCACTAAGAAGGATGTGTTCCAAAGAGAACATGAAAGAAAAATTATGCAAGAGAAGGAAAAAATTCCTGAGAAGCTAGATGAAACAAACTTTTTGGATTTGTTAAACCATTAATAACCTTGTTAGTAAGTTTGCATACAATAGTAAAGACATTAGTAACCAAATCAGTTCTCGCTTTTTAATCGAGTAGCATCAACATGCAGAGAAGGATGCTTAGAGAATGATGGATCAAGATTTAAGTCATTTTGTAGCTAGTGAAGGATCTCATGATATATTTTTCACTCGAGCAAGGAGAAGTCAAGTATCACCATGCTGAGGGTATGAGCTACCCTTTTACATTAGGATCTGCCCAAAAATGCATAGTTTGACACAATCTTTGAGAGTTCAGACATAAAATCTCATGCCAAAGACTCAATAAAACATCAGGGATCCACAATTTGTCATGCCTAAGATACACTCACAGGCTTACAAATAACCTTTAACAAAATGGAGACAAAGTGACTTTAAAATTGTTTATTACACATATGAAATGAAATCTCTTCTCAATAGTACAATTACAATTTCCACAATGCTACCAGAATGATAAATCTTTGTGTGATTTAAAGGGATTCCTAAAATAAGACTGCAACAGGAATATGAATAACTATTTTGAATTATTTCATCTTAAAAGAAAATACAATAATGCTCATGATCAAACACAATTAACTCAAAGACTCAAAAAATTTATCAACAAGGGGAATTTTGAATTACATTCTCAATAAATGTACACTTGCAACCATATTGACATGACTTAGTTTGAAGTATTATAGAAATTAATAGGTTTCTTAGATGAGTTCTTAGTAAAATGGTTTTCTCTCAGTTTTCCTTTCTCTTCTAAAATTTCAAAAAATTTAACCCCCTATACGAGATTATTCTCATCACATTTATACAATTTTACCTTGCTCACTCATTCTAAATTTCCCCCAAAAGTTTGAATCTTCAAGAGAATATTCTTCTTTACAATATACCACTTAATCATGTTTAAATTTTGAACCAATCATGTTTTTCACTTCCTCAACTATGACTGGGATGCCATGTCATCACTTTTGACATTCTTTTAATCATTCTTTTATTTGGTGAATAAATGGCCACTTTTTATGGTTTTAGAGTGCCTCCAAATGGTTTGATTTGACAGGTAATCACATCTCCTTTTTGAGAATCCTTCTCGGAGAACACATATTTATTTTTGTGCCTTTCTGGGTTAATCATTCCCACATGGTTTTTGTCATATCAATCCAATCATCATCTTTCTACATAATGCCAATTTATCTCACATGTATTTCTCCTGTGTAGATATCTCATTTAAATCTTAGAGGCTATTTCACCATGATTACACCCAGCTCGATTGGTATGCCTTGAATTTCCTATAAAATCACACCATTTCACTTCACCAATTCATATTTTCTTTTACGCATTATGGCAAGAACACCACTTGCAGCTAATTTGAAAGATATTTCCACTAAGGATGTAGTCATTTTTGCACCCCACCAAGAACAAGGGAACCTCATGCACATCAGCCTATCACCCAAATGAGTCCGGGTGCTCACCAAGGCGTGCAAGAGGGAACTCGAGTCTCTCTTTTATGTGAGTTTAGTGGAAGGCATAATTCATGATTCTAACTTAGTGATTTAATAGACATGAAAAGCTATAGAGCTCAGAACGGCTTCTACACCCCTTCATAACAAAAACAAAGCGCGCAATAGAATTAACTAGAACTAGGAAGTTGTAAATCCATAATTAGACTAACATTCAAGTAAGGTTCATGATCATACAAGATCAAAAGCATAGTAGAAACATGTAGATAATATAGGAAGGAGATCTTAATACAAACATAGTGGTAACCTTATCATATTCATTCATAGTCTTACTACAAAGCATCATAGAGAGGCAGACCACAGTCATGCACCATATCTGGATCCATACATGTATGCTCACAAAATAAAATTTGCAATCCCCATTTTCCCATTACATCCTTGCTAGAATCATCTACAAATTTATCCCACAATTCTCACGGTAGAATTACGCAGAGAGCTCTCTACCTCACTTATGTCTCTCTTCTTTTCCAAGGGCGCATGTATAAATAGGCATCCGGCTCTAACAAACTACTCTGCAACCTCAGATCTGGTCCCAAGTGTCAAGGTGTGGGTCACCCCAGGTGCATGCCTCTCCATATCATGATTAGCTTTTTGGATCTTCCTATTACAAGGTATATTCCTTATAGGACACCCTGTCGCCAGGCTAGAACCTTATCCAAATGGAACACATTCTTCATGTGTTCTATCCAAAAGGCCAAAAATAGCTAAGTCCTACATTGTTATTTGTGTGCGCATCCATCCTTGGTTCTCCAAGAACCCTTTTTGAATTCTTCCTTGCGTGCCTTCACTTGTGCGCTCCCTCCAGCCATGTGCGACTATGCGCCTTTAAGATTTGGAAGCTATAGAAGGGTCCCAACATTACCCCACACTTCACCTATTCTCCACCCTTGGGA
Source organism: Taxus wallichiana var. yunnanensis (assembly GCA_018340775.1). Lineage (NCBI taxonomy): Eukaryota > Viridiplantae > Streptophyta > Pinopsida > Cupressales > Taxaceae > Taxus > Taxus wallichiana. The sequence goes on along the minus strand of CM031235.1, from coordinate 428,220,310 downwards.
ACCTTTTCAAAGAATGTAGTACAAAAATGCAAGGCCCCGCTTGGAAAGAATGGAGGGAAAGAATAAGAATGGGGGGGAGAGAAAGAATAGAGGGAAAAAATTTCCTAAAGAAGAAGAAAGGGAAAATTTTGCCGCAGGTCGCCTCTAGTGTACTCCAAGCACTGACTTCATCCTGCACTCTAGTGTAGATATCACCGACCAAGGTGCTCACCTCATCGAAGGTTAACCCTTCCCCCTTCATGTTAATGGTCTCCACCATAGTCTCCAGCTCCTTGGTGTGATCCTCTAGGGCATCCATCTTCCTCGTGATGACCTTATAGAGCTCTTTTAGCTGGGTTTTGATTAAGACTCGCTGGTTCTTAATAGCTTCAGACTTCTTCTCCACTTTGGCTAGGATCTTTTATCACTCGGCTCTATTTCCCTTATTCTTTTCCTTGAAGTCCTTCAGCTTGGCCTCGTCACTAGTAAGCAGCATGCCTGTCACCTTGTCTTGATCCATGCAATGGTCGTAGGTGACCCCCATGGTTTGTGTAGCTATTTTCACGTCAACGAAGAACCTTGTTGTATTCAGCCACGAGCACGATGACCTTCAACTTTCCCTACTTCTCCAAGCATGCAGCTACCTCCTCATCTGACTCCAAGGCCAAAGGCTACCTTTCCATGTTAAGGATCTGAGTCAAGTCCTCTAGGTATTCCAAGGAGGATCCATACTTTTATGCGGGAGGGTTAAGGTCTGAGTGCTTCATGATAATAGGTTGGGAGTTGAGCTCCACCTTCTTAGAAACTTCACGTACCCTGGCCTTCTCCTCCTAAAGCTCCCTCTATAGTTGAGTGCTGATTAATTTCTCAACGCTGAGGTCCTTTGTTAGCTTCACTACTTCTTCCTTCCTCTTTTCCAATAGGTCCTCCAAGACTTTAACTCTATCATTTCTGTAGAAGAGCCTAGCCTCAATCTCTATGGAGAAATTTTTGAGCACATTACACACTTGCTCATCTGATAGTTGTTGCATGTTTACAATGGGGTTGTCCCCTTTCCTTTGGACAACGCTAATACCACTCCTTGGTTAACCTCAAAATCAAGATTGTCGAGGTGGGAGCCGTACACCCATGATAGCATCTTCCTCATGCATGGGTATCCACCCTCAAGATCAAAGGAATCCATGGTGGTGAGCTCCTTAGTGGGCATGGTACTCTGGAAATACATGCACAAGACTTTGTTGGGGTCATCAATGTATCCCATCATTGTTCTTCCCCCTTCCGCACATTTACTTCCCATGCGCACGCCCTTGGGAATAGTCACTAAAAGAGTTGGGCCTTTTGTGCTACCCACACTCTTCTCCCTCTGCTCTTCCTTGAACTCACCGAGCACGAGCTCCACACTATGCTCTAACTCCTCTTCAACCAAGGTGTTGATTATCTTCTTTGCCTCCCTTGTTGCTTTCTTATCTACTTCCTCCTGAGTGAGCTTGGGCATATCTGGCCCCTTAGTACTTGCCCCTTCACTCTGCGTGCCTTCCTTCTCTTGGGCACCCTTCCTCCTTACAAAGATGAAAGCATCATTTGTATCCTCTACTCCTTCTCCCTCCAAATCATGGACATCAATAGGTTCCTGATTCACCTCCAACTCTTCCCCTTCATCATCATCCTTTTCACCTATATAGGCATTTGGGTTGTCTGTATCTTCAGACCCTTATTCCTTCATCCCTTGTTCTTCTTCCTTTGCAAAAAACTCTAGAGTTGGGGATGTTGTCCTCTCTTCATCTGAGGGTTATTCAGGGGATGGTGGCTTCGTAGGCTCTGGGGTCTTCTCCTTGACCACCGTTCTCCTCTTCTTCTAGATGTAGGTACTCAGCCCCGTGGTATCTACATTCTACCTCTCCACCACCCTTTGTTCTTCTTCCTCTTCCCTCTCCTTACGCTTTGGCATGGGATTATTTCTTCCCATGGGGTCGTCCGAGTTAGATATCTCATTCTCCATGTATATGCCCTTGTCAAATTTTGGCCTTATGCACAGGTAAATCCTCATGGCATTGCTCCCAGCAATAGGTAAGGTCAACGGACTTACGATGTGCACATATTGTGACACGTACCTTTCAACATACGCACACTTCTCCGGGTAGACCAACTTCTTTCTCATCTCCCTGTGCTCTCTATCAAGGGTGGACAACTCTAGATTTAATTTCTTTGATTCCTTATATCTGTTTACCCCTACTTGGAAAAATTGGGCAGTAAATGAGAATGGGAGTTTGCACCATGGACTCCAACTACCATCCACCAAGATGAACCTGCTAATGTAGAAGTCCTGGTAGACCACGAACTCTACTTCTCCTTTAGTTGCCATGGGGAGTTGTTCTAGGATCCACCATTCAGCCCCGAATGCATTCCTAAGGTGCTTATACCATTTGTCCAAGCATGCCTTGTGTACCCCTGTCATTGATTCACATGCATATTTATGGAATCTATCCAGAGGTGAAGGGTCTTTAGTAGGGTATTCCCACATGAATTCTTCAAAGCATCCAACACCTCGATTTCTAAGAGCACTATTATCAACAAAATGTTCCCAAATAGGATTTTTCCCCGTTCTCCACACTTGCTTACCTCCTCGTCCCGGAGGTCATCTAGAGTGCGTCCCTATATGGTTTAATCCTGTGAAGTGTGAAATTAACTTGGCGCTTATGTGTGTTTTTCACCCTGTAAAGAAGAATAATTCTTCATGTACGAATGTCATCACCATTGGTATAAGCACTCAAAGCTTCCTAAAATATGGCAGCTCGTAAATCTAGAGAAGCCCTGCCTTCTCCATTTTCACCTTGACCACATCATTATAGATTGGTAACCCATCAGGTGTTCACTTATTTGTGGGCGCACCAGCTCCAGTGCCATCTCCTTTGTAATTATGCTTGACCGGTGATTGTAGTCGATCATAGTCATCTATCTTATGTAGGACTCCCACTCTTTCCCTAGAAAAACCCCATCTGGGTATTGCATTTCTAAATACCATTCCTCATTCATATCCAAGGGTATTTCCTCTTGTTTATTCTTCCCTTTTCCTTTATCCTTTCCCTTCTTGGATTGTTCTGCCAGTTTTCCTACTTGTTTTATGGCCATCATTGTACCCTTTTCTTTCATTCCAAGTTAACTTGAGTTGGTTTGAAAATTTTCTTCGTGTGCCCTATGCCCTAGGACAAAACCCTAATCTCTCGATTTTATTCCTTTGATCATGACGCTTCTTCACAACATTCCTCACACCCATGAATCACTTCTACTCTAGTTTATAGATCTAACAAACTAATTGCACATAAGTTTTTAGGATTTTCCTTCACACGAGTCAATTCTCGAAACCCTAGCTCATGAAAGAAAATCACTCTTCTTGTTTTCACAAAGTAAAATAATGAACTACCCATTCTTGTATTTATAGATTTTTCTACTTTTACACATTTAATGCTAGGCTACCTACCACCATACAACCATGTTTAATATGGTGTTTTCAAACAAAACCCGAGTTTAGCACTTCTCCTCACGCGCCTAATCCTTACGTGAAAAGTGTTTCACCCGTGCTCATTCCTTGTGCGAAACTGCTTCCACCACGCCCAATCCTTGTGCGAAAAACTATTCCAACCTTTTGGTGCACAAAAAATCCATCTTGACAAAAGATTCCTACGCATGTGTTACCAGCGCCAAAGGCACCTCTTCCATCCTCATGATTCTTTCTCTCGCCTACCTCATGTTTTTGCACTTTTTCTCCTTTGTACATGGATTTCCAATGTAACCTTATCTTTCCACCTATCTGCCTTCTTTTCTCCTAATGCATATTTTCAACAGGGCCAATTCAAATGGTCTACCAACCCAATCCTCTAGCAAAATAGCTCCATTCTTCCCTTTATCACCTCACCCCACACTAAATCGATGCACAATCCTCTACTCAATCATAAGTTTAAAAAGTAATAAGGTTACCGTGCCCAAGGCACAAAACAAAACAACAACGCGAAAGGGAAATACAAGAAAGGAAAAGCATAAAAGGAAATTCTAAGCTAACTGGAAAAACTACCTTATTTACAAACACCAAGAAGCATTATTTATAGTAGGGCTTCATCCTACTCCCATTGAAGTGTCCAGGTAATTTTGTTCCATCTAGCACTTGTAACTGGCATGCGCCCAATCAAGGATGTATGAAATTACATAAGGACCCAACCAATGCACCTTCAACTTTCTAGGATGGCGTAGAAATTTAGAATCATATAGTAATACCATCTAGCCAACCTCAAACTATTTGTTCTTAATATGGTAGTCATGCCATGCCTTTTGCTTTTCCTTCTTAGTTGTTTGGCTCCATCTTGCTAGTGAGTGCCTTTCATCCAAATTTATCAATTCATCAATTATTTCTTCTAGTTCTTTCTCATCGTCCAACCCTCTTATGCGTGCTATACGTAGGGATGGTAATATGAATTCTACTTTGAAAATTTCTTCTATGCCAAACACCAGTTGAAATGGTGTGGCCTTGTTCAATCTTGTATACGTTGTTCTATATGCCCAAAGAACTGTTGATACCTTGTCATCCCAATCCTTCCTACCCACATCACATATCTTAGTCAATGTGTGTCTAAGGATTTTGTTGAATGACTTTGTTGTCCCATTTTCCTCAGGGTGATAAGGGGTAGTCTTGTGATGGGATACCATGAATTCTGCCAATAGTATCCTAACGGTTTCATTTAAGAAGTGAGTGCCCCTATCACTTGTTAAACTTAATGGGCACCCATACCTACCGATAATCTTTTCCCAAATAAATCTAGCGATCATGGGCTGCGGTGTAATCCTTAGTGGGCACGGCCTCTACCCACCTTGTCAGATAATCAGTATAGGTAATGATATACCATGAGTTAGTCCTTCACGTAGCTGGTGAGATTGGTTCGACAAAATCTATTTCCCATTTTTCAAAAGGTTTCGTGCTGGTAATGGGGCGCAAGGAATCTCATCCCTTCTTCCAGGTTTACCAAGGCACTGGAAGTGGTCACAAGCCTTACAAAACTCAATGTAATCCTGGTGAATCATCTCCCACCATAGTCCAGTGACTAGGATATTATGCGCGGTTGCATTCCCCATATAGTGTCCTCTAAAAATCCCACCATGGGATTCTTCTATTATGGCCACGTGTTCATGTTCTAATACACACCGATGTAAAACCTCATCATGGCCCATTTTATACAAATCCCCATTGATCAACATGAAGGGTGTGGTGTGTATGGCTAACCTTTTTCTTTCCAGTGCATTCATCCCTTCGGGTGCCACACCTTCCTTGAGAAAAACTATAATGTCTTCTAACTCTGAGGGTGCACACCGCAACCTGAATAGTTGTGCATCCGGCATGGTTTCCTTGATACTTTGCATGTCCTCTCCTGAATCAATCCTTGATAAATGATCCAGCCCACAATTGTTCTTTCCCGGTTTTACCACCACTTTGAATTCAAATTCCTGAAATAAAATTACCCAACGAAATATGCACCCTTGTAGCACCGCTTTGTTTACTAGATACTTCAAGGCCATATGGTCAGTGTAGAATGTGAAGGGATTCACCAACATATATTTCCTAAATTTGTGGAGCATGTAGATCATTGAAAATGCCTCGTGCTCAATCGTTGTATAATTCTATTATGCTGGTGTCAACTTTCTACTTGCAAAACACAGGGGATGATGAACAATCCCCTCTCCTGGTTGAGCAAGAATGACTCCCATTGCTGTACCATAGGCATCCACGTGGACATGGAAAGGTTTACCCTAGGATGGGAATCGTAGAATAGGTGTGGTTATAAGCTTTTCTTTTAGAGTGTCAAATTCCCTTTATTGCGCCTCTCCCCATTGAAAGGCACTCTTATGTCTAAGTAATATTTCTAAAGGTGTGGCGATCTTGGTGTATCCCTTAATGAACTTTCTTTAGTACCTAGTGTGTCCAGGAAATCCACGCACTGCACTTTGGCTGGTGGGCTTCCCCATTCCCACAATAACTGTAAATTTTGTGTGATCCACCAGTAAGCCCTCTTTGTATATGATATGCCCCAACAACATTCCAAAAGGGGTTGTAAAAACACATTTCTTGATGTTGAGGGAATTCCCCAACTACTGAAATCTTTCAAACATCAATCTCAAGTTATCAGAATGGTCCCTTACCAATCCATACACCGTCCAATCATCCAAATATACTTGAAGGAACTTATGGATGAAGTCATTAAATGCTTATACCACTATGCATGAAAATACAACGAGTGCATTCTTTAATCCAAAAGGCATGACCGTGTATGCAAAGCTTCCCCACTTAGTGGTGAAAGTTTTCTTTTCTGGTCTTCCTTGGCAATCCTTACTTGGAATATCCTAAGAATCCATCCATAAAGGAATAGACCTCACACCCAAAGAACTCCTTCCAAAATCTCTTCAAGAAAGGGGGTGGGAAAAGGATCTATGATACAAACAAAGTGTTCAATTCCCCCTCGTAATCCACACATATCCTAATCTACCCATCCTTCCTTATGTTGATCACCATTGGACTTATCCATTCTCGATTCCTCCATAGCCTCAATGATACCGATGCTATCATTTTTTCTAGCTCTTCTTTAACCCTTACGCGCATGTTGGGATTCATCCTGTAAGGTCTCTTCTTGACCGGAGCACACCATCTTTCAACTTTATCCACATTTCCCTAATGAATGGTGGACGCCTTTTAACTCATGGTATCCACGTGGGAATAAATCCTTAAATTCATGCAAGATATAGATGATCTTTGATACTTCCTTGTCTCGACCGCAGTCCCTAATGATAGCTTCCTTGGGCTCCTTCTCCGAGCTGATGTTAACTTTCTTGATTTTGAGTGGTTCATGATATGCATGCACACATGCATCCACACTGTCAACTACTTCACATGTCCCAACCAAATGGTTAACATTTAGGCTCTCCATCTCCTCTCCATCAATAATGTATACCATATTTCCTTTCTCCTTCTCAAAGACATGCACACTAATCGAATTGTATCTCTTCTAGTTCCTCTCCTTCAACCGTGCTTCCAAGCTAAGTCCACCAAGTAAGTTTACTAATATATCTTTCACCATGGTACAATCCCCCAGAGTAAGGTGCTTGATAGTTTGCAACACCTCATCAATCAAGTTGCATGGTACTTCAAGATACTCGAAGACTCGAATGTGTGAACCATGTCAACCACTAATTCTTGCCAATTTCCCATTTGGTGGTGAGTTTCGAATGAATGTACCAAGTGTGCACAACCTTGTAGCACCGAATACAACTTGTGCACCTAAAGGGAGGGTGGTAATGCTTCCGTGCCTTCTCCCTAGATCCTCTCACATGCCCGGATGTGGGAAGAGGCAGTCCATTACCATTGTAACCGTTGATATCGGTGGGTATGTTGGTCTTCGAGAATCGATACAGGTGAGTCAATTCTAACTTCACACCACTCCAACAAGTTTTCACTATGCGTGGCCCGCAACCTCACTATTTTTCCTATCAAAACATAACTCATCATACCTCGTTGCTCATCCTCCCTCCAGTGAGCTTCCATTTCTCTCAAAAATACCTCAAGGTATGCATCCCTAGAATACTTGGTTATTTCCTTTCCTCCTAGGTGCCGAACTATACGCACCGTGGTTACCTTGGTTACCAATTCTTTCAGATTTCACCCAATCAATTCACAAGTCCCATGTGCCCAATTATTGCATGCTATACTTGGTAGTATCACCGATGATTAAGCATCATCAAACTAGATGATTTGTGGACACCCATAATTACGCCCAAGCAATTTAAATACTTAAATTGTGCTAATTATCCCCTTTCTCACAAATCAACGACATATTGTCAAAAGTGCTCATATTCCCTCTTATTGTCGTTAATTAATTACAATACGCTAATTGATTAAGTCACCTATCTAGCTAATAACTTAATTAATGACCTTTCATTAATTAAATCACCTCTTCTATCTAGATTAATTAATTATTATTAATTAATTAGTCTTCCCCTTCATTTAACTAGTAAATCAATATTTAATTGATTTAATCCCTTTCTAATAGCCTAAATCGTACTAATATTCCTCTAATTATCTTCTATAAGCTTACACCTACCTATTAATTAATCACCTTTGATTAATTAAAATACCCCCAACTCCCATGACTTGCTAAACATGTATTAAACCCTTCTAAAGTAAGGTTACCTTTAATAAAGCAACCTTATCCATTCCTAATCATGTTTTACCTTTATCCCACATTCATGAGAATGTGTTGAATCCTTTATCCTTTGGGCTATATAAAGAGCCCTCCACCTACCTTTTTACTTACACCTAAACTCCTTAGAGAGCAAATGCAAAGCATATAGCAAAGAGACTAAGAGTTTGCACCTTGCCCTTTTGAGATTTCATCATCTTGAAGAGTTAAGCCTCTTTCTTAAAGTGCTTGGGTCATATGGGAGGTGTAAAAAGGGTCTTGTAGCCCAACTTTGATTAGCCCCCATTCCAAGGTTATTGGAACATTAAGGACAACTATTTTGATAGTCATGGAGCTTACATAGGTCCATTCATTTATTTGTTGTTAGAGAATAGAGGAGTTTAGATATTTAGCATTTTTAGTTTCAAAGTTTGTATTTATGAATGCTAGCATCTAACCCTTGTTTAATTCTTATCATGATGGTGTTTATGCTTTGTTTTAGCTAAATTGTAGAACTATTTTAGGTGGTAGTTCTTGCTTCATTTGATTTAGCATTAAGCAAAGTATACATGCACACAATGACTCCTTCGTAGGGTGGATGGTCTTTGGTTCTCTTATGGAACACACATATATTTTTTTCAAGGACCTCCTCTCCAAGGGGTTCAGTATAGGGTGGGGAATTTCCATGAGAAAATGGTATAATCACCCTCTCTTCCTTGTTTTCAAAGCTTATGTACCCTTTGTTAAACCAAAGTTCTACATTATTCTTATAGCACCATGGGTGCCCAAGTAAAGCTAGGAAATTATCTACCTTGGCAAGTGCCAAGAATTCAAAATCCCCAATGAACTTAGTCCCCTGAATGGTAATGGTCGCATCCTTCAAGACACCTATGGGCATTGCCTTTGTCTTATTTGCCATATACAACATATTTGAAGATGGTCTGTAATGTAGGTCTTCCCATTTGATGTCAAGCATCTAGAGTGAGAACATTAACCTCCACGCCTATGTCAATGAGGATGTTGCTAAGCAGCCATCCATCCACTACTACGTTCAAAGTGATTTCTTTGTCATAATCAAGGTTGTGAGGTGGGAGGTTTACATGCAGGATCTACCTTTCGTGTTCTTCCCTAGCGCGGGCACCTTTTCCCTCAACCATGCCCCTAGCAGGGGAATAATATTCTCCTACCTCAGTTTTACACACCTCCTTAACCTCATCCAAGTCATCCTTTGGTGCTTCTATTGGTCTTCTTTGCTCATCTTTTCTAGTTTTCTCTTTTAAGCATTAGATCTCCCCTTGTAAACTTTGAATTACATCCATGGTTTCCTAGTAGAATTCTTTCTAGTGAGCCAGATGTGGATACTTCCCATGTACTACCTCTTCCCTTGAAACTAGAGGTCTCCTTCTAGGTAATTCCCTTGCACGCGCAGACTCGTCCTTGTTGTTACCATAACAGCTCTAGTTCTCGATTCATGTATTACTCGCAGGAGCCATTGCGCAAGATTCTTAATATTTACTATGGCGGTGCCCTTTATCCTTCCAAAGATCGCTGACTCATATGTTCATATAACTCTGGGCACTCTTTATACTTATGTTTTTTTCCACACCAGGAGCATTGTAGAAGATCTAGACATTTGCACTTATAATGGTCTATGGCTCCACAATTAAAGAATGTTCCACGCAGGAACTCACTTCTTCCCCCAAAGTTACCATGACCACAAAATCCTCTGTGAAACCATCTTCCATGCATACCTCCATCTTCGCACTCTTCATACCGACGTTCATCTCCTTTGGAACTACTGGCAATGCCAGTCTAGTGCACACCAAGAATGATTACCTCATGAATCTAGTCAATCAATCTACAATCCTTGGTGTCATGTGTGGTTGAGGTACATATCGTACAATAACAAGATACATTTTTACGGATCATGTTCAGAATCGGGGAACCTACTTACATCATGGTCCCCATGACATATTTCACAATTTATTATTATGGCACGTACCACCTTCTCGAGTACATATCCCACCATTATCCTTTGTGTGCCCTTCTACGTTACAATTTGTGCACAACATCCCATTACGAATCTCTAGAACTATGTTGGCAGATAATTTCTCCAACCACTTAGCCATGACAGTGATCTAAGCCTCCAGAAATGGGCTAGCACCAGTGTCAACACTACCAACTACCTCAAAGACGTAAAGCGCTTCCAACGCTCGAGCATGTTGTGAAGGGTGGATATTATAAGACAGCTTTAGACAATAGAGTTTTAAAGCATGCATCATATTCCTACACACTCTCTCGCCATTCCCTATTGGATTTATTTGAGAGAGCTGATGCTCTTCTGCTCAAACTCAAGTATGTGGAAGTCCACCAAGAATTCATTTCTCGGTGCAAATAATCCACAATAGTCCGATGAGGCTCATAATTTCTATACAAACTATGCGCGTGTCCTTGCAAGGTCATCACAAATTGACCGGTGTTTTGTTCCCGAGTCATGATCCCATTTGCATGCCATAGCAGCTTGCACTTATGACATGCTCTCATGACATCTTCTATCCCACTATAATCTAGTAAGTGTAGAGACATCTTGAAAAAGACTTGAGGTGACTGAGGTCCTTGTCCTCCTGATCCAGTCCCTTGGTTTCCTCTCGGTGTTTCCTCCTCCTCTGAATCCACTAGATCCTGAGCCACCATTTCCACCTCCAGATCCTCCTGTGTTAGGTACAAGGCCTATGTTTGTTGTGCCGAATGCTCCCATCATTCCACTGAATTGTGCATCGACAGTTTGTGAACTAGTGCCCCTCCCAGTCGTATTTCCTCCACCACTTCCTCACGCACTTCCAAAACCAGTTGGATATGTGCCTTGTCCAAACATTCCACCAAATACTGGAATAGTGTGTGAAGCCGTAGAAGTCCTAAATGAGAAGTTGTATCTTCTAGGTTCCAATCGGGCCGCTTCTACCGATATCAAATGGATCAACTATACTTTTTCCTTATTCAAACAAACCAAGTGCCAAGGTTCGGTCGCTAGGTAAGGTCGATGCACACCAATGAATCTTCTTTCTCTACGTGATGAAATCTCATCATAAGTCACAAGGTTTTCTCTCCCGTGCTTACCAAGATGGGGTACCACAAACTATTTGGGTTCCACATCCTCTGTGTGAACCTCAACTCCTTTCCACCATGTCTGGCTCCATAACCCACTTATAATCCTACGTTATCTATCGATCTCCCTTTCACGCACTTTGTTATACTTGATCCATCTCTCCTCCCTTTCCTTTTCAGTCGTTATATCATCCATCTTTCCCCAACCTGGCTTCCTTGCCAAGTGCTCAGAGTGGTTTAGCCGGCCATAGGAAATGCCTCTAAACCCATGGTTACCATCAAGATTTTGATTGCAAGGGGGATAACATGTAGAAATGATCCTCTAGGATCCCGCAAAAACTCAAACTCAACAACTTCGGATAGGAATACATGGAAATGGTGTATTCTAGAGTGTAGCTAGTCAATACTCCCTTCCACCAATGATCTATAGCATGGGTCCATGTTAGATCAGCATCTTGCAAGTTCTGATATGTTTCTTGGGTCCAAGGGTGTGACTTATAATACCACCCCGATCTAGATGTATAAGCCGAGAGCCATTCAAATAAATCTACTGGGAAACAACAAAAGAAGGTTTCTTACAACTCATGATAAAGAGTGTCCTGCACCCATCTTCACATGTTAAACCCAGTCCAGATTGAATCTCTCGAGTGATTTCATTCTCCGTGCTTTTAAACCAATCTTCAACACCCTCAAGTGTTAAGTGTTATGCCATAACTTTTTTCATAGATCGTGATGTATGCCATGTTCCACTACAACTTCAAAAAGAGGTTTCAGAAATGGAACCAAGATGTAGTCATTTTTGCACCCCACTAAGAACAAGGGAACCTCATGCGCATCGGCCTATCACCCAGCGGGTGCTAGGTGCTCACCTGAGGTGCGCAAGAGGGAACCGAGTCTCTCTTTTATGTGAGTTTAGTGGAAGGCATAATTCATGATTCTGACTTAGTGATTTAATAGACATGAAAAGCTATAGAGCTCAGAATGGCTTCTACACCCCTTCAGTCATAACAAAAACAAAGTGCGCAACAGAATTAACTAGAACTAGGAAGTTGTAAATCCATAATTAGACTAACATTCAAGTAAGGTTCATGATCATACAAGATCAAAATCATAGTAGAAACATGCAGATAATACAGGAAGGAGATATTAATACAAACATAGTGGTAACCTTATCATATTCATTCATAGTCTTACTACAAAGCATCATAGAGAGGCAGACCATAGTCATGTGCCATATCTGGATCCATACATGTATGCTCACAAAATAAAATTTACATTCCCCATTTCCCCATTACATCCTTCCTAGAATCATCTACCCATTTATCCCACAGTTCTCACAGTAATTCTATAGAGCTCCGCTACCTTGCTTGTGTCTCTATTCTTTGCCAAGGGTGCATGTATAAATAGGCATCTGGGCTCTAACAAACTCCTCTCGCAACCTCGGATCTGATCCTAAGCATTAAGGTGTGGGTCACCCTGGCACATGCCTCTCCATGTCATGATTAGCTTTTTAGATCTTCCTATAACAAGGTATATTCCTTCCAAAACACCCTATCACCAGGTGGAACCTTATCCAAATAGAACACGTTCTTCATGTGTTCTCATCCAAAAGGCCGAAAATGACTAAGTCCCACATTGTTCTTCACATGCGTGCATGTCCTTGGTTCTCCAATAACCCCTTTGAATTCTTCCTTGTAGGCCTTCACTTGTGTGCTCCTCTGCCATGCACGCCTACGCGCCTTTAAGATTTGGAAGCTATAGAAGGGTCCCAACAAAGGATTTTCATTCTATCTTTGATTTTTTGGGTCTAGATGAAGCATTCGTGAGAATGTTGTTTGATATTGTTGATCTTGAAGATTACACTAGGATTTTGAAAGGCCAATATTTTCATGTTGCACTTGTCGAAGACTTGTTAGGCTAATTTCTATTTATTTTACATTTCAAATGATGTATTTTCATTTGTTCAGAGCTTAAGCATCAAAATACACCTAAGACTTAAGGAAGTTTTGGACTGTAAGTATGCCCAGTGTGCAAGGTTTGACCAACTATAAATTCCCCTACCTTTGTGATGAAGCATTTGTTATGAAATAAATCCCCTTGAAATCTTATGTTCTTGATGGGGAATCTCACTGATACAGTGCCTACTCTTTCTCATAAGCTAGATGAATTGGAGCAACATGTCTCAATTTTAGAGACAAAACCATCAGTGATTGTACCCTCTCAAAATCTTGAATCATCACCACCTTTTGTGAAGAAGTATAAGGGTGAGTCCATATCCAGGCCTCCTACTCCATCCACTCTAGGATCTCCTGTGGTTACACTTCTAGCTCATACTTTCAAGCCATCTTCCACTTTCAAAGGTACTGGAAAAAGGCTCTCCCTAAGGGTGGTATGGATATGAATGAATGGGTTTCCTCTCATGAGAGGAAGTTGTAATTTCACAATTTTGGGGTGGTCCTTTTTCAACTTTTGATGAACTCTGGGCTTTGGGTATGTCTCACACACTTTGGTAGGAGACATTATATTTGTTCAGATGGCATTGGGGATAGATGAATTTATTCTCAGGAAAAACAGGCTAGTGAACAAGATTCCTCTTTGCAGAGAGGATTCTAGGATGGTAGATAATTAGGTTTCTTCCTTATGTTTCCTTTTGATGCAATTCTTGAATATATATGTAATATTTTATTCATGGGATGGGGGCCCTATAGAACCCCCTTTTTCTTTTTTTCAGAATACAAAAGATAACAAACATTTAATTAGTTTATATGATTTATAATGGACATGAAATTTTATCCAAGAAATATAAAAATATAATGCATTATATCAAATTACATGTATGACACAAGGTAGAAAATTCAAAGTAATATTCATTTTTCATGAAACAAAATTAGCAAATGAAAAAAGAGTTACAAACGAAATATGATAAAAAAGAAATTTTAAGAAAGATAAGCCTATGCTTGTTCATCATTCTTCTTCCTCTGGTAGCCTTTCTACATATGCATCATATATTTGGAATAACTCATGTATCTCCTCTTCATCTAGTTCTATGTGGTATCAAAAGATCAGGGTCTTCCTGGCTATTGCATTAACACAATGTACCATCTGTTTATTATACTGCAATGGTCTTTCCCTTAGTTCTACAAAAAAATTCTATTTTCCTTATTGTTTTTATAACTTCATAACCAAAATTTTCTTTGTAGATTCTCTTTTCAAAATAACTGAACAAGAAATCAAATTTTAAATCACCATAACTCTTCTTAAACTTATCAAATACCATATCTTCTAGCTTTGAATCAATGGTGTCCATAGTGTCATCAACCCACTTTCTTTTAGTCTCCATCTTTTCTTTAATCCCATTCAAGACCTCCACTCTAACCTTGGTCGATCTTCCATGGAATATTGGGTCCCCCTCTGTTCATGTGGCACAATCCCTTCCTTTTCAACCAAATATTCCTTAAGTTGAGTAACACGGTTCATTTTGGGAAAATTTCCTCAAAATAGAAGATCTCATTGTCACATTGCTCAATTAATTCATCAATTTCATTGAGTTTATTTTTGAGGTCTTCATATTTTTCTCTAGCTTCTTCAATAGCTTCTTTTCCCTTTTTGATCAGATTTTCAACCCATGTGTCAACATCCTAAACCTTCTTAAAAACTTTATCAATCTATTTCATTCCTTTAATGGTAATATTAGAGGAACTGTCTTGAGTTTGATTAGATAGGAAAATTAATTGTCATGCAGACTAGAACTCAATGTTTTGACTTGTTCTTTTAATTTCCTTATCTTCATCAACGTTATGTAACAAGTCAATAAGTTCCTCTCGATACTCCTTGATTCAATTGATCTCTTGAATGTTTTCATAGAGGAATAAGTTGAACATTGTAATCACTTTCTATTATATTATCTCTTATTTTTCCCTCATGAGGAATTGTTATTTCTAACATTCTAGACCCAAGTGGGTCGACGAGTCTTAGTGATAACTCTAGATTTCTTGGAAGCCCTTACAGGTTTTGGGAAGGCCAAGGTTATGAGCTTTATGGATTCCACGGGGACAATCTCTTTTTCCTCTTTTGAAATTAACTCTCCCATCCAGCCCTTTGCAAGAGTAGTCCCAACCTTTGTTTCCTACAATGTTTGTTGGGATTTCTCAAGGATAACCACCAACTATTTGGATACCTCTTGCACATCTTGAACTGATGACTCTTCATGTTGTTCCTTTCTAACTCCCAATTTTGTTTCTTTGAGTTCACCTTGTATTGGTACTTCCCCTAATTGTTTTTCTTCTTGATCCTGGATTTGGGGCTTACCAATCTCCTTCTGAGTTACATCAGTGATTGAATTTTATTTTTTCTTCATTTCCTCAGCTGATGTAGTTATACCCTCAACCTTTTCTTTGGAATCTTCTTAAGTTAATACTTCTTTTGTAGGCACCCCTTTCCTTCAAAAATTTCCACCTCTTTTGGACATTGTTGAACGGGTAGTTTATCTTTACTCAAATCTTGCACACTTATACTATCAACAACCTTATCTTTAGAAATTATGTCTTGTGTAACCTTTGTCATATTTTCATCTGCAGACTTCTCTATTTGAGGTATTTCACTGTCCTTAGTGACCTTGGCTTCATGTGAGGGATATTTCTCAGTTAATACCTTTGTGTCTACACTCTTTCCACTAGACACTTCTAGATTTTTTAACTTTGGAGTTGCTTGGTCTGCAGAAGATACCTCTGATACTTGGACCTTGTTTTCAATAGTTGGAACATGATTAGTTTCTCCTACTCCTTCACTCAATTGAGAACCACCTACACTCTTTACTAATTTTTCTTCAATATCCATTTCAAATGATTATAATGTGGATAAATCTTCATCAATATCAACATCCATTATTTCTACTTGGTTCTTAGTTGATTCTTGCAAATTTTTGAAAAAGGCACACTAACACTTTCTACTAGCATGGCATCATAATTTTTTAAACCTTGATTCAACATAACACTATCTAATGGATCAGATGAGAAAATACCTTGAGATACTTGTTCTTGAGTACCTTCAATTGTTATTTTTTTAAATAAAAATAAGGGAATATAGCTACAAGTTGATTAACTCGCTAGTTTGAACAACCTCATGTTGTCCTGGTGATGAAATTGCCTAATGAGCCATAGATACAACTACTCCTTATTCCTTGATGGGAATGGGAGGATTAATCACTTAATAATTTTTATTTTTGTGTCTCGATACAACCTAGAATTTACCAGATAACACCCTAGACACATTGGCACATCACTCATCCTAGATTGAGCACTCACCCAAAGCACACAAAGGTACTAGGTCCCTCTTTAGGGTTGTTGTAACATGATGTTAGTGTGATTCAGAAGAGACATATATATCCATAACTAATCCACCATTCTTTAATGCATGATACATTCAGATATATGAAAGAACAAGCTTGAACAGTAATCATGATTGAATCAAGAACATGCACTACTCAATTACACATAGGAATGACACTTAGATTCAACCAATATCTTCCATCTATTAATAAACATAGAAGCTCCTTACAATAATGGAAATCTATACCAATGTGCACATGGATCTGATACATTAATCTCATCGTATATCTCTCTATCACACACACCTTACTACTATGTGATTCTTATCATATATATAGGGTAGGTACTTCCCTTCACTGCTTATCTATTCCAGAAATAGGCTGCATGCTATTAATAGCTACATGTCATTTACAGGCATAGCCACACATATAAGTGTGTTATCTATATACCTCTTACGCTTAATCGAATTGAAAATCCTATTCTTAGCTCGTCTCCATGAAAAATGCTTGATCTCGATCCTCTAAAGATAGACAATGTGTGGCATGCACATCTCTGCATTGTTGGTGTGTTTCGTATGTCGTCTTCTAAAAATAGGTCTTCATGCTCAAAATCAGCTAAGTTCTAAAAGTTGAACATTCCCTCCATGTGCGGAGTTCTTCCTATCCCTCTGTGACCTTGATATTGGCCTTCTCTCCCAGTGGACTTCCTATGTGAATTACCCCACACTAATCTCATTGTTGTCCCAACAATGGGTATCTCTAAAAATTGAAGTAAGGAATTGAAGAATGGAAAGAATAAGAATGAAAGAATGTAGATAAATACAAAAATTTTATTAGGCTATGAGGCAGCCTCCTCTACATCAGTTTAAAGTACCAACTCTAGATACTCCTCCTTTATTTTGGCCTCCAAGGCTTGTCATTCAATGAGTGCTTGTTTTACTTTCTCTGGAATGTCCATAACAATGGATTCCAACTCATCCCTCGCAATCTCTCCTTTTTCATTCTACAAAACCAACACAACATTGGACATTGATGTCATTCTTCCTTCTAGAATATCCATCTTCTGTAATTAGCTTCCCAAGCTCTTCCAGCTAAGTCTTATGTGGCACTTGTGCTACTTCCAGGGCCTCGTGCTTCTACTTAACTATTGAAAATATTTTTGCATGGCCAAATGTCTCATCCTTCATTAATTTTTAGACCTCATTGTTTTCTTCCTCCTCAACGACCACCATATTCTTTCCTTTTTCTACTACTGAAACTATCTTCTTAGGTGCCATTTTTACCTTGCAAACATCTCCTTTTTAAATCTACGGTTTGTGAATCAAACTCTAGCTAGATTCAATTGTGCCCTAGGTGTAAACTTCATGCTCTAACTCCTCTCTGTCTCCTTGCTTCACTCAAACCCTTCACCATCGGGGATACAAACTTCTTTTCACATAGATCTATTTGTCACACTTGGTTTCACACCCTTTGCACCTTAACCCGATCACTTGGCTCTTTGCACTTAGCTCTTTCCTCAAATTCTCTTAGTCACAATGGTAAAAATGAATTCACATCCCATCCTTATATAATTTTTCAAATTTTGATCCATTTATCGCTCCTTCACCTACCAAATATCCTCTCATTCATTGACCAAATTTGTTCATTCCACATAGTACATCTTCGCACCCCAGCTATAACCTTCTAGTGCATCTTCCTACTCTCTAGTCATAGACTTCTCTTCACTACGGGCCATTGTGCCCAAGTACCTCATCACTGTACCTTCTCTAGTAGTTATCATGGCCTCTCGACTATCTCACATTATACTGTCCTTTCATTCATCTCCATCCTTGGTCACTTTTGAGAATAAATCTTCTTTTGACTTAAAGCACACCCGTAGTAGCTTATTCCTTTCACCTTTCAATTCCCACAATATTTTACTTGGATAAATATAACCACCCCACACTAAAGGTATGTGCAGTCCTCAGTGCATAAACATTCTTCACATAGTAATTAGCTTTATGCACAAGCACGCTTATTACAAAAAAACAACTAAATTGAAAAATCATAATGAAAATGAAGGAAATACATTAAGGAAATACATAATTGAAAACCTAATATAGATGGAAATACTATTATTACAAACACCAAGAATAGTTATTTATAGTAGGGATTCAACCTACTCCTATTAAAGTAACCGAGTAGCCGTGTTCTATCAAGTGCTTCTAACTGGAAAGCACCTGATTCAAGTATGTAAGTGATGACATATGGCCCCAACCAATGTACTTTGAGCTTGCATGGATGGTACAAGAACTTTGAGTCATAAAGAAGTACCATTTGTCCAATCTCAAACTTCTTATCCCTTATGTTTCTGTCATGTCATGCTTTTTGTTTGGATTTTTCTAATTTTTGACTCCATCATGTTATGGCTCATTGCTCATCCAATTGAATCATCTTCTCGATATGCTCTTCTAAATCATGCTCATCAGCTAGACCTCCAGTGCATGCAATACACAAATAAGGTAACATAAATTCTATAGGGAGAATGGTTTTGTGCCAAAAACCAAATAAAACAATGTGGCTTTGTTCAATCTCTTATAAGTTGTTCTATATGCCCAAAGAACAACTAACACTTTGTCATCCCAATCCTTTCTTCCAACATCACAATTTTTTGTCAAATTCTGACTCAAAATCTTGTTAAAAAGCTCAGTAGTTCTAATTTTTTGAGGATGATATGGTGTAGTTTTATGGTGTGTAACCATCAACTCATCTAATAGGATCATGATTGTCTCATTCAAAATTACGCACCCTATCACTTTTCAAGCTAAAAGGATATTAGTATATTGTAAAAACATTCTCCCATAGAAACCTAGCTGATGTAGTTGTTGTATAGTCTTTTATAGGTGCGGCTTCTACCCACTATGTTAGATAATCATGCAAGTAATGATATAGTGCAACCTAGTCCTTCACACAAATAAAGAAATAGGTTCTAGAAATTCAATGGGCCATTTGTCAAATGGTTCGAACTAGTAATTGGTCTCAAAGTCATCTCATCTATTTTCCCGGTTTACCTAGGTGTCAAGATGATCACACACCTTACAATATTCTTAACGGTCTCTATACAATGTCTTCCACCATAATCCAGCAAGTAAGATCTTTCAAGCGGTCACATCACCTGCATAATGGCCACATGCAATACCACCATGGGATTCTTCCATAATATCCTTGCTCTCATGATCTAATACATAGGGGCATAATACTTCATCTCTACCTAAAATTTAGAGGTCACCACTAATTAACATAAATGGTGTCACACATATAGCAAGTTGTTTCTTTTCTACTACCTTCATTCCTTCTAGTTTCATACCAATTCCTAGAAAGAAAACAATGTCTTCTAATTCCATGGGAACGTGTTGTAACCTATATAATTGTGGATTTGGCATGGTTTCTTTAATATTCTATGCTTCTTCTCCCGAGTGAATTCTAGACTAGTGATTTGGTCCAAAACTAATTTTCCCTAGCTTCACCACAACTCAAGTCAAACTCTTGAAATAGGAGTACCCATCTACATATGTGCCCTTGCAAGACCACAATTTGTTCACTAAATAATTTAATGCCATGTGATCTGCATACAAAACACAAATGGTGTTGCTAACAAGTACTTTATTGAAACTTATGTAGTGCATAGATCATTGACAAAGCTTCACGCTCTGTAGTTGTATAATTCCTTTCAGCAGATTCACTTCCTACTAGAAAAACAAATTGGATGATCTATAATATCTTCTCCAGTTGAGCTAAAACCACACCAATGGCCATGTTGGAGGCATCCACATACACATGAAATGGTTTATCCCATGAGAGAAAATGTAGAATGGGTGTGGTAGTAAGTTTTTCTTTTAATATCTCAAACGCGAGCTCTGCGGTTCTCCCCAATAAAATGTACCTTTCCCCTTTAGTAATTATTCTAAGGGTGTAGCAATTTTGGTATACCCTTTGATGAATTTTCTATAATATCATGTATGACCTAAAAATATGCACACCTCACTTTAGTTGGTAGGTGATTCCAGTGCCTAGAATGATCGCAACCTTAGCTAGATCAACTAGCAAACCTTCCTTTCAGATTATATGTCCTAATAATATTCTAAGTGGTGTAGCAAATATACACTTCTTGGTGTTCAAAGAGATACTTAATTGTCTTCACCGTTCAAACATTAAGCGTAGATTGTCACAATGATATTTCACAAGCCCATATACTTTCCAATCGTCTAGGTAGACCTATAAGAAGTTGTGAATAAAGTCTTTGAATGCCTAAACAACCATGTGTGAGAATTAAAAAAGGTGTGTTTTTCAATCCAAAAGGCATCACAAGATAGGTGAAACTACCCCATTCAATAGTAAAATTTTTCTTTTCTTGATCCTCCCGAGAAATCCTAACCTAATAATACTTAGAAAACCCATCTCGTGAAAGAATATATTTCGTGCCCTCCGCCACTTCTTCTACTATTTCCTCAATGAATGGCGTAGGGAATGGGTCTATTACATAGGAAGCATTTAGCTCCTTGTAGTCCACACATATTCTAATTTTTCCATCCTTCTTAATACTGATCACCATTGGACTAACCCATTCTGACTCATCAAGGGGCTTGATAATTCCATATTTCAACATTTTATCAATTTCTTCTTTTACCTTTTCACGAAAATTAGGGTTCATTCTGTAAGGTATCTTTCTCATAGGGCGTGCACCTTCCTTAAGCTTTATCTTCATTTCCTCAAGTGATTCATGCACGCCTTTAAGTTCATGATACCCTCGAGGGAATAATTCTTGATAATACTTGAGTAACTCAATAATATTTGCTACCTCCAAGTCTAACTAGTAGTCTCCAATGATGGCTTCGTTAGGCTCTACCTCTCGAACCTATATTCACCTTCTTTGTCTTCATGGGTTCATGATAGGTGTGTGTATCCTTGTCTACACTATCCAAAACCTCGTGCACCCCTTTTGAATGTTCAATATCTAGGTTCTCAACTTCTTCATCATCCATGATGTAAACCATCTTTCCTTCCTCTTTCTTAAGGAAAGAACATTCAAGTAGTATATAGATTCCATTTCTTCTTCCCTTTCAAAATGCACTCTTAATCGCCTCACCAAATAATTCTTGAATATGCTCTTCGGATTTTTTACTATATCCCATAGTTAAGAGCTTGAAAATTTTTAAATCCTCTTCTATTGGAGGTTGGGAAGAAAAGTAGTCAAAGGTATGGATCATTAATACGATCAAAATTTTTAGTTCCCAGTATCTTGATGTAGTTCTATGTATACATACCAGGCGTGTGTGCATCCTTGTAGCATTGAGTATAATCTATGCACCCAGAGTGAAGGTGGTAATGCTTCCTGTCCCGCTATCCAAAGTATCTCACACTGCTAAATGTGATGCTAAACGGTTTGATCACTATTATAAGTGTAGATATGCATAGGTTCTATTGGTGCTTAATTTGATCTCACCTCGTTTGTCCTTGAAATTCTTCAATTTGCGGGCTCTGTTGTATTTTCTATCTCTCCGTGTTGATGTGTGAGAATTATATCCTTCATTTAGTTTCCATGATCACCCTTTCCTTTGGTCGAGGATCACTTTAAATCCAGTATTTTTTTCATTCCTCTCGCTCATGTGAGAGAATTTGTAACTTGGGCGTAAACTCAAGTTTTTCCCTTCCTTCCATTTTCCAAAGTCATGTTTTTTTCCTATAATTTTTTTCCCAATACCTATGGAAAAGTGGTCCTTTCTGATTGGATGTGGCTCAGTGGATCACATTTGGGCCTTATATCATTTCCAAATTATTTTTCCTTGAAGAAAGATTCATTTCGGGAGAAAATGGTGATTTTCTTGCATTTTATGGTTTGACAGGTGTATTTTTCCTGTCAAATTTATATCTTAGCATCTATGGAAATGTGGCCCTTTATGGTTGGATGTGGATCAGTGGGACACTTTGAAACACTAAGACCCAATTCAACTCAAAAAATCATGTTTTGGTTTGACCTTGGAGTTGCGCCAGGGAGACACGTGGAGGTATCCGTTGCCTTGCTCAAAATTAGACATTTTTTCATGTGGCCGGTGTAGCTTTGTCGGACCATGGACACATGGAGGGTCAACACTCATTTGAGGATCTACCTCTAGGTCCTACCTTAATAGTTTCACCAAGGAGACACGTGTTGATCCCACACTTGTTTGGGATATCCACTTTTGGGGACCATCTCAAAGTTACTCCAGGGAGACACATGGAGGCTTCCACTAGCTCCTCTTTATACTTAAACTTTTCAATCAACTTTCTAAGGCCTAGGACACATGAAGGGATCATGCCTATTTGGGGACCTACCCCTAAATTTTATTTTTAAGAAGTGCTAGGAGGACACTTGGAGGTTACCGCTCACTCTTCCCTTGCTTGGAATTTTCAACAGTCAATGAAACTTTCTCGGACCCTAGACACATGGCACCTTCCACTGGTCCTTCAATTTTTCAACAACTCTGCAACACTGAGACACTTGGTGAGCCCACTCTTGTTTGGGGTCTCCGATTTTGAGGACCATACCAAAGGTGCGCCAAGGTGACATGTGGAGGATTCCACTGGCTCCATTTTTATTGAGATTTTTCAAAGGCCAAAAGGCATTTTTCTTGGGCTCAGGGCATGTGGAAGGCTCGTGCTTATTTGGAAACTTTCCCCTTTACTTCTACTTTGTAGTTGCACCAAGGAAACATGTGAATGGCTCTAAT
Source organism: Taxus wallichiana var. yunnanensis (assembly GCA_018340775.1). Lineage (NCBI taxonomy): Eukaryota > Viridiplantae > Streptophyta > Pinopsida > Cupressales > Taxaceae > Taxus > Taxus wallichiana. Next base: position 428,196,941 of record CM031235.1, on the reverse strand, counting down.
CTAAAGTAGAGAAGGGGTAGAATCAATGGTTGTTGTGCATTGCATCTGATTTTTCTGCCATTTTTCTCCAAGACTTCGGAGATGTAAACATGCACTGTTTTTCATCATTTTTTGATGAAATTCCTTATCGTTTTTGTCTACAAAGTTCCATTGAATGGATTTAGAACTTAATTTGTGAGTCCAAGAATTGTTAAGGTTGATATTTTGAAGTTGTAATTTCTCGGGCACTTGCAAAAATGCAAATTACTAGAGAATATGGATGCGGGCGAGTTGCAAAAAGGAAAGAATCGAAAAGGATGAAATGATGGAGGTTACGGGCACAAAAGGTGTTACCTCAAGGGAAAAAAAGGATTACCTGTCAGATCCAACTATATAGAGCCTCTAAAAATGATTAAAACAAGGATTTCTTGCATGACAAAAATAAAGAGAATGATTAGAAGGACTGTCAAAAAGTTGTGGCATGGCATCCTAGTCATTAGTTGAGGGTTTAGGAAATGTGATCAGTTCATGATTTTTCCAATTGGAAACTTTTTGTTGCAAATTTGTTAAATGTCACTTTCCGAGAAAATTGGTAACAAGCAAAGGTCCTCAAATATTCTTATTTTTGGGGAAAAATTGGGATGAGTGAGTGAGTGAAATGTATAAATGCAATGAGAATACTCTTGAAAATTGTTGGGGTTAAATTCTTAAGAGAAAATTTGAGAGATCCCATCTTCCTGAGAGACCAATCCAAGAAACCTGTTAATTTACCATGTTTTAAATTTCAATCACATCAAGTTCTGTTGCGAGTGTATAACCATTGACAAGCTTTGAGACTGTTCAAAGAAACTTTCCCCTACTTGATGAATCTAATCAATTTCAAATTAATCTATGTCAATCTTGGACCAATTTATGTCTGCTTTATTTTAAAATATTTGCAAGTAGTTTTTCTTATTCCTATTGCAATCTTGTGTTAAATTCCCTCTGAATCACACAGGATCTTGTCCTCATGTGATGCTTTATTGGCATTTGTAATTTGATTTCAAGAAGATCCTTCATCCTGCAATGAGATCAACAATTTAAAATCACTTAAATGTCATTTGTTGATAAATATTATATGTAATCCTTCAAGTGTGTCTTAGGCATGAGGAACTAGGGGTCTTTGATGTTTTATTGAGTCTTTAGCTCGAGCCTTTGTGTTAAATTCTTGGAGATTGTGTGAAACCATGCAAATTTGGGCCTCCATTGATGCACACCTTCTGGTTGAAGGAATATTTTAGCTATTTTAAATATTTCTATCATTTATTATTCTAATTTTTGTGAAGGTTCTCAAAGATCTGGTATAATCAATTTTATCCTTCTTATTCTCCCACCAAAATTATTCAAAAACAATGAATCCATCTTAAACTACCCATGTTTTCCCTATGTGTCGAAAAATGTATAAATTCTACCTCCAAAATATGTAAAAGAAATCAGGATTCCTTAATGTCTTTAGTAACCTTAGCCATGTCTAGGAAATATCACCATTCTTTAGAAGTGACAACTTCTAAGAGTTAAATTGTGGTGCATTGATCATATTTTCTCAAGGCCTCCTTTCATATTTATGCAAATAAGGATATCTTTGTTCTCCTTCATTGACAGAGGTTACAAAATGAGTCCTCTCACCCTGGTTAAAAGGCATGTCCTAAAGTAGTGAGGATAGATAAAATCCTTAATGAAGGTGCTATTGATTTCTCCAATGCATGAGTGACAAAGATTCAAACAAATACCCTTTGCAGCTATAAAACAAATCATAATATGATTTGTCTGCAGCTCGAGTGTCCTACTAAATATTTGATGTTTCTCGGTTTCCAAGGGAGAATAAATTTGGATACCAACAATTACATTGCTCCTTACAAACCTAATAGATAGGGTGATTCTAATCTCTTCCCATTCTATAAGATTATCTCTATGGACTACCCTCCAGCTGCGGTGTTGTCCTGCGCAAGGTATATACTAACATATCTCTTCTCTTAATTTGATATGTCCACCTTGTTTTCATGGATTTCAAAAATACAGGAAGATCTTATGCCCCTATATACCAAGGTATTGTGTTACCTATCCGTCAAACTGAATGAAGTCCATTCTTGCACGCAACCATGATTTTCACCTCACACCCCGATATTTCATATGTACCATGAGCCCAATTGTCACAAGAAATACTCGTAGTCTCACTAATAGAATGAGAATCCTCCCACTTTGTAGGATGCCTTCTTTTGATGGTTCATTGACCTTTGGGTCCTAAATAGTGCGTACATAAAATTTTTTTAAGTCCTCCTCACTTAGAGGCTCAACATATGGTGTAGAATTCCCATCTGTTAGAGGTATCACAACTCTTTCTTCCTTGTTCTCAAAGCTGATATACCCCTTATTGAATCTCAAGTCAGCATTATTTACATAACACCAAGGGTGTCTAAGCAAGGCTAGAAAATTTTCTACTTCTGTAAGTGCTAATACTTCAAAATCCCTAGTGAACTTGGCCCCTTGTATGGTTATAGATGCATCCTTCAAAAATACTATAGGAGTGGCCTTAGTTTGGTTTTACATAAAAAACACATTAGATGATGGCTACAATAGAGGCCTCCCCATTTGTACCTATACATCTAATGTAAGCACATTTACTTCCGCACCTGTACCAATCAATATGTTACTCAACATCCATCCATCCACAACAACATTCAAAGTAATTTCCTTATCATAGTCAATGCTATTAGGGGAAGATTTTCATGTAGGATTTGTTATCTTATTTGAAAACTTGTGCAGGAGTGTTCCTTTTAACCAAATTCCTAATAGTGGGATGATGTTCTCCTAGCGAAAAATTTTGCATACTTCTCTCATATCATCGATATCAATTTGACTGTCTCGATGCTTTCTTCTTCTCCTTTAAGTAGTGTATTTCACCCCTGAATATTCCTTATCACTTCCATGGTATCCTAGTAAACTCCTTTTGATAGAAATATCTAGGTACCTTGCATATAAAACCACCTCCTTGGTTATTATAGGCTTCTAGTGCAATGCCTCTCATGTGTGCATTGCTTCACCTCATGTATTAATATTCAATTTCAATGCCTTAGGTCCTAGTCTTATCTTGGGCATCCACCGATCTTCTACATGCACCATATTCTAACCATTCCAAAGCACCTTTATTTTCTTGATTATGTTGCTCACTCAAATGCTCATATAAGTCCAGGCACTCTTCATAGCTATGGTTCTTTCCATAAAAAGAACATGCAATATTCTGAGGACATTCACACCTATAGTGATTAGGAGATCAACACGTATAACATGTTCCACGAGGGAACTCGCCTCTTCCTCCACCATGGCCTCATCCTCCATATCCACCATGATATACATGTCCCCTTCCATGACCTCCTTTAAAATTCCCCTCATTCTTGTCATAGCGGATTTGATTATGATCCCAATCTTGGTGCTCATTCTTACCCTTAGAATTATTTGTTACATTTATCTATCATACCCCAATGTCTATAGCATCTTAGATCTGACCAATCAACTGATAATATTCAGTATCATGAGTCGTGGACCGGAAAATTTTGTAAAAGCAAGATACATTATTCCTTATTATGCGTCATAACAACAGACAATGACTAACATCATGATTCAAATGACAGATCTCACAATCTAAAAGTAATAAGAATACAAATCTGTGAGGGTAACTATCTTTGGTGTGACCTTCCACTTCAAAATATGTATACCAAATTCATGAGTGTGTTTCATGAGCTGAATTTTTGATAGCTTCTCTAATTACTTTTCCATAGCTGCAATCGGTGCCTCCAAGAATGGACTAATGCCGTGTTGATGCTCTCAACTACCTTAACACGTAAAGATGCTTCTAGTTCTTTTTGTAGATCGAGTGTACGTCTTATGTGATAGTTCTCTTCTAAAAAGTGTAATCAATCTGCCAACAAACCATTGTGCATGTTGGCTTGCATGAATATCATAAGATAGATTAGATAGAAGTGTCTTAAAATGGGCATCATACTCACATACACTCTCAGTAGTGCCCTTCTTGATATATTTGAGCACGTTAATACTTTTCTACTCAAATTCAAGGATATGGAACTCTTTCAGAAATCATCCTTCAATACTGCATAATCCACACAAGTTTGATAAGGGTCAAACTTCCTATACCATATGTGTACACGTCCCTGTAATGTAGTAGCAAATTGACTTTCCTTTTTCTTAGAAGTTGTGATCCCTTTAGCACGCCACAAGATCTCACACATGTGCACATGCTCAACAACATCCTCTATGCCTCTATACTCTGGAAGATGAAGATACATCTCCATATAAATGTTATGTGGTTGTTGTGGGCCTTGACCACCTGATCCAGAACCTCCTGTGTTCCCTCTTCCCTCAGATCCACCGGAACTAGAACCACCAATACCTCTTGATCCTCCACCTGTAGCTATAATAAGACCTATAGATGTACTCCCTTGTGCTCTAACAATAGTACTATACTGAACCCCTACAACCTGTGAGGTAGTTCCACTTCTAGAGGTGAATCCAACATTCTACTTGCTCACGTTCTATGTAGATGATGGACCTAAGAATGTTCCTCCAAATATCATTGAATATGTCTATCCTTCCATTGATGTACTTGCTCCCTGACTTACTCATACTCTCATACTTCCCAAGTTAGCTTGCTTTGGATACTTGTCATACTAGATACTGGAAAACCAAAAGCAAGGGATAGGTCACCAGGTGGATTAAGATGCATGCCCACACCCGTAGTCTCTGTAGGAACACTTCGTGAGAGAGCCAAGGGGGATCTCTATCATGTTTTCCAAGATAAGGGAGTTCCTGATGCTCTAGCTCCATGTCTTCTACATGAGCTGTAAATCCTTCACGAGCCATCTCTCTCCTCAATGCCATACTTTCTGCAACATAACAATGCTTCTCTATCTCCCTCTCACATGCCTCATTAAACTTAAGCCACCTTTCCTCTCTCTGCCTTTCTACTACTAGGTCTACCATATTTCACTAAACCTATTCCTACCCTCGTGCATGGTGAATTTTAGTTAGCCATTGGTTTACTCTCTAGGTTAAAAGTTACCATCAAGATCTTGCTTGTCAGTGGAATGCCTTGCAAATATGTTCCTCTTGGATACCACAAAAATAGGATTCAGATACCTCTAGGCAAGAATATGTCAAAATTGAATAATCCAAAATATAACCATTTAGAACACCACAAAACCACGTATCCACAGTGTGAGTCCAGATCAAATCAGAATCATAAAGGGCCTGAAATTATTCTTATGTCCATAAAATTATGTGATACCTCCAATTCCATTGAGATGCATAAGTAGTAAGCCACTCATATAATTCTACTAGAAATATGGTGAAAAATATCTCATATAGGTTGTCATACAGATTTTGTTCTACCCAAGTACATGCGTTAAACTCAGATCCACTGTTGAACCACCGTGCATATTCTTCCTCTAGATTGTGTATCCACTCCTCAATACTTGCTAGAGTTAACCGGTACGTCTTCATCATGAACCATCCTAAAAACAACTAAAAAGAGGTCCCAAAAATAGAACCAATGATGTAGCCTAGAATTTACCAGATAACACCCTAGACACGCTGGCACATCACTCATCCTAGACTGAGCGCTCACCCAAAGTGCACAAAGGTACCAGGTCCCTCTTTAGGGTTGTTGTAGCAGGATGTTAGCATGATGAAGGAAGAAACATATATATCCATAACTAATTGACCATTATCTAATACATGCTACATTCATATCTATGAAAGAAAAATATTAAATAGTAATCATGATTAAATCAAGAACATGCACTACTTAATTACACACAGAATGACACTTATTTAGTATGGTCTTAGATGGTCTTCATGCTCAAAATTGGCTAAGTCCCATTGAACTTTACCTCCATGCACGGGTTCTTCCTATATATAATGCATGGTGATTATTAGAGACACTCATATGTGGATGATGATATACTATTGACATGGATGTTTAATGGAAGTTATTCGGACATGTGATTTTGGAGATTATGAGTAAACCTAGAAAAGGAAAATTATTTGATGATGATATAGTTGTCGATATAAATTGTAAATGGTTTCATTGATTTCCTTGGTGATTGTTGTGATCCATATGTATAGATGATTTTGTGATTTTATTATATATTCATTTTGGATGTTCTGATATGGCCACGAGGCCGAAGGAGGTATTTGTGTTTTGACGGTTTTAAAATATCACAACAAACATCGGGGATTGAGACCAACCAAAATGGAATTCTAGATGAATTCAACACGGTCACCATGACAACTTGTTTTATTGTGTTGTGTGTTGTTTTTTAGAGATTCCCATGGGGGAATCATCTTTATATGTGACCATGGGTTGTGTATTTTATTTTTATGGTTAATGTTTATTTATTGTTGTATGTATTTTATTTGTAAGGTGTTCTCTTCTTTTAATTAATTAATTGTGATAGATTAATGTGAGAGATCATATGTTTAAAGTTTAATTAAATCAAATTGGGATATGGGAAGTAATTATAAGAGTTGTTGGCTGTTGTAATTAATTTGTAAGAGCTTGTGTAAGTCAGATTTTGGAGTAAGAAATACTCCACCTCCATGGAAATTCGAATTTGACCTTGGGGGTTGTTTTTGGAGGCTTGTGGGACAAGTAAAACTTGTCCCATGCCTCTAAATTTATGTTACCAACCATACTTATGGTTGGGGAAGTGATTGGTGACTTTTATAATGCACTTTATTCATCTTGTGCATGTTTTTAATTACACTCTCTTACATTTTATTAAATTGTTGTCCCTTGAGGTGTGGGCTCTTTTTGGAGTGTGCAAGTAACCTGTCATATTTCACCCACCTCTTTATTGTGCTTGGGGGAATGGATTTTTGTCTTTTGTGTTGAATTGGTGGATGTTTGATGTGGCATCCCACATGGATCCACATCATCCTCTTCTCTCCCTCTTCTATTTAATTCAAACTCTCTTCTTGTTTTGGGTTGTTGAACCTTTTGCATGCTTCCTTGGGCGCATTTTTCTTGTGATTGGAACTCTTACTTTGGAGAATCTTTGGGAAGATTGTTTCTTGGTGGTTGAAACCTTTTGCATTCTTCCTTGGGGGCACATTTTTCTTGTGGGAGCTCTAGTTTTTGAAGAAAGTTTTGGAGATAGCTTTGCATGCTTGGAAAGCTTGTTGTTTGGAGTTGTGTTATTGTCTTGGAAAGCTTGTTGTTTTGGGTTGTGTTTGGCATTTGAAGCTTTTGTTCTAGAGACCAAATAACCATGGAGAGGTAGGAATTTAACTCTCTTCCATTTTTGTTATTTTCTTGCTATGTTGTGTGGAAAATGCATGCTTTGTTTTATTTGTTGCTTGGTTGGGTAGACCACCTTAGGGAAGGTGTAGGAGAAGGCTATGGGGAATTCTTGTGGGGGGGCATAAGGGAATGCCATTGGCATCATTTCATTGTGGAGGGATTTTTGGGTTTGGGATCCACCATGGAAAATAAATAGCTTGCATTTCTTACTTGTGGGGGGCATAAGGGAAAATTTGTGGGGGCATAAGGAGGGGTTGGGAGGCATAAGGTTTATGGGATATGATATGTTATATTGGTGGTATGATTATAGGTGGATGCCCAATTCCCAATTGGGAGGCATAAGTAGCTTCCCCCATAGTCCTTTCTCCTTTGGCTTGCATGATCAAGCATGAGTTGTGATTTGAAATGTTTTTAAATGCAGTTGTGAACTGTTGTTTGCTTTTGGTGTTGCATTGTGTTTTAAAAGGAAATGTGTATGTGAAATAATGTTGTGTGTGGAAGCCAGTTGTTGCCATGGTTGAATTGCACCTTTTATTGTATCTTGGTTGGGGCTCGGGGGCCAATGATGAAGGAAGGCTTCTCCTTTCATTGGATGTCTTGGTTGGGTGGAGAGCGTTGCCTTTCCCCCTCTTTGTTGTGATAAATTTGGAGAAAAAAAAATGGAGCATGTTGTTGTTTTTAAGCCAAGAAATGTACAGTTTGACAGTCCCTTCTTTGAGCAAGTTCATTGTAATCCTTCCCACTTTGAAGTGGATGAATTGTATAGTAATTTGTAATGTGAAGTTTCTTGTATTGATGAGGAAAGTTTGAAAGTGAAATGTGAAATGTAAAGAGTTATATTCTCTTCTCTATTTTGAAAAAAGGAATGTGAAAGAGTGTTGTATATTTTGTAAATTGTATTTGAAACCAAATGAAAATTTTGTTAATTGCATTCAGGCATTGAATGATGTAAAGATGTTTCTCTTTTTGAAATCAATAAATGATTGTAAGTTTATCTCTTGTTTACATTATTGTAATTGAAATGGGAATATCTAATGGTGATTGAAGCTCTGTTTGATTGCAAGAAGAAGAAACACGTAGGTGGGAATTATATTGTATTGTTCTCCTTTGAATTATATTAAATTTGAAATCAGAACTTGTAATTTAACATGGAAATGAATTGTTTAGAATCAACTGAATGTAATGGATTAGTTTAGGTATTAAATACCATACCTATATGACCAAACTGATAAATAACTCCTTCAAAGAAACTAATCACTAACATTGTGTATAATTTTAAACTGACAAAAAGGAATGCAATCAAATTATACAGTTCAGACCTGCACTTAACAATCAACTTGGAAACCTTAAAATTTACCATGATATATTAGTAATGTACTCAATTGACAAAGAATATTTAAGATAATATCTTGAACCATTGCAAAATTGAGCTTAATCTCTTCCTCAACCATTTTCTGTCATTTGTTGGACAAATTCAATTTTGAATCAATTGAACAAATTAACTTTCCTAAAACACTCTAAACCCTCCCTAGATCAATCCTCCATGTCTGTTTGACATGTTGAGTGAAGGAGGAGACCAAATTTAACCAAATTGAGAAGTTGAAAATTGTCAGTTCACTATTTATAAGCCTGCAGATCCTTTTTGCAAAATTGACCCTTAAAAACTTATCAAAATGTAAAATTTATGTTTCCTGTGCAAAGAGGGCATCGAGAGATTTCCAAAAGTCCTCGTTTTCCCAAAAATAGATTCCTAGCAAAATTTATGGCACTTTGAAGTTTTTGTGCCTTGGCGGAAAATTTGGGAAAATTTTGCCTAGGCCCTGCAAGCCAAAGATTTCCCGTCATTTTTCCTTAGAAAAGTTTTGGAAAAAATTGTGACTAGGGAAAATTTTCACTTTTTCCTCTTCCACCCACAGCCAATCAGAGGGCACCATGTGTCCTCTTGGGGGTACGATGGAGGCGTGGCTTCCTTTTAGCCCTTAGCCTTTTTAAAATTTTAGGGGAAAAATTTTCACTTTTTCCCTCGCTAACCCATAGCCAATTAGACCACATGTCCTCTTAGAGGCTACTAATGAGATGGTGCCACAAAATGGCACCTTTTTCCCCGCCGACCGCAGGGTGGTAGTGGGGGATGGGGAGGAGGACCCCTTTAATTTCTTTGGTTTTTGGCCTTGGGAAAATTGCAACAAGATTCCCCATGCCCCACATCACCGCCCCCACCTCGGGCTTTTCTTCCTCTGCGGGGCGCGGACCCATGCATCCCTTTCTCCCTTTTGTCCTCCGTCAGGCACAATGCGCTAAATCCTCCCACCACTCCACACCCCTTTTCTCTCTCTCCCCCAGCCAATCGTAGAGTGCCACACATCCCCAAGCAAACCGGGCACGGAGCACTGGTTGTTTTTCCTCTTCCTTGGGTGAAGTGCCCCAATCCTTCCGTTGTTCCGCCCTTCCCTTTTCCCCAACGTTGTCTCTGAGGCCGCCACATGTCCATGAGGGACCCGTGGAGGTGCGGAAGAAACTTTGCATTTGTGCCCGCATGATGGGAAAAATTTCCCAAGCCACCCCGCGACCCATGCCACCCATTGGAGGTGCTTTCCCCTCCTCTTGACACGTGTCCCCTTGAGGAAAATTTGACCTAAGAACTCCACCCGCTCATATCTTGAGTTCTGTAAGGAGTTAGGAGGACTTCTTTATATCACCGAAAGGTGAGAAAATTTCCTATCCAATGGGAATGGTTTAGGGAAACTTTGGAAGTGTTACATAAGAGAAAAATCCTATTGAAACTTTGAGCTTGTTAGAGAGTGGGTTTGGGGTAAATTTCTCCCTGAACCTAACTGAAACTTCTAGCCCTAAGTTTTGGGCCTTGTGACCTTTGAGAATTGTTAATAAAAGAGAAGTTTGTTCTTGTGGATTTGAGTTGTTCTCAGAACCCGTTAGTGGCAGCTGTTTCCTTGTAACCTAGTTGTAGACTCTCTCAATCGAGTTCTGGGAATGGGTAAGTGAGACCTCACTCTGTTGATTTTGATTATGTATTCCCTTTTTTTTAGTATAATTAAACCCTTCTCTTGTCTTGATCTTGTGGAATTAAATATCTTGGGTATTTAATTATTTTGGGACCCTTAACCCTGACTTTTCTAATCAGGAAATATTTAGCTAAATGTCAGTGTAATCAGTAATTAAATTAATCCCTAGAGAGATTTGAGCTAGGTGTGGACTTATTACTTGTTGCTCTATAATGTGAAATTAGTAATTATTATAATGGGAAAAGTGATCTTGTTGAATTTATTTGTCTTTGAGACTTTGGTCGTTAACTCCTTATAAAAAAATTATTCCATAATTTTCTAACTAAACCTAGGTTGTTCATGGTTCTCAAGTGGGTTGTTTTAACCGGCATCACACTTGGTATCAGAGCAGTGGTTCAAAATCTTGACCATTGGGCACACTAGAAAACTTGAGACATGAACTGTAAACCTAGCACACTTTTGAATCTAAGAAAACAAACTTGTTTGAAAATTGAAGAAAAGAAATAAGCATGAAGAAATATTACATTACTCTGTTCATTTGAACTGCCAGAATTAAAATGATAATAAAATAATAATAAGTTGTTTGAGTTGTTGTGCTTGCTTAGTGACATTTTGTCTAAACCCGAGGTAACTAAGAATGTCAGATTAAATTGAATTTGTGAACTTCTAGTATAATGGAAACTCGGTTCCCTTTTGAAAATGTGTTGTTTTACAAGCCCTAAAACTTGATTTAATTATATGATGCATTAAGCCCTTTGTTGAGACCCTTCCTTATTGGAGTTGTTGGAATGATGAATTGTATGATGTGATCCTTGTGGTTGGATAGTAGTGGTTGTGTTCTAGGTCGGGAAGAGTTAATTAGAAGTTGTTTAGAGCTTCCTTCCTTGAGTGGTTAAGAAAGAGGGTTTGGTTGTCAGTTTTCCATGTTGTTACCCGTATGAGAGGGTGGACACTAAGTCTAGGTGTCGTCTAGGACCCAATCCTGTGTATGTGTTCTTGGAACTAACCTCGAGGTAGAGTACCCCTATTGGTGGCCATGAAAGGCTGTGGAGTGAATGTGGTGTTAAATTTTGTGTTTTACTTTCATAATCTTGTGTATTTTATCAAGGACCAACATCTTATTTTATGATTGGATTGAGAAGCTCTGAGAATCTTTTATTTATTTATAATTCTTGCAAGAATTTTCAAACTTTGCAATGTGGCTACTTAGCCACTTTTATTGATTTTCGATATTTCTTGGACTTTATTTGATTGATGACTCGGAGCTCATGATGTTGTTGGCTACTTGGCTAAATGTTACGTGGTTTCCTTCTTGCATGTTGTTGAGTTGGTTCTATGCTTCATGTATGGTGACAATTGTTGTATGGGGGTACACCCTAGGTGTCTTGAAGGTCCTTTTAGGTGCTTAAAGTCATGCCTTGGTTATGGATGCATAAACCTTGAGTGGGTCTAAGATCCTAGAGCAACCCCTTTTGTTACTTGACCTTGCTAAAAAGAAAGTTTGTTGTGTAGTGTGGTCTAGAGGGCAGTCTGACAATGGTAGTGGTGATTCTATTTCAATCTGGTAAGAGCTTGACCCTCATCGGAGTAGAAGTGTTTAATTATGGGCTTTTAGATTTTGTTAGGATTGGATTTCCTCTTTGGTTGACTATAAATGTTACTGGAAAAGTGTTGTTTTGATTGTGGCTTTTCATCGATGGCATGTTAAATTGTATCTTGGGTTCCTGGTTGCATCATAGAAAGTTTTGACTCGTGGAATGTATGCATCTTGGTAATTATGGATAGATTTAAGCCTTTCAGGTAGTGTGTTTATTTAAGTGTACTTGTTTTACTCTCTTGACTTATAAATAAGTTTACCCTTACCTTAAATTTCCTTACTATGAATAACATTCTATGACCTATTAATCTTTGGGTTACTTGGAAACACTTATGGATGCTTTGGGTCTTTTGGATCTTTCTCTTAGAAATGTTAGTTTGGTAGATCTTAATAGATAATCTTGGTGGTGCTTATATTGTACTTCCTCTTTTTAAAAAAATGTAACTCTTGGCTGTTAAGTTCATGATTTGGTAAATTATTTGGTTTCCCCATTGCATTGGATGCCTTTTAGTGTGGATGTGGTTCCTTGGAGTAAAGTTGCATTGTCATCTGGTTGCTTGGTTGGTGTTATCTTGTGGGACACGAGTATTGATTGGAAAACCTTATTTGGTTATTAGGGGAGTAAAATGTTACCATCCTAAACCACAAAAAAAAAAGTTGTTAAACCTTAATAGATTCATAAAAGTAAGATTATGCCTCTTTAATGAGCCTTCCTTGAAAATTTCTTATGAAACTTGTGGAGACCCACTAAGAATGTGTAATGCTGCTTGAAATTATTCAGTGAATCTTTGAAATCTTGGTGTGATTCATGTTGGCTCATTGTTTCCTAGTTCTTACAAAAATTAATAATGTGTTTTCTATGTTGAATGTCTCTTGTTCCTTTAGAATTAAAAATGTGGTGTGTTGATTTACACCTCTTTCCCATAAAAGTAATTATGTGATATGTTTGAACCTTCCTTCTCATTAAAATTTGATTGATATGACGACTCAACTAAAACACCATAAAACTATAATTAAGGAGATTTGACCTTGGAACTTAACAAATAAACTGGAGCATAGAAAAGGGAAGTGATCCTTGTTATACCCTTGGTAGATTAATAGAAGAAATAAAAAAACCATGTAGAAGAATAGAAAGGAAACCTTTTCCACCCACCTTCCTTGTAAGTAAACTAAATGCTCTCTACCTATACAGAATGGTGAGACATCATGCCCACCTTAGTGGTGCTCTTTATAATGTAAACTGATGAGGTCATAATAGAAGGAAGTTTGTAACTAAGAAAGCATGAAAGGAATGCTCTTATCAAGAAAAGCTATAACTTTTGACTTAATGAGTTGATTTATAAAATGGGTAAAATTTATGTGTATTGAGTGCAATATATAGTTGAATTTATAGTTCTGTCACCTACCTAGGATTGTGAAACACCCGGTGGATAGTAATGTGTTCTAGTTGCTTATTACTTCTTGTCCATAGATGTATGTGCCTTTCTTGTGGGAGTTTTGGGTCATCACACCCTTATCATCCCATAGCTCGATGGATGTGAGTTGTGGCCTTTTTGGATTGAGACTTATTGTTGTTTGAGAAGCAACCTCCTTGCATGTTATCTTGTCCTTGGAGACCTAAGTATTGTAATTTTAAGGCAACATATGTTAAGGATATAAAATAACTTTGGGAAGTCTTCTTTTCCTCATATTTTCTTGGGTCACCTTGTTGTTGTAGCCCTTTTTCCCATTAGGATGGAAAGTGCAAGATGATGTTATTCACCCTTGGATTTGATTGGACCCCGTGTTACTTGCTCTTCTCCCTAGCAACCTTGATTGGTCCTTGGTGTTCCTTGTGCTCTCTTTATGGTTATTCTGAGCTTGAGTAGGAAATAAGATAAATAAATCTCATTGTGATATAAGGTATGGTACTTGTATTGTTATGTTAGTTGTTAGGGGAGATATAAATGTGTATGTATATATTTTTCTTTTGCTAAACGGTTGACTTCTTTAGTTTGGTTGTTTGGTGTGTTTGATTCTTAAAACAAAAGTGTAAAAATCAGACTATCGGAAAACCTTGTGGTCTTGACTTCACTTGCATTACCATGAAAAGATAATTGTGCCCTCTCGAGTTATAGAAGTGATTTCCTTGAATAGTTCCTTGTTTTTAAATGCTTGTTGATTTAGGTGTCCTTGTTGGTTAACCTCATCTTGTGTGATCTCAATTTGTGGGACCTTGAGTAGACTTGTTTCTCATACAAATTTGGTCATAGTTGATTTTTCTAGCCTTGTCTAAACAACGAACCTTGAAATCATGGCTTAGACGTGTAGAAACCTTAACTTCTATGAATGTGGTATGTGTATCATGAGGAAACTGTGTGGTCATCTCAAGTTATGGAAATTCTCCTGAAATTCTCTTACTTGGTGGCTACTCTTATTAATCTTTTGGAACTCTTCATGTTATATTGTTATGTGTTGTATCTTGTTTGATAGCGTAAAGTTACCCCTTAGATCTAAATGCTCATAGCCTTGCATGCAGAAATTTTAGAACTCATCCCTTGCAATCTCCTTCTCGTTAAAATACATTGGACCAAACTGGAATTTTTGTAGACCCACACTTGTTAAAGCAAACAATCCCATAATGGGAGTGATCCTTTTTCTGTTATAGTTATTCCTATCTCTCTCTTTCCTGTGACTTCCAGGAGGAAGTCGAGTCTAAGGGGAGGGGGATGTAGTGCCCACTTCCCTTTGGCACCTTTTATTACTGATCATGATATTGTAGACTATATGATCGACATTTTAATAGTTTTGATTTAGTATGGTGTTAGATGTCAGATCCTGGATTATTGTTGAATCTGATTATATATAATGCATGGTGATTATTAGAGACACTCATATGTGGATGATGATATACTATTGACATGGATGTTTAATGGAAGTTATTCGGACATGTGATTTTGGAGATTATGAGTAAACCTAGAAAAGGAAAATTATTTGATGATGATATAGTTGTCGATATAAATTGTAAATGATTTCATTGATTGCCTTGGTGATTGTTGTGATTCATATGTATAGATGATTTTGTGATTTTATTATATATTCATTTTGGACGTTCTGATATGGCCACGAGGCCGAAGGAGGTATTTGTGTTTTGTAGGTTTAAAATATCACAACAAACATCAAGGGATCGAGACCAACCAAAATGGAATTCTAGGTGAATTCAACACGGTCACCATGGCAACTTGTTTTATTGTGTTGTGTGTTGTTTTGTTAGAGATTCCCATGGGGGAATCATCTTTATATGTGACCATGGGTTGTGTATTTTATTTTTATGGTTAATGTTTATTTATTGTTGTATGTATTTTATTTGTAAGGTGTTCTCTTCTTTTAATTAATTAATTGTGATAGATTAATGTGAGAGATCATATGTTTAAAGTTTAATTAAATCAAATTGGGATATGGGAAGTAATTATAAGAGTTTTTGGCTGTTGTAATTAATTTGTAAGAGCTTGTGTAAGTTAGATTTTGGAGTAAGAAATACTCCACCTCCATGGAAATTCGAATTTGACCTTGGGGGCTGTTTTTGGAGGCTTGTGGGACAAGTAAAACTTGTCCCATGCCTCTAAATTTATGTTACCAACCATACTTATGGTTGGGAAGTGATTGGTGACTTTTATAATGCACTTTATTCATCTTGTGCATGTTTTTAATTACACTCTCTTACATTTTATTAAATTGTTGTCCCTTGAGGTGTGGGCTCTTTTTGGAGTGTGCAAGTAACCTGTCATATTTCACCCACCTCTTTATTGTGCTTGGGGAATGGATTTTTTTTTTTGTTTGAATTGGTGGATGTTTGATGTGGCATCCCACATGGATCCACATCATCCTCTTCTCTCCCTCTTCTATTTAATTCAAACTCTCTTCTTGTTTTGGGTTGTTGAACCTTTTGCATGCTTCCTTGGGCACATTTTTCTTGTGATTGGAACTCTTACTTTGGAGAAGCTTTGGGAAGATTGTTGCTTGGTGGTTGAAACCTTTTGCATTCTTCCTTGGGGGCACATTTTTCTTGTGGGATATCTGGTTTTTTGAAGAAATTTTTGGAGATAGCTTTGCATGCTTGGAAAGCTTTCTGTTTGGAGCTGTGTTATTGTCTTGGAAAGCTTGTTTTTTTGGGCTATGTTTTTGGCATTTGAAGCTTGTTGTTCTGAGACCAAATAACCATGGAGAGGTAGGAATTTAACTCTCTTCCATTTCTATTATTTTCTTGCTATGTTGTGTGGAAAATGCATGCTTTGTTTTATTTGTTGCTTGGTTGGGTAGACTACCTTAGGGAAGGTGTAGGAGAAGGCTATGGGGAATTCTTGTGGGGGGGATAAGGGAATGCCATTGGCATCAGTTTCATTGTGGAGGGAGTTTTGGGTTTGGGATCCACCATGGAAAAGAAATAGCTTGCATTTCTTACTTGTGGGGGCATAAGGGAAAATTTGTGGGGGCATAAGGAGGGGTTGGGAGGCATAAGGTTTATGGGATATGATATGTTATATTGGTGGTATGATTATAGGTGGATGCCCAATTCCCAATTGGGAGGCATAAGTAGCTTCCCCCATAGTCCTTGCTCCTTTGGCTTGCATGATCAAGCCTGAGTTGTGATTTGAAATGTTTTTAAATGCAGTTGTGAATTGTTGTTTGCTTTTGGTGTTGCATTGTGTTTTAAAAGGAAATGTGTATGTGAAAGAATGTTGTGTGTGGAAGCCAGTTGTTGCCATGGTTGAATTGCACCTTTTATTGTATCTTGGTTGGGGCTCGGGGGCCAATGATGAAGGAAGGCTTCTCCTTTCATTGGATGTCTTGGTTGGGTGGAGAGCATTGCCTTTCCCCCTCTTTGTTGTGATAAATTTGGAGAAAAAAATAAATGGAGCATGTTGCTATTTTGAAGCCAAGAAATGTACAGTTTGATAGTCCCCTTTTTGAGCAAGTTCATTGTAATCCTTCCCACTTTGAAGTGGATGAATTGTATAATAATTTGTAATGTGAAGTTGCTTGTATTGATGAGGAAAGTTTGAAAGTGAAATGTGAAATGTAAAGAGTTATATTCTCTTCTCTGTTTTGGAAAAAAGGAATGTGAAAGAGTGTTGTATATTTTGTAAATTGTATTTGAAACCAAATGAAAATTTTGTTAATTGTATTCAGGCATTGAATGATGTAAAGATGTTTCTCTTTTTGAAATCAATAAATGATTGTAAGTTTATCTCTTGTTTACATTATTGTAATTGAAATGGGAATATCTAATGGTGATTGAAGCTCTGTTTGATTACAAGAAGAAGAAACACGTAGGTGGGAATTATATTGTATTGTTCTCCTTTGAATTATATTAAATTTGAAATTAGAACTTGTAATTTAACATGGAAATGAATTGTTTAGAATCAATTGAATGTAATGGATTAGTTTAGGTATTAAATACCATACCTATATGACCAAATTGATAAATAACTCCTTCAAAGAAACTAATCATTGGCATTGTGTATAATTTTAAACTGGCAAAAAGGAATGCAATCAAATTATATAGTTCAGACCTGCACTTAACAATCAACTTGGAAACCTTAAAATTTACCATGATATATTAGCAATGTACTCAATTGACAAAGAAGATTTAAGAGAATATCTTGAACCATTGCAAAATTGAGCTTAATCTCTTCCTCAACCATTTTTTGTCATTTGTTGGACAAATTCAATTTTGAATCAATTGAACAAATTAACTTTCCTAAAACACTCTAAACCCTCCCTAGATCAATCCTCCATGTCTATTTTACATGTTGAGTGAAGGAGGAGACCGAATTTAACCAAATTGAGAAGTTGAAAATTGTCAATTCACTATTTATAAGCTTGTAGACCCTTTTTGCAAAATTGACCTTAAAAACTTATCAAAATGTAAAATTTATGTTTCTTGTGAAAAGAGGGCATCGAAATATTTCCAAAAAGTCCTTGTTTTGCCCAAAAATTGAGCTTCCTAGCAAAAGTTATGGCACTTTGAAGTTTTTGTGCCTTGGTGGGAAAATTTGGGAAAATTTTGCCTAGCGGGCCCGCAAGCCAAAAATTTCCCGTCATTTTTCCTTAGAAAAGTTTTGGAAAAAATTGTGACTTGGGAAAAATTTCACTTTTTCCTCCGCCAGCCCATAGCCAATCAGAGCACACCATGTGTCCTCTTGGGGCTACAAGGGTGCCACGGCACTTTAGGGGCTTCCCTTTTAGCCCTTAGCCTTTTGAAAATTTTGGGAAAATTTTCACTTTTGCCCCGTCGGCCCACAGACCAATGAGAAGGTGCCACGTGGCACCTTGGGGTGGCAGCGGGGAGGGAGGACCCCTTTAATTTCTTTGGTTTTTGCCTTGGGAAATTATAACAAGATTCCATGCAGGCCCCGCATCACCGCCCCCACCTCGGGATTTTCTTCCTCATGGGCACGCATGGACCCACGTGTCCCTTTCTCCCTTTTGTCCTCCATCGGGTGAAATGCACTAAATCCTCCCGCCACTTCATGCCCCTCTTTTCTTTACTCTCCCATAGCCAACCGTAGAGTGCCACACGTCCCCAGTAGACCCATGGGCGCGGGAGCCCTAGTTTGTTTTTTTCTCTTCCTTGGGCGAAGCGCCCCAAATCCTTCCATTGTTCCACCCTTCCCTTTTCCCCGATGTTGTCTCTGAGGCCACCACGTGTCCACCAGGGACCCACGGAGGTGTGGAAGAAACTTTTCATTTGTGCCCACGTGATGGGAAAAATTCCCCAAGCCACCCCGTGACCCGCCAACCCATTGGAGGTGCTTTCCCCTCCTCTTGACACGTGTCCCCTTGGGGAAAATTTGACCTAAGAACTCCCCGCTCATATCTTGAGTTCTGTAAGGAGTTAGGAGGACTTCTTTATATCACCAAAAGGTGAGAAAATTTCCTATCCAATAGGAATGGTTTAGGGAAACTTTGGAAGTGTTATGTAAGAGAAAAATCCTATTGAAAATCTGAGCCTATTAGAGAGTGGGTTTGGGGTAAATTTCTCCCTAAACCTAACTGAAACTTCTAGCCCTGAGTTTTGGTCCTTGTGACCTTTGAGAATTGTTAATAAAAGAAGTTTGTTCTTGTGGATTTGAGTTGTTCCAGAACCCATTAGTGGCATTTATTGCCTTATAACCTAGTTGTAGACTCTCTTAATTGAGTTTTAAGGAATGGGTAAGTGAGACCTCACTCTGTTGATTTTAATTATGTATTCCCTTTTATTTTAGTATAATTAAACCTTGCTCTTGTCTTGATCTTGTGGGAATTAAATATCTTGGGTATTTAATTGTTTTGGGTCCCTTAACCCTAATTTTTTAATCAGAAATATTTAGCTAAATGTCAATGTAATCAGTAAACAAATTAATCCCTAGAGAGATTTGAGCTAGGTGTGGACTTATTGCACTTGTTGCTCTATAATGTGAAATTAGTAATTATTATAATGGGAAAAGTTATCAGTTGAATTTAATTGTCTTTGAGACTTTGGTTGTTAACTCATTAAAAAAATATATTCCATAATTTTCTAACTAAACCTAGGTTGTTCATGGTTCTCAAGTGGGTACTAAGGGTTTTGAAATACATTCTTGTATTTCTTATTTATCCTTTCAAATTGCTTGAGGTCGAGTGTTGTCCTTCCCTTGGCACTTTCTTATTCAAATTGGACATTGGAACTTGTAATAGATCCTCTCGTTAATTTTTCAGTATTTTGGAGATTTAGTAAAATCTCTTAAGAGAATTTATGTGTGGCCAAAATCTTTCCTTTTGATTGTAGTGGAACTGTAAAATTAATAGGGGAATTTTCCATATAATTTAGAATAATTTCCTTAGTTTTCTGCTTTAAAGCAGACATGGACGTTCTAGTTCCACTAGTAGTAGAAGTCCATTCATCAAAAACTCATGTGGTGGGCCTTCTTGAAGGAAATTGAGGGGATTTTATACCTAATGGGTCTATTTTGTTAGTTCCTTCATTTAAAAGAGGAAGGTCATCCTTCAAATTTCCCAATTCCCTAAATTTATTGAGAACCTTTATATTTTGAATAGAAAAATTAATGTTCTTGTACACTAACCAATTCAAAGTTCTTCTCATTACATGAAAATATTGTCATGTTGATCATCTAACTCATCTTCATCCCACTTTAGGGGAGTCATTGGTTGTCCATCTATCCCTTGGTCAATATACAATTGACTCACAATATGTGGATCATCTATAATTCCCTAAGGTGTCACAAGTAATCTTGAAATTGATAATCTATGTGAGGATCATTCTTGAAATATATCTGATCCTGACTTCCTCCTCATCCCTGTAATTCATCCAGTAATCATAAGAAAGATTCTCGTGTTCAAAGGCCTTTAAATTTTTAACCACCCACCTTATATCATAAGTATCCCTTGCTTCAAATTTTTCCATATAAAACTTCTTCAATTCATCTTCCATTAACTTGGATTTTATAATAGAAGAGTGGGAATATATTCCAATCTTGATAGGAAATTTAATATTTGTCTTATGCTTCTCAACAATCATCTTCTCGAACAGTGTTAACTATCTTTCTAGCTCACATATGGACATTTTTTCATTTAGGTATATTAGAAACTTACATGGTTTCCCTTCAAATCCACTAACTCTAATGTATGTGAACTTTTTTACTGAATAAAATAACATCCATACTCCATTATTGTTTTCCTAGCCTCATTTAAAATCCTATATTGTTCCCATTCTGGTTTAAACAAACATATAATAGGTGCAAAAAATGGATCATTTACCAATCTTACATTTCCTGTCCAATTACTCAATTGTAACTAGGGAAAGATCTCAAATCCACTAACTCTAATGTATGTGAACTTTTTGTACTAAATAAAATAACATCCATACTCCATTATTGTTTTCCTAGCCTCATCTAAAATCCTATATTGTTCCCATTTTGGTTTAAACAAACATATAATAGGTGTAAAAATGCATCATTTACCAATCTTACATTTCCTATCCAATTACTCAATTGTAATTGGGGAAATATCTCATGCATTTGGAATTGTTTGAAATCAACATGTGGCACAAGGCTAGGGAAACGCATGTGGCTTGCAATGTTGTATATCAAGTATGTCATCATGTAGAATTCAAGTTCTTGTGTACCACCTATCTTACTATTTTTTGTTAATTCTATCATATTATCATGGAGTGACTCAAAAATAAAATTTTCCCATCAAATATTTCCCTTTTTCTCCAAAACAATCCACATGTAGGTGCACATACACTCCTTTAACTCATTATTCATTTCTAAACCATCCATTATAATTAACATTACAATTACATCTTCTACTTCTTAAACAAATTGTTCCCTAACCAATCTCTTAGGGATTCTAGTGGTTTCCTTCTTCTCTGCTAAGAGCCATTTAGTATTTATGATTTGGCATATTCCTTTTTCTTGGCCTCATAATCTTGTAGGGATAAATCAATACCTAGGGTTATTGGATTTCTAATCACAGGAAATTTTAGCATTATCTTGATGGCTGCAGGTGTCAAAGTCAGTACTGCTTCACCACTTCCATCTAACACTTCCCTCTTTTCTGGGTCATAATTCATAGCACAAAGTCTCACCAATTCTAGGAAATGTACAAAAGGGGGAATGGCACCAACTGAAGCAATGTTGTTGGCTTGAATTGCTTTCATGGATTCTCTCTTATTAGGGCTATTCAATCTTTGTAAAAATTCATTTAGGTTGGCATTCATTAAATCTATATCTGTGATCTTATCCAGATCACTGGTGATTCTGGATGTAACAGAAAAACTAGACAACATCATCTTCATATTTTATGCCCTAATTTTACTATCAATTTCCTTGCAAATGATAAAAGGTACAAAGGTATCTCATTTCTTACTAAATTTCGTGTTCAATTTTCCTTTTCTTCGAAGACTCTTCAAACCTATAGCTCTTTATCCATGCTCTACAATCAATCTCACATCGTCCTTCAAATAATTCTACTAGCAATGACATCCAAATCTCGACATACGATAGTAAAAATCTCATAGAATTTGAATACTTCAAACATTCCTCCTTGATTTGCATAAAAATGCATTAATAATGACATGCATAAATGCATTACATCCTAACAATCTATTCTACTTTCCTATTTTTAAATTTGAGCCATCCACGTGGAATAAATCTATGTAATGCAGGCTTGGGGGTTTTTGTGTGTTATTGCATCATTTTTAAATGTAGACACATTTACTTGTTTGACACGATCACCTGCCCTTGACTTCCACTTCAATCCTGACACGTGTTTAAATCCTAACGGTTGTATAGTTGTGGGCCCTTTCGAATACATGTTATTTTTCTCAATTTATCCCAAAGTTACTAATTCAACTGGAGGACCCACTTCTCTAATCTTTATAGGAGAATGTGCCACATTTCCTTGACAGGTCTCAAGAGCCTTTCTACATTTTTTCATTTTCTTAACTCATTATTAAGTACACTACTAGGCCCCAATTCCCGTTCCAACAAACTTTTGACACGTATACCTCTTTGGGAGTGGGGAAAATTCCTTGTTATGCATCCTTTGAATAAAAATATTCCAGGGAATATTCATCGGGTAAGGCCAAGTTTTCAATTTGTGAATGTTATAAAATTGTTATAACTTTGCACACTAAGCCCATTATACCACAACCAATGGAAACATGCCACATATCATCGGGCGACGGAGTAAAACATGAAATTTACAACACGGCCAGAAGATGATGTACAGAGATATTTCTTAGGATCAAACATGATTTACAATTTAGTTTTTATAGGTATCTTCAAGAACAACACGTCTATCACATTCCTCAACTGGAAAAGAGGATTTATAGCCTAAACATGAAATTTTCAAATAGATTTATCATGACTGTATCATTTGAACACACATTTTCATATGGGAAAACTAGAATACATAAAAATTTTAAAGGTACGTATAATGCGAGAGGGGGTGATATCAATTCAAGCACCAAAACTAGCTTCACTTGAAGATGGGCACCCCCTATGGGTGCCACAAGAACCATACCAAAAAAACACATAACAGGACCAAGTGCTAGATTTTATTGGGTTACGAGTCAAGTAAAACACTCTCAAAGTCAAGAAATAATAACGTATCTCTCAAAAATACTTTGGGAAAACAAGGAAATTGGTCACTGTTTACTAGAAAACAAAAAGGAAAACAAAAACACACAAAAAATGAAAAATAAAACAAAAATACTATACACTATACAATGATTCATACCTTTTTTTAAAATCAGTCAAGGAAATGTTTTAGATGCCTTCCATTAATAGGCAACTCAAGTAATTCTCCATCCACATCCTTTAGGAAAAAGGTGTGCTCACCAATTCTTATGTCAATGGAATAAGGGCTCATCCATAATGGATCAAAAAATTTTATGTTTACCCTTATCCTCATGCCTACCATCCCACAATAATACAAGATATCCAACACTCAAATTTCTTGGAGTTATCTTATTTTCAAATAGTCTTTTGAGCTTCTCTTTGAACTTCAGATGTATTTAGTAGGATTCTCTTCTTTCTTCATCTAACTCAACAATCTGATTAATCCTTGCATCATAAGGTATAACTTTTGTGTCCTCAAGATTTTGTAGGAAGTGGTAAGAAGATAATTACATGTGTAGGGGAAGAAGGGCTTGGACTCCATAGAATAGTTCAAATGGGCTCTTTCTAGTGGCTCTTTTAGCAATGATTCAATCTGCCCAAATAGCAAACTTCAACTGCTCACCCCATCTCCTTTTGTTAACTTCTAGTGTTCTTCTGATTATCTTCAAAAAAATTTTGCTTGATTCAACTTTTCCATTTCCCTGAGGGTTGTAGTTAGATACATATGTCAAATTTATCCCATATTCTTGACACATAACCACTAATGGTTTAGCTCAAAATATCATGACATTGTCAGCAACTATCTTTGCAGGTACTCCAAACCTACAAATAATATGATTCAAGATAAAATCCATAACAATTTGATGAGTTTCTTTCTTAGTAGGGATAGCCTCAACCCATTTGGTGAAATAATCAGTGGCCACCAATATCCATCTATGGCCTGCACTTGAAGGATCTGAAATTTCTCCAACAAAATCCATACCCCATTATTTAAAAGGGGCTTCAATTGACACTGGTTGTAAAGGGAGAGTACCTAAATCCTTCATTATTCCAAAAATATCTGACAACTTTCACATTTTCTTACCAACAAGGTTGTATCTTTAAAAAGTGTGGGCCACCAATATCCTACCCTCAAGATCTTGTGGGTAGTTACTCTTCTAACAAAGTGACCCCCACATACTCCCCCATGAAAATATGCAATTAATTTGGGAGCTTCATCCTCTATAATACATCTTAAAATAACCCCTTCAGATTCTTCCAAGCCAACCCATAATCAGTGATAATATACTTTTGGGAGGCTAGTTTGAGTTTCCTTATTTGATTCTTATCTAAATTCCTAGGACACTCCAAATTCCTGAGGTAAAATATGATGTCCTTATACCATGTAGAGTTGACTAGTTTCTCATGGACATCCATATTTCCCTCCTCAACTTCATTTACTTCCATCACTTGTAGATAATTTATGCCATTATCTTTGTCAAACCTAGACCTCTAACTAGTTTAGTGGTTTGAATATCCATGTCATATTCCTACAATTTTTTCACCCATCGACATCTTTTACTGGAGATTTCCATTTCTAATAATATTTCTTTGACCATAGTGTGGGGAACATAAGCTATAATTTTGGAACTTATGATAAAAAAAAGTTCTCTAACCAAGGCAAAATCATGTTTCTCCATGATGGTGTATTTCACCTCATCTCCTGCAATGGTTTATTGAAGAAAGAAATTGGCCTCTAATTTCCTTCCTCATCCTTCTGAAATAGTAAAATGCAATGGTATTTTCAAAGGAAAAATAAAAAAATTGAAAGGCTTTTTTGTAACCAAGGGCTGCTAAGACAGGATCATTTTTAGTGCTTCCTTGATTCCTATGAAATCTTGGATAACTCCATCCTCCCATTGAATAATTTGATCCTTCTTTTGCATACTTGTGATCGGAATATTCATCTCAGAAAAATTGGAAATGAATATCCTTTTGAAGTTTATCTGACCAAAGAAGGATTGAACTCCTTTCCTAGTTTTGGGAATAGGAACTTTGCCAATAGCTTCCACTCTTTCAGGATCAATCATGATCCCCTCTTTTGACACAATGTGCCCCAAAAAAATTCTTTTGAACCCCAAAATGGAAATTTTTAGGATTCAATGAGATGTCATATTCTCTACATCTCAAAAGAGCATCTTTTCCACATGTTGCAAGTGATCATTCCTTTTTCTTGAAAACATTGTCACATCATCCTAGTATACAGCAATAAAATCATTTATATATCCTAAGAATGCAACATCCATAGCTCTTTGAAAAGTATCCCTAGTATTCATTAGGCCAAATGGCATTCTCACGTACACATAAGTACCCCATGGGGTGGTGAAATAATTCTTGATTCTTTTTATTACTTTACAACCACCTAGTTATACCCTGAGAATCCATCTAGTGTGAATAACAACTCAAATCTTGTGACCAATTACAACATGTTATCCATATTAGACAATGGATAGTTTTCTTTGATTGAGGCCTTATTAAAATTTCTAAAGTCCACACACAACCTTATATCTCCATTTTTATTTCTAATTGGCACTAGGTTTTCCACCCATGAAGAATATCTTGTTGGTTTTATGATGCCTCCATCCCTTAGTTTCTTTAACTATTATTTCATTTTGAAGGAAATGAGTGGATAGATTAGCCTATGATTTTACCTATATGGTATAGCGTTAGATTCTACAAAGGTATTTCATACTGGAAAAATATTCCCTATATGCTTTCAGTTCTGAATATGACCATGCCAAGCAGTCTTGGTACTTCTTTAACAACTCAAAATAGGACTACTTTTCTTCTTTACTCAGATTACTACCTAGCCATATTTTTCTAGTTTTTCTTCAGTCCCCAAATTGTGCTCTTCCACATCTCTTGAGGCTGACATATGTCTATGGAAAACCCTATCAACATTGTTAAAGTTTGACTCTAAAGAAACCAAACCTCTTGGAATAGTGTTGGTCTTCAACTAGATAATATATTTTCCAAATAGGGTCTCCTTACCATCACAAACACAAACCATTGGTTCCCAGTCCATACATTGGTTTGTAAATTCTCCTTCATTCTACAAGAACCTCTAAACCTGGGCATCATCTTCAAATAATTTCCAATGTTTTACATTTTTAGGGATATATGGTCTTGACAACACTTCTATATCATAGTCACAATAAGGAGACATTGTACAATTTTCAAATTTGGATCCCAATATTGCCAACCTATTTATAGTAGCATTTTGATTTCTGTTATGATATACTATGTTGAAAGAGTCAAACATTTCAATAAAGTCTCAAAATACATGTTTATATTGTTTCATTCTTTTATTATTGGTTGTATACAGTTTCCTAACTTGTTTGACTACTAATTATGAGTATCCTTTAACAATTATATCATTGATACCATACCTCCATGGAATCCTTAAACCCAAAAGCAAAGCCTCATACTCAACAATATTATTTGTGCACTTAAATTTGAGATTAAAGTTAAAAATTAAATATACTCTAGCACCATTTTCAAGATTGGAGCAAGCTCCATCAAACATCGAAGTCTAAGGAATACTAACTTGTTTGAGACACTTAATTTTATCAACAACATGTTCCTCAAAATACACATAACTGAAAAATTTGTTGACATATACATCTACATATAATACTTCATAAGAAGCATTATTAGGATCTTAAATCAAATGAAACATATTTTTCTCACCATACAACTTGCCAAGGTTCCCTTCAATTGGTATGGTGGAGAATGACATGTCCATCTACACACTTCCACCCACACTAGTAGCCCACTTTATTAACAATAAAATACCACATTTAGTAGGGAAATCCACAATAACTACATTCATGGTCAAGTACTTACTAGGGTAGGTTGCTAATTACACAACTAATCCCTTAACATATCCTATCACTAGTACCTCTCTTGAATCCATAACGGTACAATTTCCAAAGGTAGATGTTACCTTGATATTTAGTTCATTAATTACTTCAAGATGCATCACATTACATGAAACTCTTGAATCAAACATACAATTATGCACAAGTATATCCTTTATGATTAAAGTAGTATAAAAATAATCAATTTCAAGATTAGATTCAATAAGGTCATTACCCAAATACACTTCAAGATATTCACCCAAATCCTCCTATTCTTTTGGCATTTCCAACTCTATAATCACAGGGGAAGATCCACACTATTTCATCCTTACCTAGGGGCACTACCTCCTCTTTGAGTCCCAAATACTCAAATTCCCTTTTCCTATGCTCAAGTATCCTAAGTAATTCAACAATGGGTACAATGACTTTAATCTGGCTCAAAATATGAGCAATATCACAGAGGACATATTTTCATAATACTATTTTGGGAGAGATATTAATTTCCTCCTCTTATGGGATGAGGATCTTCATGGTTTGGGAATGATTGTACCATTGTTAGGTGTATTTTCTTAGGAGTATCCTTTGGTATATTAGTGAGAAGTCAAGTTTTTGGCTTGGCTTGTGGCCCTCCTCCTTTGACAAATCTACTTCTGAGATTGTAAACCTTTTTCTAAGAAACCACTACATTCATCAAAAGTTGCATTTCTTCCTCAGAAGGAATTCCTCCATCATACTTCTTAATCATTAATGCCCTTAAGTACTCAAAATCATGATTGGGAAAGTCAAAATCCTAGAACATATGAACTTAAAAATCATTAGTGGAAGGAAGAGGAGATACTCGGTGAATGCAGTCCTAAAAAAATTCTATAGTTTTGGCACTTAGTAGCTCAATGGAAGAGGGTCCTTGGTATGAATTATCAGGGCACTCCATCATACATACATCAGCGAAAGTAGCATCATCATTTTCCTCTTTAGTTTCCTCATTTATATCACAAAGGGAATATAGAAAGAAACACTTGTCAAACCAATCCATGATATGGTTTTCTTCTACCATGGTAACTTTAGCAATCAAAGGATTAGTGACCAATCTATTCTCTCTTTTTTTGTTGTTTATTTCATAATCCCATGGGCCCTTTTTCTCTCTCTCATTTGATTCATGATCACCTCTAGGATGATTCCAAATTTTATTTTGGCCCTAAGGTTAGTGCTGGCCTTGAGATATATGCCCTATTCCTTTCTCTACTCTAACAATTTTATAGGAAATTTCCTTGACTGGTCTCATTAAATTCTTAACTACTTCCTCCATATCAAATCCTTTTCTTGTCTAAGGCTTTTTAGGGTTTATCATCTTTACACCCTCCCTTTTAGGAGGTTTCCCTGCTACCTTAATATTTATTTCAATATGTACTTCCATAGTGAAATATTTCCTCAAGGTTCTAGGGTTTTTATCCCTCAAATAATATGCATATTTCTTATCAAAAGCATTAAAGTACTTTATTAGGAAGGATTCATCACTTGGTCTCAAAATTATAGGAAATCTAGTCAAAGTATTGTTAAACAAGATCATTGGGATTCTTATTTATGTTCTCAAATTTAGATAGAAGAAATATAGGGTTAGTTTTATCCCCATATTGTGATATAAATGTATTTTTCATCTCATTCCATGAATCAATTGAATTATCTAGTAAGGACTTATACCAATCACGTGCATCCTCTTCTAAGGTGTGGATAAACAACTTTATATAGACATCTTCATGTTCAATCTCAAAATCCTCCATAGTATTGACAAAAGTCTTAGGTGTTGGTCACCAGTAATAACATTATTTCCTTGAAACTTAGGCAACCTATTCCTTACTTCTTGTGGAACTGCATTAGGATATCCCACCATGCCTATGAAATCTATGGGTCCAAAGACATTTACAACAAAGGTAGGTCTAGGTGGAGGTTGATCCATGTTATTTTGAGGAGGTGATCTTATGGGAGGATTAAAATAGGTGTGGGATAGGGGGCCTTTGAGGTAATGGTGTATGGTATTTAAAGTAATGATCCTTTAAAGACTTGGTTTCACAAAAAACTCAATTAGCTCTAAGTGATAAGGGAGGAAGATGAGGAATACATGTATGAATTACAAATGAAGGCCCCTCACTAGTTGAAGTGTATAAATTTTCACGGGGACTTCTTGATCCAAAATTTTCTAAAGAAATATAATAATCCTCTATCAAAGGTTGGTCAATCTCAACCACAAGAACTACTTTCCTCTGATCTTTGACCTCCCAAAGCTTTCCAAACTTGTTTCTTATTTGGATTTGTCCTTAAAAACTATGGAAATAAATTTCTAGTAGGGTTTTCCTTAAAGAAAGATGTTCTTCCTTCCATATTTGTAAATATCAACAACAAATTTCAATTATTAAAGCTTAAGACACTGGCATTTACCAGAAATTTTGAACAAAATATGGAGTCACCACTAAGGATTTGCACCTTAGATGTGTAAAACACTGCAAATGACTTGTCAATTGTAAATGAATACTCAATTTCAATAAATATTGACAAATCTTATCATCCTTTGTTAGTATTTATCCTTATCCAAGTTAATTTAGTGCAAAGTTCACTTAAACTAGGAAATATCATGTAAATAACTTCTGATCTGGCTTATTTTTCACAAATCTCAACAAAGGATGATGTTTAGACCACATATTTGCATCTAAACATGTATGAAGTGTTACCAGAGGTTGATATTTATTTGTATTTGCAAAAATATTCCTCGGAAATGGTGCCAGAGTGGTGTTGGTACCTAAATTTTTTCTCCCTTTGTAGTTGAGCAACATTAACAAGTTGAGTAGGATGCCTAGAGAATGATGGATTAAGATTTAAGTCGTTTTATAGCCGGGGAAGGATCTCGTCATCTATTTTTCACTCAATCATGAAGAAGTTAGGTAGCACCATGTTGAGGGTATGACCTACCCTCCTACTTTAGGCTTTGCCTTCAGCCAAGGTGAGAGGACCCGTTTTGTAGTTTGTATTTGTAAGGGAAATGAATATATCAGTAGTATTTGACACTCCTTTATAAGGAAATTGAGAAATAACCTTGGGAAGACATGGTCAATTCAACAAAGTCTAACTCTCACAAGTTGTCACTTTAGACAATGCAGATGTCTCCTAAAACAAGGCTCAAACTACTAAAGACAACAATGAACTAGCTTGTTTATGCATATTTTGGCTTTAACAAGGCAAACATGGGTAGTTCTGGTGGGATTTGTTGGTTTTAGATGTATTTGGTTGGGGAATTAAGTAGGATAAAGTTGATTATACTAAATTTTAGAGAAATTTTAACAAATGCTAGGAAATATGCCCAGTGAAAGACAAAAACACCTCAAATAGCTCACAATGCACCTTTAACTAGAAGATGTACATTCATGGAAGCCCAAAAATGCACGGTTTCACACAATATTTTAGATTTCATACATAAAATATCATGCCAAAGACTCAATAAAACATCAAGGATCCATAATTTATCACACCAAAGATACACTCACAAGGTTTATGTTAAACTTTAATAAAATGAAGACAAAGTGACTTTAAAACTTTTTATTGCACATATGAAATGAAAACTCTTCTCAATAGTACAATTGTAATTTCCACAATGTTTCGAATGATAAATTTGTGTTATTTAAATGGATTCCTAAAATAAGACTACAATAAGAATATGAATAAATATTTTGAAGTATTTCATCTTACAAGTAGATACAAATGCTCATAATCATAAAAAAATAAGTCAAAGACTCAAATGAAGTTATCAGCAAGGGAAAGTTTGATTTATAGTCTCAATGTTTGTCAATGGATGTACACTTGCAACCATCTTGAAATGATTTAATTTTAAGGCTTATAGAAATTAAAAGGTTTCTCAGACGAGTTCTTGGCAAAATGATTTTCTCTTAGTTTTCCTTTCTCTTCTAAAACTTCAAAAATTTAACCCCTGCGTGAGAGAGTATTCTTGTCACATTTATACAATTTTACCTTTCTCACTCATTCTCAATTTTCCCCCAAAATTCTGAATCTTTAAGAGAATATTCTTCTTTACAATATACCGCTTAATCATGTTTATTCTCTTGAAAATATCTTATTTTTTGTTGCCAGGTGGATAAATTGTGAACCGATCACATTTTTCACTTCCTCAACTATGACTGGGATGCCATGTCATCACTTTTGACAATATTTTAATCATTCTTTTATTTGGTGAATAAATGGCCTCTTTTTTATGGTTTTAGAGCACCTCCAGATGGTTTTCTTTGATGGATAATCACATCTACCATTTTGAGAATCCTTCTCGGAGAACACATATTTCTTTTCATTTCTTTCTAGGGGATGATCATTCCCACATGGTTTTTGTCATATCAAGCCAATCATCATCTTTCTCCATAATGCTAATTTATCTCACACGTATTTCTCCCATGTAGATATCTCATTTAAATCTTAGAGGCTATTTCACCATGATTACACCTAGCTTCGACTAGTATGCCTCAAATTTCCTATAAAAGCACACCATTTCACTTCACCAATTCATATTTTATTTTCTGAATGTAGGCATTTTGAGGAAATTCATCTACATTATGGCAGGAACACTAGTTGTAGCCAATTTGAAATATATTTCCACTGAGGATTTGCATTCTATCTTTGATTTTTCAGGTCCAGATGAAGCATTTGTGAGAATTCTATTTGATATTGTTTATCCTGAAGATTACTGTATATCGGCCTTTGACAGCCCAAGATTTTTGGGTTACACTTGTGAGAATACTTGTCAGGATAAGTCCCTTTTTTTTGCATTTCAGATGATGTATTTTCATCTATTCAGGCTCGAGCATCAGAAGACACCTGAGGCTTTGAGGAAGTTTTGGACTATAAGTAGGCCCAGTGTGTAAGGTTTTACCAACTATAAATTCCCCTACCTTTGTGATGAAGCATTTTTTATGAAATAAATCCCCTTAGAATCTTATGTTCTTGATGGAAAATCTCACTGGATACAATGGTGCTACTCTTTCTCATAAATTGGATGAATTGAGCAACGTGTCTCAATTTTGGAGACAAAACCATCAGTGACTATACCCTCTCAAACTTTTGAATCATCACCACCTTTTGTGAATAAGTATAAGGGTGAGTCTAGCTCCAAGCCTCCTACTCCATCCACTCTAGGATTTCATGTAGTTACACTTCTAGCTCAAAATTTCAAGCCATCTTCCAAATTTAATGTTGCTGGAAAAAAGGATCTCCTAAGGGTGGTATGGATATGAATGAATGGGTTTCCTCTCATGAGAGGAAGTTGTAATTGCTCAGTTTTTTGGGTGGTCCTTTGTCAAATCTTGATGAAATTAGAGCTTTGGGTATGTCTCGCACACTGGTAGGAGACATTATATTTTTCAAATGGCATTGGGCACAAGATGAATTTATTCTCAGGAAAAATAGGCTAGTGAACAAGCTTCCTCTTTACAGAGAGGATTCTAGGATGGTAGATAATTAAGTTTCTTCCTCATGTTTCCTTTTTGATGTAATTCTTGAATATATATATGTAATATTTTCTTCATGGGATGGGGCCCCTATAGATCCCCATTTTTCTTTTTCAAAATACAAAAGATAACAAACATTTCATTAGTTTATATGCTTTATAATGGACATGAAATTTTATCCAAGCAATATAAAAATCTAATGCATTGTATCAAATTACATTTATGCCATAGAGTAGCAAGTTCAAAGTAATATTCATCTTTCATGAAACAAAAGTAGAAAATGAAACAAGAGTTACAAATGAAATATGATAAAAAAAAAAGTTTAAGAAAGATAAGCCTAAGCTTGTTCATCATTCTTCATGTCTACATCTTTGTCTTCTTCACTTTCTTCTTCCTCTGGTAGCCTTGCTACATATGCATCATATCTTTGGAACAACTCATTTATCTCCTCTTCATCTGGCCCTGTGTGGTATTGGAAGATCAGGGTCTTCTTGGCTATTACATTCACACAATGTCCCATCTTTTGTTTATACTCCAATGGTCTTTCCCTTAGTTCTGTAATTCTGTTTTCTATTTTCCTCATTATTTTGATAACTTCATAAGAGAAATTTTCTTTCTGGATGTTCTTTTCAAAAGAACTGAACAAGAAATCAAATTTTAAATCACCATAACTCTTCTTAAACTTATAAAATACCATATCTTCTAGCTTTGAATCAATGGTGTCCATAGTGTCATCAACCCACTTTCTTTTAGTCTCCATCTTTTCCTTAATCCCATTCAAGACCTCCATTGTAACCTTGGTCAGCTCTTCCATGGCATATTGGGTTCCCCTCTGTTCATGTGACACAATCCCTTCCTTCTCAACCAAATCTTCCTTAAGTTGATTAACATGGATCAATTTGTGAAAAATTCCCTCAAAATAGAAGATCTCATTGTTACATTGCTCAATTAATTCATTAATTTCATTGAGTTTATTTTTGAGGTCTTTATATTTTGATCTAGCTTATTCAATAGCTTCTTTTCCCTTTTTGATTATCTTTTCAACCCATGTGAAAACAACCTAAACCTTCTTAACAACTTTATCAATTTTTTTCATTCCTTTAATGGTAGTAGTAGAGGCACTTTCTTGAGTTTGACTAGACTAGCCAATTAACTTTGTTAGACTAGAACTCAATGTTTTGACTTGTTCTTTTAATTACCTTTTTGTTATCCTATCTTCATCAACCTTTTGTAACAAGTCACTAACTTCCTTTGATACTCCTTGCTTCAATTGATCTCTTGAAGGTTTTCCTAGAGGAATAAGTTGAACATTGTAATCACTGGTGTTATATTATCTCTTGTTTTTCCCTCATGAGGGATTTCCACTTCCAACATTCTAGACCCAAGTGGATCAGTATGATTCTTAGTGATAACTATAGATTTCTTGGAATCCCTTACAGGTTTTGGGAAGGCCAAGGCTGTGAGATCTATGGCTTATATGGGTAAAATATCTTTTCCTCTTTTGAAATTAACTCTCCCATCCATCCATTTGCAAGAGTAGTCCCAAAAAAATTTTCCTATAATGTTTGTTGGGATTTCTTAGTGATAACCACCAACTATTTAGATACCTCTTACAATGGGATTTATAAATCCAGTGTTGTTTATTTGAGTTCACCTTGTATTGGTACTTCCCCTGATTGATTTTCTTCTTGATCTTGGATTTGGGGCTTACCAATCTCCTTCTGAGTTACATCAGTGATTGAAGTTTGTTCTTTCTTCATTTCCTCAACTGATGCAGTTATACCCTCAACCTTTTCTTTGGAAGCTTCTTGAGCTGATACTTCTTTTGTAGGAACTCCCTTTCCTTCAACAATTTCCACCTCTTTTGGAGGTTGTTGAACTAAGATTAACATCCTTTTGTTTTTCTAGCATGTCCTGTTGTAACATGGTAGGTTGAGTTTCCATAACTGTTCCTTTATCTTTACTCAAATATTACACACTTACACTATCGACAACCTTATCTTTAGAAATTGTGTCTTGTGTAACCTCTGTCATCTTTTCATTTGTAGACTTCTCTGTTTGAGGTAGTTCACTGTCCTTAGTGACCTTGGATTCATGTGAGGGATATTTCTCAGTTAATACCTCTGTGTCTACACTCTTTCCACTAGACACTTCGGATTGTTTAACTCTAGATCTCCTTGGCTCTGTAGAAGATACCTCTGATACTTGGACCTTGTTTTCAGTAGTTGGCACATGAGTAGTTTCTCCTACTCCTTCACTCAATTGAGAACCACCTACAATCTTTACTACTTGTTCTCCAATATCCATTTCAAATGATTCTAATGTGGAGAACTCTTCATCAATATAAACATCCATTATTTCTACTTAGTTCTTAGTTGATTCTTACAACTTTTCAAAAAAAGGCACACTAACACTTTCTACTAGCATGACATCAGACTTTTTCAAACCTTGATTCAAAATAGCACTATCTAATGGATTAGATGAGAAAATACCTTAAGATACTTGTTCTTGAGTACCTTCATCTATCATTCCTTTTGAATAAAAATATGGGAATAAAGGAACTAGTTTCTTAACATGGCTGGTTTGAACAACCCCCTATTGTCATGGTGGTAAAATTTCCTGATGAACCATGGAGACAGTTACTCCTTCGTGTTCCCGATTGGCATTAGATAATTAATCACGTAATCATTTTTATGTTTTTGTATCCTATGTGTATGATCACCCTCTCTTACTAAGGGTTGTTCAAATACAATCTTTTATTTCTTCTTTATCCTTTCAAATTGCTTGAGGTCTGGTGTTGTCCTTCCTTAGCACTTGGTGATTCAAATTGGACATTGGCACTTGTAATAGCTCCTCTCATCAATTTTTCAATATTCTTGGGATTTGGTAAAACCTCTCAAGAGAATTTATGTGTGGCCAAAACCTTTCCTTTTGATTGTAGTGGAACTGTAAAAGTAATAGGGGCGTTTTCCATACAATTTAGAAGCATTTCCTTAGTTTTCTGCTTCAAAGAAGACATGGGCATTCCATTTCCACGATAGTAGAAGTCTATTCATCCACAATTTTGTGGTGGGCCCTCTTGAAGTAAATTGACAATATTTTCCACCTAAGGGATCCATTATGTCAGCTCCTTCCTTTAAAAGAGGAAGGTCATCCTTCAAATTTCCCAATTCCTCTGAATTTATTGAGAACCTTTGTATTTTGAATAGAAAAATCAATGTTCTTTTACGCCAACCAATTCAAATTTCTTCTCATTACATGAATAATCCTGTCATGTTGATCATCTAACTCATCTTCATCCCACTTTAGGGGAGTCATTGGTTTTCCATCTATCCCTTGGTCAATATATAATTGACTCACAATCTGTGGATCATCTATAATTCCTTGAGGTATCACAACAATCTTGAAATCAATAATCTGTGTGAGGGTCATTCTTGAAAAATATCTGAGCTTGACTTCCTCCTCATCCCTCGTAATTCATCCAGTAATCCTCAAAATGAGGCTCATGTTCAAAGGCATTTAAAGTGTTAACCACCCACCTTATATCATAATTATCCCTTGCTTAAAATATTTCCATATCAAACCTCTTCATTTCATCTTCCATTAACCTAGATTTTATAATAGAAGGGTAGGAATATCTTCCAATCTTGACAGGAAATTTGATATTTGTCTTATGCTTCCCAACAATCAGCTTATGAACAGGTGTTAACTACCTTTCCAGTTCACATAGGGCCATTTTTTCATCTAGGTATCTTGGCAGCTTGCATGGTTTCCCTTCAAATCCACCAACTCTAGTGAATGTGAACTTTTTGTACTAAATAAAATAACATCCATACTCCATTATTGTTTGCCTAGCCTCATCTGAAATCCTATATTGTTCCCATTCTATTTTAAACACACATATAATAGGTGCAAAAAATGCATAATTTACCAATCTTACATTTCCTTTCTATTTACTCAATTGTAATTGGGGAAATATGTCATGCATCTGGCATTGTTTGAAATCAACATGTGGCACAAGGCCAGGGAAATTCCTGTGTCTTGCAATGTTGTAGATCAGGTATGTCATCATGTAGAATTCAAGTTCTCTAGTGCCACCCATCTTAATATTTGTTGTTAATGCTATCATATGATCATGGAGTGACTCAACAATAAAAGTTTCCCAACAGATATTTCCCTTTTTCTCCAAAACAATCCACATGTAGGTGCACATCCACTCCTTGAACTCATTTTTCATTTCTAAACCAGCCATTCTACTTAGCATTACAAATATATCTTTTAATTATTCAAAATATGATGCTTTAACAAATCTCTTATGAATTCTAGTGATTTACTTCTTCTCTACTAGGAGCAATTTAGTATTTATGAGCCAGGCATATTATTTTTGTTTGGCCTCATAATCTTGTAGGGATAAATTGATACCTAGGGTTATTGGATTTCTAATCAAAGGAAATGTGAGAATTATCACGATGGATGTAGGTGTAGTTATTTTTACACCCACCAAAAGAACAAGGGAATCCCATGTGCATTGGCTTATCACCTAGTGGGCACTGAGCTCAACCTGAGGCACACACAGGTGCCGAGTCTCTCTTTTATGTAAGTTAAGTGGGAAACCATCATCTATGTTAGGAACTTAATGAATAAAGGTGGAAATGAGAAAAACAATCACCATAGGTCTCAAAACAGCCTCTAGACAAGTGTATTCATTCCAAATAGAGGGTACTTATAGATAATGATAGAACTATAGTAGAAAGGAAAATACATAAGGATTTACATCTATTCCATAACATCCATGAACAGAAAAGAAAAGATATAGATATGAACTGAATCAATTACATTCATACTCATGCATGTTTGTAACCTCATTACATTCAATGGATCCATTAGACTACCACAACTTGATCAGACCAAGTCATCCATCACACTAGGGATCATGTCCTTCATATACAAAGAAAAATTTATAACCCGGCCCCTTAATGCATTACTCCCTTACATAGCCTCTACAAAATCCCATAGAGTTCTCATAGTATTTCTACAGAGCTCTACTCTCTATACTCTCCTCTATTGTATATCTGATCTATCTATTTTTTCCTACAGGTACTCACATATATAGGCATCCCAAACTACCAAATCATCCTTATGTGACCTCGGATCTAGTGCCAAGTGTCTAAATGTGGTCCTCCATGGGAGCATGCTTCTCCAAGCCTAAGCTCTCCACTTTTTTCCATGATGTCTTCTAGAACCTTCTATCGCAGGAATATTCCTTTCATGGGAATCACATTGCCATGTTAGCACCTTATCCACTCTACATGTGTAGTTGGGTCACGCTTTTCTTGTGTCCTACCCAAAATGCCCAATATGGCTAAATCCTCAAGCCTTAGATATATCTCGTAAGCGTACACCATGGGTTTTCTTAAATCCTTTCTTAAACCATGTCCTAGTGCCTTCTCCTTATGCACCCTTCTTCAACTAGGCCTTGCACGCATACACACATTTGTGCACTTAGCCAATATTTTGGGGTCCCAACATCACCCCACACTATGCATGTCCTTCGTCCATGGGAACACATATCCAATGGATAAGGAGTCATATAAGCCTTACGTCTTGTAAAATTAATAAGGGGATGAATAATTTGGGAAAGAAGAAGGAATGGGGAAGTGATGGCATTAATGCAACAAGCTAGGAAAATATTTTTGCAAGTCAGTCTCCAACTTTTTCCAGGAAACGAACTTGTTTTGCACTCTCTGACGAGGTCACCGACTAGGCACTTACCTCCCAAAACTTAGTCCATCTCCTTGAGTGTTCATAGTGCTAAAAATTTTCTCCAACTCCTTGCTCATGTCCTCAAGTGTGTCCATCCTCCTACTAATCTGTGGGTACAATTCCCTCAATTGGGTTTTGATTAAACCCCTTAAGGTTTCAATTTCCTTGGATTTCTTTTCAACCTCGGAAAGGATTATGTCCCTTTTCACCATATTTTCCTTATTTTTCTCTTAAAAATAATTTATCTCTACTTTTAAGTGGTGACCATGATGCTCGCCACTCTATCCATGTCTACGCAATTATCATACATGGCCTCAACAGATTGGGTAGAAATCTTGACATCCGCAAGTACCTTTCTATACTCAACAATGATTGCTACCACTTTTAATTTTTCCTCCTTCACAAAGCATGTTGCCACTTCTTTTGTGGACTCCAAGGACAATGGTTTCCTCTCCATGGTGAGGATGTGCATAAGATATTATAATCATTCAAGAGTGGATCCATACTTTTGCATGGGTGACATTAGGTCTGGATGCTTCAACATAATGGTGCTTATGATAGACTCCATATTTTTGTATACTTCATGCACCTTCACCTTCTCATCCCTTAGTTCATGCTTCAGCTATGCGCTAATCAACTCTTCTTGTTTCAAGCCCTTAGTCTTCTCAGCTAGATCCTCTTCCTTCTTTTCTAGCTTTCCTCTAGAAATATTACTCTATCATTTCTTCCAAAGAGCCTAGCCTCAGCCTCAACCGTGACCTTGTTGAGCGCATTACATAACTTCTCATCCGAGAGTTGTTGGGAATTTACCAAGGGGTTGGTTCCCTTAGACTCTAGTACTGACATGATTTCCCCTTGGTATACTTCAAACTCTGGCTCATCAATATGGGACTCAAATTCCCAAGAGAGCATCTTCCTTGTCTTAGGGTACACACCCTCCTCATCAAATGACTCCATAGCTAGAAGTTCTTCCGTGGGTATAGTGCTTTGGAAATGCATGCATAACACCTTCCTTTGGTCATCAACATAGCCCATGACATGTCCTCATTTTGTATCAAGGCTCTTCCTTCCCAAGTGCGCGACTTTGGGGAAACTCACCGTTAGACTAGGACCTCCTCCCATACTAACTTTTTCTTTCTCAATGCTTTCCTCCTTATCCTCTCCCATCACTATGTCAGTGTTGCACTCCAATTCTTGTTCTACCAAGGCCTTGATTATTTTCATTGCTTCTCTTTCTGCCACCTTGTTTACTTGCTCCCGCGTAAGGCTTGGATTTTTATACTCCTATGCACCAACCTCCTCACTTCTTCCTTTGTCCTAGGAACCTTTCTTCTCCTGCTACCCTTACACCGCACAAAAAGGAATGCATGTTCTTCTTCTCCTCCCTCTTCTTATAAATGATGCACATTGAAGACAAGTGGCTCTTAATGTCTTTCAAGAGCATCTTCTTCATCGTCATCATCCATTTCATCTATGTATCTCTTTAAGCTCTTTGTCTCCTTGTATCTCTTTATTCTCTTTTACTTTCTAAGAGGTGACTCTTCCACAGGGGATCCAACCTTCTCTACTTTCTATAATGACTTCTCCTTAGCGAGGGGTTTCTCTGGTTCCTCTTCTTTTGGGGTCTTATCCTTTACCAGGGATTTCTTTCTATGCGTATAGGTGATAGGTTTGGTGCTTGCCACCGGTGCACTTACTGGCTAAGTAGTCTACACACTTGGTGATTTTTCTTCTTCTCTCTCCCTTCTCTTGAGTGTGGGATTTCTTCTACTCATGGGATCTTTAGGTATGTAGACATCATTCTCTAGGTATGTACATTTCTCAAATTTTGGCCTTATGTGGAGATATACACACACTGCGGTCTTTCTTGTAATTGTTAGAGTCGGGGTTTCATCATTCGATTTCATGCACTACATAATTTTTGACATACACATGATTCTTAGGGTAGACCATCATCCTATGTAACTCAATGTGGTCCTAATTAACTTCACTAAGATCAAACCTTAGTCTCTTTTCTTATTTGAACATGTTAACTCCCGCTTGGAAGTCTTGGGTGGTGAAGGAGAATGATAGTTTGTGATCAGGGATCATTTTTTATTTCAAGATTTCCTAAACATCCCCAAATGGTGTTAGTGAAGAAGATCATTTCAAGAGCTTTCCCTCGACTATGAGAATGCACCAAACGGACATCGGGAGCTCTAGATGTGTCCGGTCAAAGTTCAGTTAAGCGGGAAAGTCAACTCGGTCAATCAAGCTGGTCAACATTGGACCAATGGCACTACAACATGTGGAAAAAGGCAAAAGGAAGTTGTTCATTGGTTTTCGATCACTGGTCTTCAATGAGCATAAAAATGGTGCATGGGAACAAGAGGCTCAACTTTTGTTACGGAGGGGAGCCCGATCACTGTGTGTGGACTATGGTATTATCACCGACGTGGTGGGTCCACAAGACACCACGTGGCTTGCCACCACTTGTCAAATTCACTTGATTTTCCTATCGGGAGACGACAAGTGGACTACATGATGACCGAGTTAATTATTTTTGATACCCCATGGTATGGGTTGAATTTTTATTTACTTGGTAAGTCCACTACACATTATTCCCAAATGCCACGTATATATATATATTAATGTTCAAACATTAGTATAAACCACAATATTCCACCTTACCCACATAACTCTCCTAACCACTAACATGTTATGCTTCCACGTGGAGGAGAGAAGGTGGTGAAGTGGTTGTTAGGGGGCATTAAGCCATGCGTGGATGTTTCCACGTGAAGGATGGTGTGGGTAAGGGTTAATAAAACCTTACCAAATACTCCTCCCACCAAATATGGGATTTAATCCCATTTCAACAAAATCCGCCCATTATTTGGGGATTTAATCCCATTAAAAATGCAATCCACCCAAATGGGAATTTTTATCCCAAATTACATGGTACGGGTTTAGGCTAATATTAGCCTAAGATAATATGTAATTGCATTTTTCAAGGGCCCTAAAATTGAAGAAATAGGGTACCTATTTCATTGTAATGGACACACACTCCAAGC
Source organism: Taxus wallichiana var. yunnanensis (assembly GCA_018340775.1). Classification (NCBI taxonomy): domain Eukaryota; kingdom Viridiplantae; phylum Streptophyta; class Pinopsida; order Cupressales; family Taxaceae; genus Taxus; species Taxus wallichiana. Next base: position 428,155,631 of record CM031235.1, on the reverse strand, counting down.
TTATTATTTGTTAAGCTTATTGTGGGGACACACAAAAATAGAGAGAAGCTCATTCCTATAGCACTGGAGGTGAAGTCTAAGCCAAGAGGAGGATGAGAAATTGTAGTTGTGTGAAGACCTAAATATTTATTTAGGCATTGATATTTTAATTATTGTTGACCTATTATTTTTAGGCAATAATAAATTAAAATTATTGTGGCTAGGAGTTATTCAAACTACCTAGTCGGCCCATAGTGCCACAGTAAATTATTGTGAAGCTTGATATATCGACTAGAGAGCCATAGGACGATGTATTAGCATCTGGAAGGCTGATCGAGAACTGGAGGTTTCCGAACAATGGAGCTAGAGCCATAGAGCTTGCCGAATACGCCAGGAAAGTGGAAGTCGGTGCTATCTTTCACCCTTGTCATCCAAAGGTCTGGATATTCTTATAAGAAAGTTATTAATAGTTTCCATTAGGTTTTCTTGTGAAAGTACTATTGTAACTTACAATTTTTGACTAGTGGAACGGTTCAATAAGAACCTAGAGATGTAGGCAATTTCCAAACTTCATAATCAATCTGTGTGCAATTGTCATTATTGTCTTGCATTATTTTAAATTGATTACTTAAAAGGAGAAAAAAAATTGACAAATAAAATAAAGCCTACAAGGGTCCAAGATCAAGTAGTAATAATCTGATTATTTTCGGATCGGTTTGCACCATGGGCTCATGGTTTCATCCGACAACTTGAATCTACCTATGCATAAGTGTTGGTACAAAACAAACTCAGTTTATCCCTTTGTAAGTGTTGGTAGTTACTCTGGGATTCTCCACTCTTCCCTGAACACATCGCTTAAGTGCTTATACCACTTGTCCAGGCATGCCTTTGTGGGAGGCTATCATTGTTTCACATGTATACTTTGAAAATATTTTCGCGGGTGAAGGATATTCAGCCAGATATAACCAAACAAAATTTTCTTCCACGTCAAGAACTCCTATCTCTAAAAATACAATTGTCAAGAGGATATTTCCAAAGAGTATCTTGTCTCCTTCCTATGCACTACTGATTATCTCATCTGCAATGAAGGCCGATAAATTATAGATTGTTCCCTCTGATATTTTTCTACATACACTCAACCGAGCCTTATTCACATGTGTCCACCTTTCTTGATCATCTAACTTTATGACCAGGCACGCGGCCATTCTCATGATGAGATCTGGGATTTCCATAATATCAAAATACCTCAACCCCTTCTTGTAATCATATGCAGCAACGGTTGCTTTGATGGCATCCTTGTCACTCAGGTCATCATCTAAGTTGTCTCCCATGTAGATGAGGCCTATAAACTTAGTGATCCTCATGCACGCACGACTTCATCCATTGATAGAGGTGCTTAGGATTTCCAAAGTAGGGAAAATCATAGAGTTACAATAACCCTTCCTTCTCCAGCTTCACTTTTACCTCATTGTTAAATATGGGAAAACCCTCTGCATCCTTTTATTCATCAAGCGCACTAACTCCAACTCCATTTACTTATCTATTGTGCTTGTGTGATGGTTATAATCACTTGCCACCATATTTCTCAAGCAGGATTCCCACTCCTTCCCTAGTAAAACTCCATCTATGTACTTGCATTTTTGCATACCACTCCTCATTCATGCTTGTGGTGATTGTTGTTGGCTCTATGCCCTTGCCCTTTCCCTTTCCCTTTGGATTTTTAGGTGACATGGTCAGTTTCTTGGGTGACATTGTCTAGGTCCTCTTATCACTTCAATCTCTTCTTGTTACTTTTCTCTTCCACTTCTTACAACCTTAGATCTCAACTTGTGAAGAGAACCTCTTAAACTCGTGCCCTAGTTTTTCAAACCCTAACTGGGATAATAATTTCACAAGATGGTGCCTTCTCAAAACTTCTCTTACGCCCATGAAATCCCTTCCTTCTAGTTTGTAAATCCAAACTATTTACTCACGCTCAAACTCTTAAAAATTTCTTCACATGGATCAGTCCTGGAAGCCCTAGTTTGGAACGATGAAAAATAAATTCTTTCTTTGTATATGTAAAGTAAATAATGAAATGCCTTGACCTTCTATTTATATTTTTTCCCACTTTGTAACATTAAATTCTACCTTACCTACCACCGTACTTTAACACTTAATGCATATTTTTCAAACAAACCCGACTTTAGGGCTTTAACTCACATGCCCAACCTTACACGGATAATTCTCCAACATTTTGGTGTGTAACCAATCCATCATGACAGGAGAATCTTACACATGTGTGACCAATGCCAAAGGCACTTCTTTTGTCATGATTTTCTATCTTGCCTACCTCATGCTACTTTTGCACTTCTTCCTCTCTTATACGTGAATCCCCAATGTAGCCTTATCCTGACACCAACCATCCTTTTTCACCTTTTCTTGCATGTACTTTCTTCACAGGGCCATTCAACCGAGATTTCCAATGCAATCCTTCATGGCGCTTCACACTTCAATTTCTTCTACCTTACTCCACCCCACACTAAAATGATGTGTGATACTTTGCATAGTTATAACTTTTAAAAAGTAATGAGATTACATGCACCCAAGGTGCAACATATAGAACAACAACGAGAAAGGGAAACACAAGAAAGGAAAATACATTAAAGAAAATCCAAACTAACTTGCAATACTACCTTATTTACAAACACAAAGAAGACTTATTCATAGTAGGGCTTCACCTACTTCCATTGAAGTGTCCCATAAATCTTGTCCTATCTAGTGCCTCAGTAATCGCATGCACCCAATTAAGGATGTACAAGATTATGTAAGGACCCAACCAAAGGTAATTTTAACTTCATAGGATGGCATAGAAACTTAGAATCATACAAGTAAGACCATCTTCCAAACCTCAAACTTCTTGTTCCTAATGTGACAATCATGCCATCATTTTTGCTTTTCCTTTTCTACTATTTGGCTCCACCTAGCGAGTGATCATCTTTTGTCCAACTTTATTAATTTATCAATCCTTTCTTCCAAAGACTTGCTTGTTAACCAGCCCTCCCGTACACTCTATTCACAGAGAAGGTAACATTAACTCAACCGGCAGAACAACTTCCACACCAAACACCAATTGAAATGATGTGGCTTTGTTCAGCCTTCTATAAGTTGTCCTATAAGCCCATAATATGGCTGATACCTTGTCATCCCAATCATGTCTTCCGACATCACAAATATTTGTCAGGGTATGACTCAGTATCTTGTTAAATTCTTCTGTGGTTCCATTTGCTTGTGGGTGATAAGGTGTAGTTTTGTGATGAGCCACCATGAATTCTACTAACAAGATCCTCACGGTCTCATTCAAGAAATGTGTACTACTATCGCTAGTTAAAATTAAAGGGCATCCATACCTCGTGATAATGTTCTCCCACAAAAATCTTGTTGTTATAGCTGTTGTATAGTCTTTAGTTGGGGCTACCTCTACCCACCTTGTCAAATAGTCCATGTAAGTGATTACATAGCATGATCCAGTCCTACGCGTTGCTAGTGCAATAGGGCCTACAAAGTCTATTTCCCATTTCTCAAAAGGTTCAATGCTAGGGATAGGGTGTAAAGGAATTTCATCTCTCCTTCCTGGCTTGCCAATGCGTTGACAATGGTCACACACTTTACAATATTCCTTGCAATCCTTATATAGAGTTTCCCACCACAATCCTACCATTAATATTTTACGTGTGGTGGTGTCACTTGAATAATGTCCACCTACACTTCCTCTATGTGCTTCCTCTATGATGGCAAGGTGCTCATGCTCTAGTACACACCTGTAAAACTTCATCACACCCTAATTTGTATAATTCCCCACTAATCAACATGTAGGGTGCGGCGCGTATGGCTAGTTTATTTTTCTCTAATGTCTTCATCCCTTCCGTGCCATACCCATTTTAAGGAACACAACAACATCCTCCAAGTCTAAGGGCGCACACCGCAACCTAAACAATTGTGAATCTGGTATGGTATCTTTATTGCTCGGTTTGTCCTCCCCCGAATCAATCCTAGATAAATGGTTAGGTACAAAATTAATTTTTCCTAGTTTGACAACCACCATGAACTTAAACTCTTGGAATAATAGCACCCACCAAAATATGAGCTCTTGTAGGATGGGGTTGTTCACCAAATATTTTAATGCCATGTGGTCAGTGTAGAATACGGGAGTTTCAAGTAGATACTACCTGAACTTATGAAGTGCATAGATCATAGAAAATGCCTCACGCTTAGTCGTAGTATAATTCTGATTTTCTGGTGTCAACTTCTTCTTACTAAGCATAGGGGGTGATCAATAATTCCCTCACCAGGCTATACAAGCACTGCCCCAATGGCTGTTCCAGAGGCATCTACATGAACATGGAAGGGCTTATCCTAAGAGGGGAAACATAATATAGGTGTGGTGACAAGCCTATCCTTCAATGTGTCAAATGCCTTCTGTTTCGCCTCTCCCCAATGAAAGGTACTTTTATGTCTGAGAAACTTTTCTAAAGGCACAAAATCTTGGCATATCCCTTGATGAACTTCTGATAGTATCTTGTGTGTCCAAGAAACCCACGCACTATGCTTTGACTAGTTGGCTCCCCCAATCCCATAATCACTGCAATTTTGGTAGGATCCACTAGCAAGCCTTCTTTAGATATGATGTGTCCCAACAGGGTCCCAAATGGGGTAGCAAATACACACTTCTTGATGTTGATGGATATCCTCAACTACCAACACCTTTTAAACAACAATCTCATATTGTCACAATGGTCCTTAATCGCTCCATACATGGTCCAATCATCAAGGTACATTTGGAGAAACTTTTGGATGAAGTTCTCGAAGGCATGCACTATAATGTGCATGAACAAAATGGGTGCATCCTTTAACCCAAAAGGCATGACCTTATAGGAAAAAATTCCCCACTCGGTGGTGAAGGTTATCTTTCTCTGGTCATCCTTTGTAATCATCACTTGGTGATACCACGAGAACCCTTACGTGAAAGAGTAGACTTTGTGCCCTACCACTCCTTCTAGGATCTATTCAGTGAATGGGGTTGGGAAGGGATCAATGACATGCATAGAATTCAAATCCCTATAATAAATACATATCCTTATACTTCCATCCTTTTTAATACTAATCACCATTGGACTTATCCACTCTGACTCCTCCACATCCTCTATGATTCCTGACACTATCATCTTTTCTATTTCCTCCTTGACCTTCACGCGTAGATTAGGATTCATCTAGTATGGTCTCTTCCAGAATGGGCATGCACCTTCCTTCAACTTAATTCTCATTTCCCCCATGGAATGGTGAACGCCTTTGAGTTCATGATACCTATGCAAGAATAAATCCTCAAAATCACGTAAAATATCAATGATCTTAGAGACTTATTTCTCCAACCAATAGTCTCCGATGATAACCTCTTTAGGCTCTTCTTCTGAGTCGATGTTAACCTTATTTGTCTTTAAAGGCTTATGATAGGCATGTGCCCATTCATCAGCACTGTCTACCACCTTGTGTGAGCCTAGAGAATGGTTAACCTTCAAATTTTCCATCTCTTCACCATCTATGACATAGACCATATTTTCTTTTTCTTTCTTTGCACATGTGCACTCAAACTTCACCTCATCGACTCACCTTCACCAAATTATCCCTCCAAGCATGGCTCTCCTAGCAATTCTAAAATCCCATTCTCTACCTTTGCACTATCCCCCATCGTAAGGAACTTGAGCTCCTACAATACCTTATCCACTTGATGGTTTGGTGCTTCGATACTCAGATGCTTGGACATGATCAACCACTAGTTCTTGTTAATTCCCTATTTGGCAAAGTGTGTCTCGTAGTGGATGTACCATGCACATGTGCATTTCTACAGTGTAGAATATAGTTTTTGTACACAGAGGGATGGTGGAAAAGCTTCCACACCTTCCCTCTAGGCTCTCTCATAGGCTTGGATGTGGAAAGAGGTGGGATCCTTACCATGCTAGTCTTTGATGGTGGTGCACACATTACTTCTGGAGAAATGAACAAAGAAGGCAATTCTCACTTTGCACCATTCCAAGAGATTATCCTAATGTGTTTCCCACCAGCACATAGTAGTTCCTAGTAGGACGTAGCTTAAAATCCCCCTTTATTTATTTTCCTCCTTCCACCGAGCTTCCATCTTCTACAAAATGACCTTAGGGAGGCTCCTCCTAATTACTTAAGTAGCTCCTTTCCTCCTAGGTTCCCGATCGTACATGACTTTGTCACCTTTGTCACCGATCCTCTAAAATTCTATCTCGATTAAATCATAGGTTCCATGTGCCAAATTATCACATGCTAGACTAGTAGTGTCACTTACCGACTGAGCATCCTCAAACTGGATAACTCCATCAGTAGGAAGGATTATCTCCGGATCTCTGATTGAGCACACATATATTCCATCCAAGACCTCTTCTCCCAAAGGTTCAGTATAGGGTGTTGATTTCCCATCATCTAGGGGTATGATGACCTGTTCTTCCTCATTTTCAAATCTTATGTACCCCTTATTGAACCATAGATATGCATTGTTCTTATAACACCATGGGCACCCAAGTAGCATTGGGAAATTGTCTACCTCAATGAATGCCAAGACTTTGAAGTCCCCAATAAACTTATCTCCCTGAATGGTGATAGCTGCATCCTTTAAGACACCGATGGGCATTGCCTTTATTTTTTTCATATACAACACATTCAAAGATGACTATAGTGCAGGCCTTCCCATCTGATGTCATGCATCTAAGGTGAGAACATTAACCTTCCCGCCTATGTTATGAGTATATTACTTAGGAGTCATCCATCCATGACCGCATTTAACGTGATCTCCCTATCATAGTCAAGGTTGTGAGAGGGAAGGTTTACATGCAAGACTTTCCTCTTGCACTCTTCTCCGGTGCATGGTACCTTCTCTCTCAACCATGCTCCTAGCAAGGGAATAATATTCTCTTACCTTATCATTTTACATACTTCCTTGACCTCATCCAGGTCATCTTTTTACGCCTCGACCTTCCTTCTTTGCTCCTCCCTCTTGGATTTCTCCTTTATACACTAGAATTATCTTTGTAAACTTTGAATGAAATCCATGGTATCTTGATATACCTCCTTTTGATGTGCCAAGTCTAGGTACTTCCCATGTACCACTTCTTCTCTTGAAACTAGGTTCTTCTACCTTGGCATTTCCTTTATGCACTTGGCCTCTGCTCTTGATGTTACCATTACAGGTTCTAAGCTTGCATCATGTGTTACCCATGACATCCATTATATGTTCATCTTCTTAATGCTTACCATTGCAGTTCCATTTTCTTTCTAGTGCTGCTAATTCATGTGCTTGAACAACTCAGGGCACTCCTCATACTTTTGTTTCTTCCCGCACCATGAGCACTACAATAGATATGGGCACTCTCGTTTGTAATGCTCTGTAGACCCACAATTAAAATAGGTTCCACAAGGGAACTCACTTCTTCCTCCTCCACAATTACCATGACTACATAATCCTCCAAAAATCCCCTTATGTGGATGCCTCCATCTTCACACTCCTTATAACAAAGTGATCATCACCTTTAGAACTATTGGCGAGCTGGTCCGGCACACCCCATGATCAATGGCCTCATGGATATGGTCAATAAGCCTACAATCCTTAGTTTCATGGGTTGTAGAGGTGTATATCTTACAGTAGTAAGACACATTCTTCCAAATTATGCGTTGTAACAAGGGACATCTACTTTCATCATGGTCCCCATGAAAAATTTCACAGTCTACTGTTATGGTGCATACTGTCCTCCAGGGGTAACTATCCTTGACATGCCCCTCTACTTCATAATTTGTACACCATATACCACTGCAAGTCTCATGGGATGAGTTCACAGACAACTTATCTAGCTGCTTAGCCATAATAGCAATTTGAGATTCCAAAATGGGCTAACACCAAGATTATCAACACTTACGACAACTTCGAATGCAGAGAAACTTCTAATGCCCAGCGTGGATCTATGAAATTTTTATGAGATAGAGCTCTTTTAAAAGGTGTTATCAACCCCCCAACAAACCATTGAACATGTTGTGAAGGGTGAATGTCAAATGATAATTTTTACAAGAGGGTTTTGAACTATGTATCATACCCCCACACACTCTCCACCATTCCTCGTTAAATATCCGTCATGACGTTGATGCTCTTCTATTAAAACTCGGGGATGTGGAATTTTTCCAAGAAGGCATTCTTTAAAGCAAGGTAATCCATCACCATTTAATGAGGGTCATATTTCCTATACCAGCTATGTGCGTGCCCTTATAACATCATTGCAAACTGACTTGCCTTCTGCTTTGAGGTTGTGATCCCCTTCGCGCACCATAGCAGCTCACACTTGTGAACATGTTCTATAACATCTTCAATACCATTGTAATCTAGAAAATGAAAAGAAATATCAAAGAAGACTTGATGGGGTTGCTGGGGTCCTTGTCCTCCTGAGCTAGAGCCTTAGTTTCCTCTAGTGTTTCCTCCACCCCCGGATCCACTAGATCCACTAGGTCTTATGCCTCCTGAGCCACTAGATCCACCAGGTCCTATGCCTCCTAACCCACTAGATCCACTAGGTCTTGTTCCTCCTGGCCCGCCAAATCCAATAGGTCTTGTAGTGGTCATGCCAAGGGTCCCCAAAGTTCCATTAAACTGTGTTCCAATGGTCTGTGATAATTCCCCACTACCACTAGTGTACCCTGCACCACCGCTTGCACGTGAGATCAAAGGCTTGTGTACTTGATCCTTGTCCAAAAATTCCTCTAAATACTCAAATAGTATGCATATCCATAAAAGTAAGAAATGAAAAATTGTATCTCCTGGGTGCAGATCTATCACTTCCACTGATACCAAATGGGTCAACGATACTCCTTCCTTGATTTGGAAAACCAAGCACTGGGGTTTTGTCACTATGTGGGTTCAGATACATTCTAATGACTCTTCTCTCTCCATGTGATCAACTCTCATTAGAAGCTGAAGGGGTCTCTCTTATGCACCTTCCAAGATGGGGTACCACAGACTACTCAGGTTCCACATCCTCCATGTGAACCTCAATTCCTTCCCGCAATTTCGCCTTCATAGATCCATTACACTTGTAACCTTGCATTGTCTAGCAATATCCCTTTCATGCGCTTAACTATACTTGACTCGTCTCTCCTCCCTTTCTTTCTCCATTGTAATATGTGTCATCTTCATCCACCCCGGCTTCCTTTCCCAACACCCAAAATAGTTTAGCCACCATTAGAAATGCCTCTAAACTCAACGTAACAATCAAGATCTTCATTTCCGGAGGGATAACACGTAGAAATGATCCTCTGGCCTCCCGTAGAAACTCAAAATCAGTAACTTCCGGACAAGAATATTTAGAAATAGTGTACTTCAAAGTGTAGCTAGCCAACACACCTTTCCACCAATGATCCATAACACGAGTCCACATCATATTTACATCCTACACCTCGGTATTCTTCTTGGGTCCATGCATGTGTTCTATAATACCAATTTTATCTAGACACATATGCTAAGAGCCATTCATACAGTTCTACTAGGAATCAATAGAAGAAAAATTCATACAAATCATAATAGAAGTTCTCTTCTACCCATCTACGTGGATCAAACTCCAGATCCAGTCTTGAATCAGTATGAAAATTCATCCTCCATGCTCTTGAACCATGATTCAACACTTTCTAAAGTTAAACACTCTATCATTAATTATTACACAGATCAAGATGTATGTCATTTCCCACTAGAACTTTGAAAAGAGGTCCCGGTAACATAACCAAGATGTAGTCATTTTTACACCCACCGTAAGAACAAGGGAATCCCATGCGTGCTAGCCTATCACCCAACAAAGCTTGGGAACTCACCCAAGGCATACACAAGAAATGAGTCTCTCTTTTATGAGATTTAAATGGGAAACCATCATCTATGTCAGAACTTAATGAATAAAGGTGTAAATGAGACATGTAATCATCATTGGGCTTAGAACAACCTCTAGACAAATGTATTCATTCCAAAAATATGGTACTTACAAATGATAGATATAAATATAATAGAAAGGAAAATACATAAGGATTTACATCTATTCCATAACATCCATGAACATAAATGAAAATATATATATATGAACCAAATCAATTACATTCATACTCATTCATGTTTGTAACCTCATTACATTCAATGGATCTATTAGAGTACCACATCGTGATCGGACCAAAGTCATACATCACACCAAGGATCATGTCATTCATCCATAAAAAGAAAAATTTATAACCCATCCCCTTAATAATTACTCCCTTATATAGCTTCTACCTAATCCCATAGAGTTCTCATAGTATTTTTGTAGAGCTCGCTCTCTATATTCTCCTCTCTTTTATATCCTATCTATCTATTTTTCTCCTTTAGGCACTCACATATATAGGTATCCCAAAGTGACAACTCATCCTTCTACGACCTCAGACCCGGTGCCAAGTGTCTGAATGTAGTCCTCCATGGGAGCATGCTTCTCCAGGCCCGAACTCTCCACTTTTTGTCATGATCTCTTCTAGAACCTTCTATCATAGGGCATATTCCTTTTATGGGCATCACGTTACTAGGTTAACACCTTATCCACTCCACATGCATAGTTAGGTCACTCATTTCTCGTGTCCTGCCCAAAATTCCCAATATGGCTAAGTCTTGAAGCCTTAGCTCTATCTCGCATGCACGCCACGGGTTTTCTTAAACCCCGTCCTATGCACCTTCTCCTTACGCGCCCTTCTTCAACTAGGCCTTTCGCGCCTACACGTCTTTGTGTACTCGGACAATATTTTTAGGTCCTAACAATAGGCATCAAAGTCGATCGCTTGAAAACTTCCATCTAACACTTTCCTCTTTTCTGGGCCCTAATTCATAGCATAAAGTCTCACCAATTTTGGGTAATGTACAAAGGGGGAATGGCACCATTTGAAGAAATTTTTCTCACTTGAACTTATTTCATAGATTCTCTCTTATTAGGGCTATTCAATCTTTTCAGGAATTCATTAAGTCCCTATCAGTGATCTTATCTAGATCACTGGTGATTCCAGATGCAATAGAAAAACTAGTCGGCATCATCTTCATCTTTTATTCCCTAATTTTATTATCAATTTCCTTGTAAATGAGTAAAGGTATGAAGTTATTTCAGTTTTTACCAATTTTTTGTGTCTAATTATCCTTTTCTTCAAAGAATATTCAAACCTATAGCTCTTAATCCATGTTTTGCAATCAATCTCATGTTGTCATTCAAAGAATTATACTAGAAATGGCGTCTAAATCTTGACACACGATAGTAAAAAATATCATAGCATTCAAATACTTCAAACATTCCTCCTTGATTTGTGCAAAAAAACATTAATGGTGGCAGTCATAAATGTGTTGCATCATGGCCATCTATTCTGCTTTCCTATTTTTAAATGTGAGTCATCCACGTGGAATAATTCTATGTAATGCGAGCTCATGGGGATTTTTTACATTTTTGCATCATTTTTAAACGTAGACACATTTACTTGTTTGACCCGATCACCCACCCTTGACTTCCACTATGATCCTGACACGTGTTTAAATCCTAATGGTGGTGGAGCTATGGGCCCTTTCTGAATACTTGTTCATTTTCTCAATTGAGCCCAAAGTTACCAATTTGACCCGAGGACCCACTTCTCCGATCTTTGCATGAGAATGTGCCACATGTCCTTGGTGGGTCTCGAGAGCCTTTCTACATTTTTACACTTTATTAACTCATTATCAAGCAACACTACCAGGCCCCGATTCCCCATTCCAACCAACTTTTGACATGTATACCTCTTCGGGAGTGGGGTCAATTCCTTGTTTTACATTCTTTGACTATAAATATTCCAAGGAATATTCATCGGGCCTCGGGCCAAGTTTGTAATTTGTGAATGTTATAAAAATTTTATAACTTTTCACACTAAGCCCTCCATACCACAACCAATGGAAACACACCACGTATCATCGAGTGGCGGAGTAAAACATGAAATTTGTAACACGACCAGAAGATGTTGTACGAGATATTTCTTAGGATCAAGCATGATTTATGATTGAGTTTTTATAGGGATCTTCAAGAACAACACGTCTATCATGTTCCTTGACTAGAAAAGAGGATTTACAACCTAAACATGAAATTTTCAAATAGATTTATCATGATTGTATCATTTGAACACACATTTTCATGCGAGTAAACCAAACAATGTAAATGTTTTGAAGGTACATACAAGGTAGAGGGGAGAGATAAATTCAAGCACCAACAAAATGAAATCTCCACTCTTCATTATCGATTAATAACAAATTTACATGTCAGTCACTCTAATTTACAAAAAATTGTAATTCCAATAGATGAAGAGTGGAGCATGTTATAGAAGATGATATAATTAAGAGTAATTTAATTTTGAAAATTGTTCCATTTGTTGCAATCTTCAATTTTTTCATACAAGGCATGTCTCAAGCAAGTTGAATGAGGAATAGTGTTATTTTTAAATTGAACTTTCACCATTTTTGTTTCATTTTTTTACTTGTGCACCATGGCTCTTCACATTCTAGTTCAAGCTTCATAAGGAGAAAACAAGTTCATGTAACTGTCTAAGATTCTTGGGCTTCTTTTTGGACTAGAGAAAAGAGAAAACTTAATTATGACCAATTGTCTTAGAAATAAAGCTTATCAAACAACCACAATTATACAAACGCTACACAAAAAGCCATCTATACACGTTGTAGATACTACACATAAAACACTATTGCACTTGAAGGATTTCATCACACTACTTTTCTCTTGTAGGAGAGAAAAAGAACTTCATGAAACCTGACAAAGACATTGAACAACATTTTGCTAAATAAATTCAAGCTTGTAACACTATTACTAACTTGTAGACCATCTAAAACTAGTAATCTAACCTATAATTTTCCTTTAGAGACTAACCAATTGCTAATTTGATCTTGTAGCACCTTGAAATGAACTTGGATGCACTACTAATCAACCTTCATGCATTCTACAGAGCATCACTTCACCACTCACTGCTTTTCCATCAATGCCACTTGACATCAATGACAACACCAATGACCCAGGTTCCACATTTAGAGTTTCTTTTCAAAAATATTTCATAATTTCATGTAGGATTGTTCATTTTTTTCCTTGTTGATTTACCTTTAGGTACATGTAAGTTTGGGGTGAATGTTAATCCTTGTTTGAGAAATGTTAATATTTTTTAAGTCTGGAGATTGTAGTTTTGGTAGGGGATTAAAGTTAGGTTTTCATTTGTTCTTTAACTTATAAGGGGTTTTGAAGTGAGGTGTTTATTTCATTATTTAATTGCAAATTTTGATGGATGCGTTCTCATTTCAATATATACTATAACAAATCAATGCAATGTATTTCAAGTTTCATTCCAAAGACTACAAATTGACACAATATTTAACAAAAATACAAATAAGGAAAAATATATTATCGAAAAATGTACTAAATATTTGAATATATTAATTATTATATGAACATCTATATCATGGGATATCCACAAATGGAAGCTTCCAACTTGATGGACCTGGATCATCTCTATCATTTGATTCACCATATCTCTAAGACTGAATCTCTCTTTTGACATACCAACTATTGTAATAGGATCATATGTCATATTTGTGCCATTGTTTCTAGGCCATATCCTTTCATTAATTGACTTCCATACTGCCAAATCCCTATCATAGGGAAAGTTATCCACTTTGTACCATGATGTGTAAATTCTCAAACAATTTTCTAAATTTTTGTCAAGCTTGTTTCGCAATTTTGACTTTATAAAGGCCAAGGAACTGAAAATTATATCATCTTCAAATGAACCCAAAATCATTGTTTTTCATCAATCACCAATGAGAAAAAATTGGACATGGTTTGCTATAAAATAGTACTAAATTTTTTTTTCCATAGTTGGCTTATTGTTCCACACTCTAAGGGATTATTCAAACCTTTGATTTGTTGAATCATTGTGACGAGAATTCATGAGATTGATCAATTAAATTGTCCTTTCTTAAAATATCTAGATTATGCATTCCATTGATATCAATAGGCTTACAAAAATTTTGAATCAATGTAGTTAACCTCTTGAAGTAGTATTCTTACATATATATTTCATTTTGGACAGATTCCAAAAGGTGGGATTTACTACAGCCATTGCTTCAAGTAAAGCATCCCTTTTAAATGTTTCCTTATTTCTTCTAGTAGGGACACTTCAATTTCTCTTTAACCTCACCCTTGTTGATGATACAACGTTATTAAAGGATGTGACATTTACCATTTGAACCTTATTAGCTACTACTTTAAACACATACATTGGTATCTCATATTCATTTACAGCCATATCCTTTCATTAATTGACTTCCATACTGCCAAATCCCTATCATAGGGAAAGTTATCCACTTCGTACCATGATGTATAAATTCTCAAACAATTTTCCAAATTTTTGTCAAGCTTGTTTCGCAATTTTGACTTTATAAAGGCCAAGGAACTGAAAATTATCTCATCTTCAAATGAACCCAAAATCATTGTTTGTCATCAATCAACCAATGAGAAAAAATCGGACATGGTTTGCTATAAAATAGTACTAAATTTTTTTTTTCCATAGTTGGCTTATTGTTCCACACTCTAAGGGATTATTCAAACCTTTGATTTGTTGAATCATTGTAGAGGAGAATTCATGAGATTGATCAATTAAATTGTCCTTTCTTAAAATATCTAGAATATGCATTCCATTGATATCAATAGGCTTACAAAAATTTTGAATCAATGTAGTTAACCTCTTGAAGTAGTATTCTTACATATATGTTTCATTTTGGACAGGATTCCAAAAGGTGGGATTTACTACAGCCATTGCTTCAAGTAAAGCATCCCTTTTAAATCTTTCCCTTATTTCTTCTAGTAGGGACACTACAATTTCTCTTAACCTCACCCTTGTTGATGATACAACGTTATTAAAAAATGACCCCGTGACATTTACCATTTGAACCTTATTAGCTACTACTTTAAACACATACATTGGTATCTCATATTCATTTACAGAAGCACATACTTCCCTAAATAAGTTGAGCTTCATAAAGCTACTTGCATTTCCAATATTTATCAAATCATTCCAACCATAAAAATTTGGACCTGTAAAAGCAATTTCATTGAGAAACAAATATTTTATGGTCATACAAATTCGCTTCTCAAAGTAGAAAAATCAATAATATAGATAGTTATTTCTTGTGCTTGTTTAATTAAATGATGCATTTCTTCTAACATAAGAAGGAGACTATACACACCCAAAATTTCATGTGTTACATTGTCGAAAATGGCTACAAAATACCCCAATGATGATTCAATTCCTTTTAAGAAGGTCTTTGAGCTCCAAAACCATTTGCAATGTATATTTATAGCCCAGACATCTTTACTTAGCCTTCCCACATATTTTTCCAACTTTCTACTTCTTTTTGCACATGTTTTGGAATTTATTGCCAAGATCTACCCGTCTCGGGAGGTGGTTCTCAAACCGCCACCCCGTCTGGCGGTGGTCCCGAAACTATCACCTAGGTAGGGCAGGGTCCTAAGACTTCCGCCCCATGCATGGCGATGGTCTTAAACCGATTTTTCTAGATTCTGTCATACGTGTTTTTAACATGTGATGATTCACTTAGCTTCACTTTTAGCATGCAACCATGGGCCAAATCATCTAAAAATAATTTTGATTGCTTGTTTCTCCTTCTCTCTTCTATTTTTGCACGTGCTTTAGTTAGTTGGAATTGCCTCTTCTTACCTTGTACATGAAGCCACATCCCAGTCCCAATTCTTATATATTCCATGCTTGTATTCAAGCCAAAGTCCTGAGAATTTATGTGTATCTTGCATTTTATTTCTACCATAATCTTGCTAGGAATTGCATAGCCAAGCTTAGATCTCTTGTGTTATCTCTCTTATACTTGCATTGCATCCAGACTACCTTCAAGTTGTCATTGCTCAAGTGCCATCCTCCTGTCATTTTTCTTGCATTCCCAATCCCTTGGACTCATATGAAAACTTGGAGAAATAAAGGAACAAACTGAGGGGACAGATACAAATATAACTAGATTTTCCAAATCTCTTTCTTATCCAGGTTGGAATTGTGTGTTTGATTCCTTTATTTGTTAAATTGTTAATTTCAAATTGCTAATTTCAATTACATATCAAATAGAGTAGTAAAGTTGTTCATTTCAATTTGTTAGGTAATTACAAGTAGATCAAGTCACTAGAAATTTTGTTCTTTAACGTTACTGTGGAAGTTGTGGGGAACAATATCTCTTTTGGGGCCAAGATTTTTTCTTCACCTCTGAGGTATGGTTTGAAGGGTTTTGATTAGATTAGGTTTTTTTTTATATTGGATTCACATATTCACACAAGTAACCAGCTACATCCGGCTTATTACTTGTCTTTATTTTATTTATTAAATTAGAATGCATTTCTTAAAAATTAGAAAATATCAAAAGCATTCACTTTGATAGATTAGTTTTTTTATTGTTTTGCTTTGATATATTGTGAAAAATCCAAAAACATAGATTAGATTTCCTTTAATAGTTAGTTTTCTTATTAAAATCATTTCATTTCATTTTGTATGACCATCAACAGTCCACAACAAGAAAATACATACAATTGTGATCCCTTGGTCCCACAACCTAACGGGACAGAATTGATAATTGACATTAATAAAAGTTTACATTTGACAATTTTACGCACACCTGTAACTTTGCTTTGAGAAAATAGAACAAATAAATATGCTAAACATCATTGTTAATCAAGCCTACAATTATTGGACTGCTCTTGGCAACAGGGTTTGATTACGCACATGACCATACAAGGGCCACAACCTTCCTAATTCTTTAGTTGTGATCTTTAGGTCCCACAACCCAACAAGCCTCTTGACAAGTTAAACATTGATACTAGTTTGTGTACATTAGTATTCAGATCTTCACCACTTCTACCAAAAATTATTGCACATGTTTCCTTACTGAACATAACATCCGATTAGGGTAAGACTTTCTAGACTAGACCATAAAATCACCTGTAGTCCCTCTTATCCAAAATGAGCCCCTTGCACATTTTGTGACTAACTCCCTTCAATCTTCCATCTCTTGTGCCTCAGTCATAATGTTTTCCTTTTCAGGAACTCAATACCTTCTTGAAATGACACCATTGGATAGAGCCTTTTCTCAGCTTTCTAGAAAGGTAAATTTTTCCTCCTAACTCCATGTATTTTTGAAGTTATGGCTAGGAAGAGTTTTTGTGGGAAATTTTCCCCTGGAAGGCCCACAGCTAGTAATATGGTGCCACGTTTCGAAGGAAGTGGTGGTGTTGAAGGAAAACTTGGATTTTTTTTACCAAGTGTTTGGAAAATTTCAAAAATAATATTTCACCCCGTAGACCCACCACCGGTGAATTGGATCGTGCCACGTGTCCACGAGTGTTGAACCCGCAGACTACGGAGGAAAATTTGAAAATCTGGTGAAGTATTTTTATAAAATTCAAGAGGAATTTTCTACCCAAATGCCCGCAAATAAAGAGATCAGTGCCACGTGTCCATGGGGGTCGGACCGCAGACCGCGAGGAAGATTGGGAATTTTTCCCAAAGGTAAAGTGCAAGGAGGAAGGTTCACCCCAAAAACCCGCATCCAATGGGAGCCCACCACGTGGCACCGGAGCTTTGGAACATGGGGGAAAAATTGAAATTTTCCCAAAGCAAAACAAAGGAAATTTCAAAAGGAAAAGTCTACCCCCAAATGCGAACCAATGGCATCTTGCCACGTGTCCAGTGGCAAAAAAATATAGGACAAGCCCACATGGGAAAAAGAAAGGAAAAGCCCACACCCAATGGAATCGTGCCACATGGCACCTAGAATGGTGGAGCGTGGGGATTTTTTGGGAAATTTTCCCAAATGCAAAAAGTGGAAAATTTCAATTTTTTCGCCCACCAATCCGTTTTGGCCCTATTTTTCCCTAAAATTTCAAATGGCCATAACTTTTGATCCAGAGCCCAGTTTTTTACATTCCTTATATCAACAGAAAGATGGTGAAATTATCTACAAGATTCATGGGTCAATTTTGTATTTTTATGTAGCTTAGAGAGAGAAAATTGAAAAATGCCTCTGGCATGTGGTCATGAACATAAATGATGTTTCAACCACCATTTTTAATGAAGAATGGCTCGCATTCTCTCCCAGCAGGGTGGAAAATGTCAGGAATGGACTCGTAAGGATGCTCATTCCATTTTATTGCATTTTTATTGGTGGTTGAATCTCTCCCACGTTTTCCCACATTTCTCTTTCCTGGTGTCATTTCTTGCACTATAAAATCCAGATTTGGCTAATTTTTGAGGGGTTGAACATTTTTCATGTATTACAGGCTCCCTTTTTCACCTTGAAAAGTGATTTTGTGTAATATCAAACCTCTTCAAAGACTGTAACCTATTTTTTGCCTCTCAGATGTTGTAATGCAAGTGTTTTTATGTTAAAAATCATAATGCAGGCTCTGTGAATGAGTTTTAATCCTCTGTTTGTGTTGTTTGATTCATTTATGACCTTCCATTACAGTTTATCAATTTGTGCATGAATTTTTGTTACATTTCTATGAATTGTGTCAATCTGCAGAAGTAAAAAATGCTCACCACTCCTTTGGTGCATCACCTTGTTAGCATTAGTTTCATTTTTTACATTCTCTATCTCTGTCCCCTTTGGAATTTAGAGTAAGATCTTGAATTCAAACCCTCTGTAACTTGCAAGTAACACACCTAATCAGAGGATTTGAGGAACCAGCCTCTAACCTAGAGATTCTTTTCCCATTTTTACAAGTCCCACACTTGGGGAGAAGATTTAATGTTGTGCAATCACACTGGATGTCCAAAATGTCAAACTAGAAATATGATCAACATCCAGGGGTGCTCCTAATTTTCACCAACATTTTTGGCTTGCCCAAGGGAACCTTAGAGGTCTTCATCTTCATTGCAACAAATTGATGTGCATTTTTTACAATTTTCTTGCTTAAAGAAGCCCTAAATTACACATCTGGTGACTCCAATGAAGAAGAATATGTTGGTCTTAGCAGTGCAGACCTGAAAAATCATGAGAAGAATCACCACAAGGTCAAGATTTGGAGAAGATGAGGTTTTTTTTTAGTATCTCGCAATTATCTCTAAGAAGAAGGTAAAGAGGGAGGAGAGTTCAAAGGTCTCCATCTCCACCAAACATAACTCTATCAACTCCTCCACCTGTAGGCCTTTCATTCAATCAACAAGTGTTCTAAGATCAATCAAAATGGCATAACACAACCCCTATGTCAATTTCACTCGGCAGAGCCCACTTTCTCTCAATGCAAAAATCCAATCCCATTCTGACATTGATCAAGAACATTCCATACTTTACTGGAGAGAATCAGACCACTCCTGGTGATCATGTCAAGGATATTGCTAACATTTGTGCAATCCATGAGATTAATGAGATTCAAGTTATTTTCAAACTGGTGGCATCTTCATTCAAAGTGAAAGCTTTGCAATGGTTCAAGAGTCTTGCCTCGGTTCTATCCAAAATTGGAACTAACTATGTATAGCCCTCCATGAGTAGTTTGGAGAAAAGGGAGATAACGTGTCTATTTTGGAACAGTTGACAACTATCAAGAGAGCTCCCAATGAGTAGCTGAATGACTTCAACTTCAGGTTTCAAATGACTTGGGAAAGAATTCTAGTGGTAGTAAGGCCAACAATAGAAGGTGCTTTTCTATATTACCTTAAAGCTCTAAATTATGATATTTCTATGTTAGTTCAATCCATGGGGGCACAACTATCCCTATTGCTTATAGCATTGCCATTAGAGCTGAAAATTGTTTGATTCAAGCTGGCAAGCTAGCTCCTAGGCCTCTAATGCCATTGTTTCCAAGTTTAGAGAGCCCAAATACTAGTCAAGTGCCTATTTTGGCTCCTATTCCCACTCACGTAAAATCAGAATTCAAGTGAAGCTTCTACTTCATCTTCTAGTACCTCAAATGAACTTCAAGAATTCATGAAGCAATTGCAAAATCTTGGCAATGAGCTGGTTACACTCAAGAGGTAGCAAGCCCAAGGTTTTAGACCTTCTTTCCAACCTCAAGCTCAGCCTAACATGAAGCCATACCAACCTCAAAGACCACCCAATACAGCTGTAAATTTAAACCAAGCAAGACCTCGTACCAACAGACCATTTCAGACCTATAATCCCAATGCTACATATGCCTCTAAGGAATTAGTGCCAGTTCAAAACAACATAGATCAAGAGTATGATTGGTGTTTCCCATGCAATGAACCTCACAACCAGATCCTATGTGTTTCAACGGTGCCTTAAATCAAGCATTAATGGTGACTATAACTAGTTTGGAGGGTGAAGGGAGTCAAGGAAATAACCAACAACTAGAAACATTCCATCAATAATCAGCTCCAAATGATGCCACACTTGTAAACTGGCAGGTAGAAGATTTTTTTGGCATGAATCAAATGATTCCCCAAATTGTTGCAGCCGACACAAGGTAAAAAAGGAGAAATTTGGGTGAAGAACATCCATTGGCTCCAAGTAATCCACAATCTTCTATCACCCCACAAATTATTGGCAAGAAAAATGTAGTTCCAAACACGCAAGGACTTCCTAAGACAGCTCCTAGGCCAACTCAAATGCCAGTTGTTACTACCCATGTGCAAGGAATGAATGTGCAGGCCAAGGGATAGCAGAGAGATGCTTCATCTCCATTCAACATCGTTGATCAGATGAAGAAGACAAATGTAAACATATCAATTTGGGAATCACTATCTATCCCAGGCCAAAGAGATTTGCTACAAGCTACCATGAAGGACTGGTCAACTTCAAATCAGCAAGTCTAAATGCAAGAGAAGGTGTTCATAAATGCTCACCATCCCGAGGGGAATCATGGAGGATAGCAAGGTAAAATGTTGAAACCCCATCCATTCTATGTTTCATTGATCATTGGAAACCAATTAGTACACAATTGCATGATTGATTCTGGGGCAAGTAGTTCAGTAATGCCCAAGAAAATAATCGATCGCTTAGGGCTTCAATATGAAGTCATATCCAAAGGGGTAGTGCAATTGGATGGGACAGCAGTAACAACAATTGAAGTGATAGAAAACTTGAGTCTTACTTTGCATGCATGCCCCAATGTTGTAGTTTTGCAAGATGTCTTCGTAATAGACCTTCCACCACTCTTTGCCCTATGTCCTGCTCAAGGTATTTCACAGCCAAGATTGGAGGTTACTTATCTACTGATTGGTCACACATGTTGTTCAGAACAAGATATGGAACTAAAGCCACAATCAGATCTGAGCGTATTGCAAACTTTCACATTGAGCCTTACACTCCAAGCCAAATCAATACCAATTGTTTAGCGTTTGATCAAGAAGATTATCCAAGCACTGATGAAGCTGACACCAAGGTTGGAAGTATCCCAGATCTAACTCTTGATGAATGGGAAAAAAAGGTGCATACTTTTGATCCTTATCAAGAAATAGAAGAATCTGAGTTAGGAGTCTATTGCATGCATGAAGAAAATCAGCTCATCCCTAGCATGACCAAGCCAGACCACAAGGATGACAATGAGGTATGGAAGTTGTTTTTTGACGGATCAAGGAGTACACAAGGGGCCAGAGGGGGATCTATGCTTGTTTCACCTCAAGGAGTTAATTATAATTCAGCTTTTAGATTTCAGTTTGCATGCTCTAATAACACTGCTGAATATGAAGCTTTGATACAAGGATTGCATTGGTCAATCAAGAGAGGAATAAAGAACTTGCAAGTCTTTGGTGACAGTGAGTTGATTGTCAACCAAGTTAAGGGGCAGCATGCTGTCAAGAATTATCTGCTCAAGTGCTACAAAAATAGGGTGTGGGACCTCATTGAAGATTTTGAGGGCTTTGGCATCAAATCCATTCCTAGGAAAGAGAACCAAGCTGTTGACAGTCTTGCAGCAGTTGGAGCAGCCTTTGACGTTTTTGAAAGCATCCAAAAAGAAAAGGTATAGCCAAACATCCATGTGATTGTAAGGCCCTCAGTGCCAGACAACAATGTAATTTGGCAAGTGTTTGAAAGTGATCAAAAAATCATCCATTTCTTGCAAGAAGAGGCTGAGTTCTCACTAAAAATCAGAAAAGTTGGAACAACAGTATGGTGACCAAGTGGTACAGCTGAGAACCAACAAACTACCAAAGGGACTTATTACTTTGGAGTCCATTCTCAATCCTAATGATCAGTTTAGGAAGGAGAAAGAAAACATCCAAGTCAAGGGAGGAGATTCAGTGTCCATCTTGGTGGAAGAAGGAAAACCACTCCAAGTTGGTAAAGTGACAACTAAGTGAGAAAGGTATGAGTTCATACAACTTTGTCAAGAATTCCCTAATGTGTTTTCTTAGAGATATTAATATTTGAAAGGTTTCAACCCCAAGCTAGCTCAACACACAATTGAATTGGATCCAAGTAATAAACCCATCGGGGAAAAACAAAGGCCACCAATCCACACATGGAGCCTCTCATGAGGAAAGAATTGAATAATTTGATAGAGTCAAGAATCATATTCCCTATCAAGCATTCTAGTTGGGTGGCCAACTTGGTTCCAAATTAGAAAGAAGAGTGGGGAAATCAGATTGTGTGTTGACTTGTAGAGATTTGAATAGAGCATCTCTCAAGGATCATTATCCACTTCCTTCTATGGAGCAGATTTTACAAGTTGTTGCTAGCTCGAGAGGTTTTCATTACTTGATGGCTATTCAGTGGTACAATCGGATCATGGTGAAAGAAGAGGATCAGTTCAAGAATCCTTTACAACCAAATGGGAACTTATGCATACAGAAAATTCCATTTGGGCTGTCCAACACTGGAGCTACTTTCTAAACGGAAAAGGACATGGCGTTAAAGGATTTGATTAACAATGTGGTGCTGGTATATCTTGATGATATCACTGTTTTTTCAAAAATGCAGCAGACCATCTCTTTCATTTGAGACAATTGTTCCAAAGGTGCAGAAGATTTGGAGTATCCTTGAATCCTAAAAAGTGTATTTTTCTAGCCCATGAAGGAAAGCTCCTTGGCCACATTGTCTCCAAAGAAGGATTAGCAATTGATCCAGAAATATTTGAAGCCATAAGAGCACTACCATTGCCAAGCCACAAGAAGGCCCTTCAAATTTTCTTGGGGAGAATAAATTTTGTTTGGAGGTTTGTCCCAAATTTTGCAGCCCTAGTCAATCCTATCACCAAGATGTTAAAGAAAAGCATAGATTTCAAATGGACAACAGAAGGCAAAGAAATTTTTGGAGCAATCAAAGAAGCCATCTCACAAGCCTCAACTCTCATTAACCTGGATTTCTCCAACGATTTCATCCTCTATGAATTTGGGGGTGATGATACTATTTCTGTAATTTTGGCATAGCGAGAACAAAGACAATGATGAGTAGCCAATTGCTTTCTTCAGCCAAATCCTGGAGGACTATGAGGTGAGATATTCTTTTATTGAGAAGCATGTTCTTGTAGTAATCGGGAGCTTGAAGAAATTCAAGAATCTAGTCTCAAACAATAAGGTTGAATTACTGGTTTCTCATGTGGGAGTTAAAGACTTCCTCCTCAACAAATACCTGAATGAAAAGAGAGCAGGTTGGATTACTCGTGTCATGGAGTATGACATTGAGATCAAATTCACCAAGTTGGTTAGAGGAAAAGGGTTGTGTGAGCAGCTGGTCCTAAACAAACACAAGGAAGCATGCAATGAGAAGGAGGCTGTTTTGGCATTGCAAGACAGCCATGAGAAAAGAAGCACTCAAAAGGAAAATGATGGTGTCCTCACTCCTTTCTAGACCCAAGACATAATGCACTTCCTAAGCATAGGTCTATGCCCTCCAGAGATGAACAAGACCAAAAGAAGAAACTTCAGGTTGCAGCAGCTGTCCCATATGCCCTTGTTGATGGTGTTTTGTTCGTAGAAAGGATGTGAATGGAGTGTTGTTGAGATGCATTGGTACAAATCAGATTCATAGGGTGTTGGAAGAGTTATATGGTGGATTAGTTGGTGGCCATTTTGTACCAAGAGTGACAGCTCTAAAGATCATGAGGGTTGGCTATTATTGGCCCAATATTTTTAGTGATTTTTATGCATGGATCAAGAGGTGCAAGAATTGTGCATTCTTCATGAGTAAGGAGAGGCTAGCTGCCCTTCCATTGCATCCAATTTTAGTTGACTAGCCATTCATGCAATGGGGTTTGGACTTCATTGGAGTCATTAATCCCAATTCAAGCCAAGGGCACAAATGGATTCTAATAGCAACAGATTACTTCACCAAGTGGAGTGAAGCAGTAGCACTCAAGGAAGCAAATGAATCCAGCATCCTGGACTTTTATGAGGGAATAATAACCAGATTTGGCATACCTGCTACAATAATATTAGATAATGCATTGGCATTCATTGGGTCCAAGGTAACTAAATGGGCTGTCAAGAATGGGATCTACCTAAGTACTTCATCAAACTATTACCCTCAGGGTAATGGCCAGGATGAATCTACAAACAAGAACTTGTTAAGGATCATTAGGAGGACTCTTGATGAAAATCAGAGATCTTGGCATACTAAGTTGAAATCAGCCTTATGGGCTGATAGGATAACTCCTAAAAGATCTATAGGTAACTCCCCATTCAAGCTTGTTTATGGAAGAGAGGAAATTTTTCCCATGTCACTTGAGTTGCCAACATTGGAACTCATGAAACAGTTGGAGTTGTTGGAGTTTGAGCCCATGGAGGTTAGATATGCAGAATTGATGGAGCTCCAAGAAATCAAAAATCAGGCATCCCAAGCAATGGAGAAGGATCAAGCTTTGATAAAGAAGACCTTTGATAGAAATGCCAAGAATAGATCTTTCCAAGTTGAGATCCGTGTTAAAATGGGATGCGATAAAGCAAAACCGGGAAGGCATTCAAAATTTGATGCCATTTGGAGTGGCCCATACATGGTCACAAAGTGTAAGGACAGTAATGCCTTCCAATTGTCTTCATTGGATGGTGAAGAATTGTAGATTCCCGTCAATGGAATCCATCTGAAGTGTTGCTACTCAAGGAAGTTCTCCACCTTGTACATATTAGCTTAGGTTTTCATTCCTCCAAGTTCTTGTGCACATTTTTTTGCTATGGATTAGCTTTTCTTTCCCTAAGTGCTTTGGCACAAGCTTGCTGCCCAGAAATGTGTTTACTGTGCCTTGCCACAATTAGATGATGTTCCACCCTCCATCTTCCTCCTTGTAGTGTTTTAGTCGGTTGGGGTACCAAACAGAGAATTTAACAACTCCATGCCCAATGGATTGTTTCAGAAACTCAGAACCTCATCCAACAGTGATGACCCTCCGAGTCACCAAAATTGTTATCCAAAATGAGCCCCTTGCACATTTTGTGCCTAACTCCCTTCATTCTTCCCTCTCTTGTGCCTCGGTCATAATGTTTTTCTTTTCGTGCAATCAAGACCTTCTGAAAATGGTACCATTGGATAGAGTCTTTTCTCAGCTTTCCAGAAAGGTAAATTTTTCCTCCTAACTCCATGTATTTTTGAAGTTATGGCTCGGTAAAGTTTTTGTGGGAAATTTTCCCCTAGAAGGCCCGCACTAGTAATATGGTGCCACGTGTTGAAGGAAGTGACGGTTTCGGAGGAAAAATTGGATTTTTTTACCAAGTGTTTGGCAAATTTCAAAAAGAATATTTCACCCCGCAGACCTGCTGGTGAATTGGATCGTGCCACGTGTCCACAAGTGTCAGACTGTGGACCGCGAAGGATGATTTGAAAATTTGGCAAAGTGTTTTACAAAATTCAAGAGGAATTTTCTTCCCGAAGGCCTGCAGCTAGTGAGATCAGGCCACATGTCCATGGGGGTCGGACCAGTGGACCGCGGGGAAGATTGAGAATTTTTTCCAAAGGTAAAGTGCAAGGAGGAAGGTTCACCCCAAAAACCTGCAACCAATGAGAGCCTGCCATGTGGCACTGGAGCTTCGGAACATGGGAGAAAAATTGGAAATTTTCCCAAAGCAAAACAAAGGAAATTTCAAAAGGAAAAGTCTGCCCCCCAAATGCAAACCAATGGCATCTTGCCACGTGTCCAATGGCGGTAAAAATACAGGACAAGCCCACATGGGAAAAAGGAAAGGAAAATCCCGCACCCAATGGAATCATGCCATGTGGCACCTGGAATGGCAGAGCATGGGGTTTTTTTGGGAAATTTTCCCAAATGCAAAAAGTGGAAAATTTCAAATTTTTCGCCCACCAATCCATTTTGGCCCTGTTTTGCCCTAAAATTTCAAATGGCCATAACTTTCGATCTAGAGCTCGGTTTTTCACGTTCTTTATATCAACGGAAAGCTAGTGAAATTATCTACAAGATTATGGAGTCAATTTTTTATTTTGATGGAGTTTGTAGAGAGAAAATTGTAAAACTCCTCCGCACGTGGTCATGAACAAAATGACGTTTCAACCACCATATTTAATGAAGAATGGCTTGCATTCTCTCCCAGCAAGGTGGAAAATGTTAGGAAATGGACCTGTAAGGATGCCCATGCTGTTTTATTACATTTTTGGTCATTGTTTGAAGCTATCCCATGTTTTCCCATGTTTCTCTCTCCTGGGGGTCATTTTTGCACCTTGTAAAAGCCGATTTGACTCATGTTTTAGGGTTGAACATTTTCATGTATTGCAGCTCCCTTTTTCACCTTGAAAAGTAATTTTGTGGAATATCGACCTCTTCCAAGACTTAAACCCATTTTTGCCTCTCAGATGTTGTAATGCAAGTGTTTTTTATGTTAAAAATCACAATGCAGTCTCTGTGAATGAGTTTTAATCCTCTGTTTGTGTTGTTTGATTCATTTCTGACCTTCCATTACAGCTTTATCAATTTGTGCATGAATTTTTGTTACATTTCTATGAATTTTTTCAATCTACGGAAGTAAAAAATGCTCACCACTCCTTTGATGCATCACCTTGTTAGCATTAGTTTCGGTTTTACATTCTCTATATCTCGTCCCTTTGGAATTTAGAGTAAGATCTTGAACTCAAACCCTCTCAGTAATTTGCAAGTAACACACCTGATTAGAGGAGTTGAGGAACCAACCTCTAACCTGGATATTCTTTTCCCATTTTTACAAGTCCCACACTTGGGGAGAAGATTCAATGTTGTGCAATCACACTGGATGTCCAAAATGTCAAACTAGAAATCTGATCAACATCCCGGTGCTACCGATTTGCATCGAAGTCCCTGTGGCTCCACTACGTCTCTCATTTTCACTTCCATGACCTTGTCTAGAAATCCATACAAGGTGCTCATAGGTCACTTTCCACATGTTCAACAACCAATAAACAGAATCTCGATAGATCTTTATATCAATTGGAGTCTCCGAGAAGCTATTATATCAAACTCGAGCCATCACACCACTTTAGGTTAGGAGAGAATTTTTGCCTTAGACTCGTAGATCCCAATATTATGTGTTGAAGACATAAGATTTCCCAACTAGCTTGATCACCATCACCACACTCACATTCATTTCCATTCTACATCGGCTATCTTGGCATGACCTCGAGAGGTTGGGTGTGAAGAAGGTCACGTGTTGATTTTCTATTGTACAAATTGGTGAACCCAATGTGAAGAGCTAGTCTCTAAATGTTTCCACTTTCTTTGTCCATCCTTTATTCTACAGGTATTCTTATACCCCCAAATATGTCAGGATACAACAAGTACGGTCAACCCATCCTGTGTTTTGACATGTATAACTACCAGACAGTATACCACAACAATCACCTTCACTCTCAATGTGGGCAGACAACCACTCAACTGCTCAAAACCCTCTTCTTCAAGGAACCAATGTTGGTTCCTCTGTACGTATTGAGGAACTTGACCAAATCATGCAAACTTATCCTCATGAATAATCAAGTTCAAACAACATGAATTTCACTGAGGAAGCAAGTTCATCTCCTCAAGTATTGTTTTGATAGCCTATTAGCATGTAATTAGACCAACTCCCACATCTAGATGAGGACAGTGATGTCATCTCAGCGTTGGTAGAAAAATTCAAGGAGCTAGAGCTTTCCTAAAATTCTCAAAGTTCATACGTGGGGCAAGCAATAACTTCTCCCTATCCACGAATTACTGCATAAATACCTACTATACAAAATCCTCCAATTTATATGGGTACTCTAAACCCTGGATATTTTCTTACAAGGATAGGAACCTTGGGTATGCCCCCTCATGCTACATATAGATATCTGCAATAGGCACCAGCCAGAAGTGCATTCTCAAATGCCATACCCACCGGAAATGTAACGTTCCCTGCTTCATGCCTTCAATTACATATCAAGGTAATCAACCCCCTATGTACACATGTATTATAAATCTCTACAGGGGGATATGTACACTTACCTAGGTTTGTATGGATAGCTGCAAGGGATGCCATATACCCCAATAAATGTTTACATTATTCCATTTTAGTAACCGATATAGCCTCCACCTCCCCAACAAGGATCTTCAATGGTGGAAACGTATGCAATGGGAACCTATTCTAAATATCTTAAGGATCCTCTAGAATTTTCCATCCGGACAGTCATGCTCCCAAGACCCTTTCCCAATCTTTTTAAATTCAAAGGGGAGGGCAATCCTAACACCCACATCAAAGCTTACCTAATGGCCATTCAAGAGTTACTCCCATGGGACGTAGTTGTTGTGAATATTTTCTATAAGATGCTAGAAGGTATTGATTTTGATTGATACTATAAGATACAAGAGGCTTCAATACAATCCTTTAAGCAACTCGTATCATAATTTATTAAGGCTTTTGATATGAACAAACTTTTGAGAATAGGAATAAGGGAATTCCTTCATATCAAGCAAGAGCACAACAAGTCCGCAGCCCACTTCATTCAAAGGTGGAGATAAGTTCTCTACTCCTTTGTAAGTGCTCCAAATATGGATTAGACGGAGCTTTGTGATTTGTTCCTCCACTCTCTCAATAGGGAGACAAAGGAAGAAGTTCAAAAGTTCCCACTAAGAAGCTATGAAGAGGTACTAGAGGGTGCTCTTCGAATTGACCAAGCATCCATTGATAGTGGTTGTAAGACTTATGGAGCTAATGGAAGTTTAGTCACCCCTAATCAAAATAACCCCGGTTACTCCAACAACATGAATAAAAATCAAGGACCAAAAATCCTTAATAAGAATCGTGGAGTCACGACAGATGGGGTGACAGACCAACCTAAGAAACCTAACATTGTTAATGCTCCCAATACAAACACTTCAAACAATAACAATAACAATGGAAACAATCAAAGAAATAATAAATTCTCACCCGTAGTCAACACTATAGATTTTAACTTTCAGCAACAACAACAAAAACAACCTTAGCAATCAAGAAAACATAAACCCAAGGCCCTAACCAATACCCAAGCGGGTATCCAAACCAATTTCAAAACCAAGGGCAAGGGTTCCCAAATTTTGGCTATAACAATCAACAACAAAACAATAATTGTAGTTTCAGACCGCAATAAGGTACAAACCAAAGGCCTCAAGATTATGATCCTAATTTATATTGTGGTTTCCATAGGGTTCATGGGCATGATGCAAGAACATGCCGTGATTGTAACAAGTTTTTATAGCATTTTCTAGAGGATCAAAGATAGTTATTTGTTGACATGTTTTTGGCAAAACCCAACAGTGCCCACTCAAAACACCTACATGGGACCGGTATCTCCATAGAACACACCACTCAGAATATTTAACGATCCTCTCCCCATGCATCCAAAGGATGGTAGAATAGATCCCAATGGTTTGAACAAAGGTATTGTAATAGGGACCCATGATCGCGAAGCCTCAACTTTGTCAAACCCACAAGTGGCACCTCCTTTGGATGGTCGCCAGCAAACGAAAAATTATGGAATTAGTGGAATTAGACACTAAACATCAAATTAACATCAAATTCAGATTCCTACATTTAGGGAAGGTCTTTGTGGCATGGGGTGATCCAAAACCCTTTAACATATACCTAGCTAACTTAAAGAAGAGACCAAGAATCCACTCTGAGTTTGAGCTTCCTAAAAATCATCTAAATAAACCTATAATCTCAGTACCAGAGGAAAATTTGGTTCCTGCAACGTAATTAGAAGTCATGGGTTTGATCGAAGGCATTCTAGCAATCAAATATGAAACTACCATCATAGAGACAGTGTTGTTGGGAACCACAAAATATATTGTTGAGATATTGGAGAAGGATTTACCCATTCTCCTTCCTTTTGATTCTATGGGTATGGGACATACCCTGGGACTCAGTTCTCTTCCAATATGAGGTTTGTATGGTTGAGGTAACTAAGGTAAAGGAGGAAGATTCAAAAGATGATCCAACGTCTATTTTTTCTATGTAATCATTAGACTTTCCATTTTTATGGATAAAAATTTTGTTTTGGTGTCGGGAAAGGTATGATTCTTACCTCTCCTGAGGGAAGGATTCTACCTTTTTCCTTCAAATTAAACTTTGAGTGCACAAATAATGGGGCTGAATACGAATCCCTTCTACTTGGTCTCATTATAGCCAAAAGAATGGGTGCTCTTAATATTAGGGTGCTGGGTGATTCACAACTTGTTACAAACCAAATATCCAAGGTGTATGAGACTAGATCTAAGTATCTACAACTTTACAAAACAACAATGTTAAATCTAACAAAGAGGTTTGACTTCATATCAATTGAAGCAATTCCATGAGAGCAAAACCTCCTTGCAGACTCGATAAAAAAAAATTCTTCTCGCTTTACTCTAAGCAATGAGTTGGAAGATACAAAATTCATGGTCTCGATTCATGCAAAACCTTTGGTTCGTAAGACACCGATAACTCCAATGTTGACATACATAGAGACTGAGAGTGATTTTTTCATTACAGATCATGTTGACATTGACAAATAAACTTTAGGATATCTAAACACTCTCACATAATTACATCTTACTCATCACGAGGTTAATCTTTCTATAATTCCACACTCTTCCTCTTATTTTGGAAATCCCATGATAGAATCTTCCCTAGGAAGGAAATCAAAAATTTTGATTTCGAGAAGAGGGGGATTTAGAGTTGCCTCCGGCCCCACCTAAGTTTGAGGAAGGAAACACCTCCTTAATCAAGGGAACAATCGATATAAATATCGAGACCGAGGAAGAACCAAATATATTGAAGCTAAGGTCCTCTTTAACTCATAAAGAAGTTGAAATACATACCCGTATTCTTAAGGAGCATCAAAAATCATTCTCATTTAGCTACAAAGAAATGATGGGAATTACATCACACATTGCAGTGCACAATCTTGTCACCAAGCCAGATGCTAAGCCAATTAAGAAAAATTCAAGGCCCATGAAGCCAAAGGTGGCCCTCATGGTGAAGGAAGAAGTGATGAAACTCCTCCAAGTAGGGTTCATCAAGCCAGTTGACTACTCACAAGTGGGTGTCTAATATCATCCCTATCCTAAAAAAGAATGGAAAGATCTGCATTTGCATAGACTTTTAGGATATCAACAAGGCTTATCCCAAAGATGATTTCCCATTACCATCCATTAATGTTATTATTGATGCAACAACTAGTTTCGAGTTGTTATCTCTCATGGATGGGTTCTCTAGGTACAATCAAATTAGAATTCCTGAAGAAGATCAGGCCAAAACTACATTTATAAGTCCTTGGGGAACCTATTATTATGTTTTTATGTTGATTGGGATTAAAAACGTTGGTGCTACGTACCAACGGGTGATGAATTATATATTCCATGATCTTATATATAAGATTGTGGAATCCTACGTGGATGACCTTCTGGCCAAGGCAAGAAAATGTTGCGATCACCCAGAGGTGCTTTATATCATTAAACCTAGAAAATGTGTATTCAATGTAACATGAGGTAATATTTTTGGGT
The DNA here is from genome assembly GCA_018340775.1 of Taxus wallichiana var. yunnanensis. NCBI lineage: Eukaryota > Viridiplantae > Streptophyta > Pinopsida > Cupressales > Taxaceae > Taxus > Taxus wallichiana. The sequence continues at coordinate 428,123,619 of CM031235.1, read as the reverse complement.
ACATCATATCTTCATGAGGAATTAATGTGGACCCATCCAAAATCTGAGTTGTATTGGAAATGACTCCACCAACAGATGAGTTTGGCATCATATTTTTTCTTGGAAAACTTGGGGCAATCCAAAGGTTTATCCCTCACTTGACCTTTACTTTTGACCCAAGAAAAATTTGTTGAAAAATGATTTTTTTATTGATTGGACAAATGAATGCAATGAGGCATTTGATTCGGTTAAACAATTCTTATTGTCCCCTTCCACGCTCATGCCACCTAGGTCGATCACCCTTTGATCTTGTATTTGCAAATTATGCATTTTTGCTAGCCTTCATGTTGGCTCAAGAAGATGATGAAAAATGATAACGTGAAGTCTATTTTATTAGTTTAATGTTGCTTGATTATGAGACATGTTACACATAGGCAGAAAAATAATTCCTTTTCATATTCTTTGTGAAAAAGTGTTTGAGACATTATATGTTGAATCAATAAATGAGGGTTATTGTTAAGTTAGCTCACTTACAAAAATTCCTCACACAAGGATCCTTATCTAAGAAGGTCAAGTTCTTAATAACTTTGATGGGAGAATTTTATTTATCATTTGGTAATCAAAAATCCATCAAAGGAAAAATCATTATGGACTAGTTGGATGATAATCCATTAGATGGAGGTGATCTGGTAGATCTAGACTTCCCGATGAGTGTGTATACTTCATCGAGACTAGGCCCCCATTTCTACGTGTCCATGGTATACTGACATCATTAATTTTATAGTGGACCATACGTATCCAAAAGGGGAAACATCATAATAAAGAAGGTGGTTACACATCATTTCCACTAAGTACATTATTTTGGAACAAGTTCTCTATCGTAGATCCTTTAACAGAATGTTGTTAAGATGTGTTGACACATAAGAATCTAAAAATATTCTTTATGAATCACATAGTGGAGTATGTGGAGGTCACTTCAAGCACCACCCCACTTCTTGAAAGATACATCAAATGGGCTATTTCTTGTCCATGCTAGAGCACGATGCAATAGAATTTGTGCACGATGCCATAAATGTCAAGACTTCTCCCATGAGATCCACATACTGGCACAATCTCTACAACCAATTGCAAGCCCATGGACCTTTTCCACATGGGGCCTGGATTTTATAGGGAAATTCTCTCCTCATCAACAGATGAAAATAAATTTATAATCATGGCCACAGAGTAATTTAAAAAAGGGTAGAGGCTATACCTCTTACCACTATACTTGGTTCTGTGAGTGTTAAGTTCATATTGAACCCAATAATTTATAGGTACGGGGTCCCACAGGTCATTGTCTCAAATAATGGCACATCTTTCAAAAAAGATGAGGTATGTGAATTATGTGCAAAGTTCAAGATAATCCATCACACAGCTTCTCTTTATTATCCTCAAGCCAATGGACAAGATGAGGCTACAAATAAGACATTAAAGTCCATCCTCCTTAAGATTGTTAAGGAGAATAAGTGATATTAGAATTTAAATCTTTTTCTTGCCTTTTGGGCCTATAGGACATTAGTTTAAACACCAATAAGGGAAACCCCTTTTCTTTGGTATTTGGTGTGGAAGTGGTTTTACCACTCGAAGTCGAAATACCTAGTCTCTGTATTTCACTGCAAGTAATATTGGGAGAAGAAGGCTATCGAGAAGCATGACTCTCTTAGTTAAAAAGTATTGATGAGGCTAGACTCAATGTTGAACAATGGCACAATGTTTATGCTAAACAGATGGCTCAAATACAACAAGAAGGTCTATGAGCATGAAATATATGAGGGATATTTGGTCTTAAGACTTGACACTAGATAGATAAAAATACTAGAAAAGGAAGGAAATTCAGACCTAAGTGGTTGGGTCCATATCGAGTAATAGAAGACTACAAAAATGGGATATTTCACCTATGTATGTATTAGAGGGTGAGGATTTTAACTAACCTATGAACTCTCTTCACTTGAAGAGGTATTACGCATGATCCACTAGCATTTTCATATGTACATTACTGCATCTACATTACACTTTCATCTTCCAGTTCACTCTATAAAATTTGTGATCAAGGGACTTATTCTTATAGAAACTCCTAAAAACTTATGAAAACAATGGAAAAACATTCAAATCATATCTCTTAAAATTTTCATGGTATCATCAATTGTTTCCAAATCATTTCATCAATTCAAACAGGATAAGACAAAGTTTTGATCATAACCATACCAAAACCCGCATACTTGGTTCTCGCTTTATAGTCTCTTTCTAGATTAAGTGTCTTTACCTATAGTTTGTTCTAGAAGCTTCATGGTGTCACATCTATCCCATAAATATCTCTTTGGAAATAAGAACATACTAAAAATTTTTCCTAAATGAGTAAGTCAAATTCAAATCCACAAAAAAATATTTCACACATTTTTTCCCTACCAACCTTTGGTATTGAGACTGCATCTCTTATTGGTGATGTAGGGTTATGAAAGGAGAGAAATGCCCTTACTCGACTATTAATTTTCCATGGTGATGAGCCCATACTTCCTACTAGTAGCATGGGGCATTGTGTAGGGGTTATCTTTGATAAACATGAAAGATAGAAACAATCCATTCAAATATTGTGAAATCATAAGTCAAAAACAAAGTGAGTTAGATGTCTGAAATTCCTAAACAGGTTAAAATGTCAAAACTAGATTTTGTCAACCAAGTGGCCATCTACGGATCTAAGTATAGATAAACTAGGAAGGACATTACATTCTAAACTATGAAGTAACTTAAGTAGGGTGAGGTTGTAGTGTCTCAATTTGGTTCTGTCAAACCATTTTCTTTCCCTCATCGTTACCATTCAAAAAAAATCGTAACTTGCACCCTTTATGGATCTTAGTGTTGAGCCCTCGCATCCTACTGGCTGCATGGAGTTGGGAGTGGGGAAAGTACATTTACTTATCATATCATTGTATCACCACATTTTTCCAAGACAACATGAAGTATCAAATATTTCTTAAAGAAACTAAAGTTTAACATCACATTGTGTTCGCATTATCATATATCAGCATTATAAAATACAAAAAGAAATCATTTTGTTATCATTTCACATCCACTACATGCATTTTGAAAAGCATAGAAAAGTGGAAATTCTAAATATCTAGAGTACACATGAGAAATAAGCCAAAAGAAAGTCAACTCAGATATAATGGATTACCAAACCAAAAATAAAAGTCTGTATATATCATGGTGAGTCAAGTTTGTATACAATGCCATCACACACTAAGGTATGGTCAAAACGATTGCAATGAGCCCAAGATATACAAAAAAAAATCATATGTTGCCCAAAAATGGAAACAAAGCAATAAATGGCCCAATGCCTTATCACCCTCGTGGGATCCCACGAATGGTGCATGACCATGTCTATGGCTCCTACCGTGGCTACAATGACACTAGGAATGAATTGAATGGTGTGAATGCTCATGGTGGTAGCCACTAGCTATGGTCTCACTATGGGAATGGTTCCACCTCATCAAACACTCAGTGGTCTCATATCCACCACCTGGGTACAAAGGGAGGTCACCATGTCTTCTATCCTCCAATTAGGATCAAACATGTCAAAGGTGTCTACTAGCTACTAGTGGTTGACCCAATCCTTAGTTAGCTTGGCTCAAGTCTTCCCCGAGGGAATCATCAGGGTGTCCATGTACACTTTTTAGATAAGATCTTGTCACTCCTATGCAAATTGCTCCAAGAAAGAAAAGAATAAGAAATAGGTAAGTTAGAAAACCACAAAATGCAAATAAAAAGAGAGTACCAAACTAACGCTTTCAAGTAACAAAGTCGAGAGAAGAGTATTAAACATACTCGGATCTCCAGGCATCTAGGTAGGGTCAATGGTTGCTGTTGTTAATGGTGCGGGTCCTCCCAAAGCTAGAGGCCAAACATTGTCCCATCACAGACTCATCATCCCCTTCCCTACCTCAAGGAAGTGTCTCCTCTGAGACCAATGTCTCTCTCTCCGCACTCACCTCCTCATACGCTGCTCTCAGCATATCCTAAGTATCATGCCACTCAGGGTCACTCTCCTCCTCCTCCATATGGGTTACCCCGCTAACCTCAACACCAACCCCCTCATCCTTTGTCTCCTCCCCGACTGACTCCTCCTTAGTCTCATCTCTCATGTGCTCCTTAGAATTGGATTCTATGTCAATGGGCTCATCCTCCTCTCCACTATGAGCGTATGGTCGAAATCTAAAGCATAGGTACTTGAGGGGTGTTATCAACCTTCGAGCACGGACCACATGCCTAACTATGATAGGCACTCCTAGGGTAACCATTTTCCATCCGAGATATCCTCTAGGGCCCTTTCGGGCCTCCTGAATGGTCTTGTAGACCGGTACCACTGGGGGAAGTATGTCAACATATGGGAGGCCAAACTGTTGAGGAACCTAATCAAATGGATGAGTCTCAACTCTCCCAACCCTATCAACTATCATATGGTAGAACAAGCTACCACCGTGATCACCTCCTATCCCTTAACCCTGCCATGTCCCAAAGAGGGAATGGAAATCATGTCCACCATGGTTAGAGAAGCCACTGGCTGATGTGGTGTCCTAAGAACTGACATATTTTTCCACCTCACTTCCCGGACAACCCCTGGATCTAATACCTATACTCCCCTTCCATAGGGGTGATGCACTCATAAACCCAGCTCATAACAAGAGTGGGGTGGCTCAATGACTACCCTTGTAATATAAATACCCTATACAAGTAATGATAGGTAGTCCCTAGGATGTCTACTCCACAGGCATATGTACATCTATGTGCTTTGATCTATGTAATAATAGGATCCCAACAATATAGAAGGGTGTCACCTCCTTGTCCCCAATCATTCAAGAGGACAAGATTCTCTTGCACCTCGCAACTGAAAAGTGTTCTAGTCTACATCCCAATAATAAAATAAGTCACATAATATGTGACTGATAGGGGCAACATGGGGCACACGTGCAATCCTCCAGATACCTTCCTCCGGAGAGTGTCCCTTTGACCCTGAGTCAACTGATCTAAAATCATAGGGAGATAATCACACTCCCTCTCCCTACCCCAACGTATGTACTCCTCCTTCTGCATTCACCAAAACATTGAAAAAGAGCAAGTTAGTAACATATACCAAAAGACAAGCTCACCAAAAACATGAAAAAACATCAAAATCAAAAAAAAAATCAAGTCAATGCACATTTTGATCATTTTGTTCAGAACTGCTACCCAGTGTAGGATGGAAATCTTGTGACCACCACCCTACTTTGGGCGGCAGTCCTTAGTCAATTTTCAAAATACGCCCTTAACCCTAAAAATGCCCAAAAACATAAAAATGACTATTTTTGACAAAATAAAAGACTTCCCTATGGGTGCCCCCCCTAGAGACTCATTTAAGACAAGAAATTTTTAAAATATTCCCCCTAGGTAAACTTTTCAAACATTTTACATTTTAGGTATGAAAAGGAAAAAGTGAAAAAAACAACCTTAGACTGTGTTGGTCAATCTCCCGCTCGTGGAGGCATGATCACGATCTCGTAACGGTCATTTTGGCTATACTCTCGTCAAAAATGGTCACCATGGGCCCAAAGCTCCAAATTCACCAAACCAAATATGCACAAATGAATTTTAAAAATGAGTTGTTTAGATATATATAATGTTTTGACCTCATTTTGAGTGTATGTGTTTACAGGGCTGGAGCATTGGCATAGGTATATCTATATATCCCACATAAATGGTAAGTCCTTTTGGCATTTTGGTTTAGTGTTTATTTTTTGATATTTTGTCTATATGCACTTAAGTCTTCTTTCTCTTGTAGGTAGGGGAGTTTGGATGGCGAATTTTTAACACATGAGTGTGTCAAGTATAGCTTCTAACTCCCCACTTCGAGAACATCATACTTGAACTCTATGTTTTACGAATTTTTCATGGCTAAGAAACTTCTCCAAGGGGGAAATATGTACATACCCAAAATTGCATATGCTACATTGTCAAAAATGGTTACAAAAGTCCCCAATGATGATTCAAGTCCTTTTAAGAAGGTGTTCAAGCTCTAAAACCCATTCACAATGTATATTTGTAGCCTAGACATCTTTACTTAGCCTTCCCACACCTTTTTCCAGCTTTTTGCTTCTTTCTACGCATGTTTTGGCCTTTAGTGTCGTGGATCGCCACCTAGGTAGGGTGGCGAGTCCCCGAGACCGCTACCTTGCGTAGGGTGGAAGTCTTGACTATTTTTTCAATATTTCATTATGCGTGTTTTTAACATGCAACGATTCACTTAACTTCAATTTTAGCATGCATCTGTGGGCCAAATTGTCTAAAAATAGTTTTGATTGCTTGGTTATCCTTCCCTCTTCTATTTTTTCATGTGCTTTAGTTAATTGGAATTACCTCTTCTTGCCTTGTGCATGAAGGCACATCCTAGCCCCAATTCTTATATATTCCATACTTGTATTCAAGCAAAAGGCCTGAGAATTTTTGTGTATCTTACATTGTATTGTTGCCACAATCTTGCTAGGAATTACATAGCCAAGCTCAGATCTCTTGTGTTATCTCTCTTCTACTTACATTACATCTAGACTACCTTCAAGTTGTCATTTCTCAAGCACCATCCTCATGTCATTGTTCTTGCATTCCCAATCCCTTAGACTCATATGAACACTCGAGAAAGAAAGGAACAAACTAAGGGGATAGATACAGATACAACTAGATTTTCCAAAGCTCTTTCTTATCCAAGTTGGAATTGTGTGTTTGTTTGCTTTATTTGTTAAATTGTCAATTTCAAATCACTAGTTTCAATTGCATATCAAATAGAGTAGTAAAATTGTTCATTTCAATTGGTTAGGAAATTACAAGTAGATCAAATCATTAGAAAGTTTTCTCTTTAACATTACTAAGGAAGTTGTGGGAACAATAACTCTTTCAGGGTCAAGATTTGTTCTTCACCTTTGAGTTATGGTTTGAATGGTTTTGATTAGATTAGCTTATATATTTTATATTATATTCACATGAGTAACTAGCTACATCTTGATGATTACTTTTCTTTATTTTACTTATTAGATTATAATGCATTGCTTAAAAATTAGAAAAGATCAAAATAATTTAATTTGATAGATTAGTTCGCTTTTATTACTTTTCTCTGATATATTGTGAAAAATCCAAAAACATAGATTATATTTCCTTTAATAGTTAGTTTTATTATTAAAATCATTTCATTTCATTTTGTATGACCATCAACAGTCCACAATAAGAAAAGATGTACATTTTTGATCCCTTGGTCCCACAACCCAACAGGATGGAATTGATAACTAACATTGATACAAGTTTAAGCTTGATGATTGTGCACACTTGTAGTTTTTGCTAAGAAAATAGAACAACTAAATATGCTAAACATTGTTGCTAATCAAGCCTATGATTATTGGACTACTCTTGGTAATAGGTTTTGATTGCACACATGACCTAAAAAGGGCCATAACCTCCACAAGTATTTGGTTGTGATCCTCATGTCCCACAACCCAATGGGCCAGCTGACCAGTTAAACATTGACACTAGTTTGTGTACATTAGTATTCATATATTCACCACTTGCACCAAACATTTTTGTAAAACTTTCCTTACTGAACATAGCAACCGATAAAGCTAATACTTTCTAGACTAGACCAAAAAATTGCCCGTAGTCCTTATGACTCCACTACATCTCTCATTTTCACTTCCATGACCTTATCTGGAAATCCATATGAGGGACCCATGGGTCACTTTTCATGTGTTCAACCAAAAATAAATAGAATCTTAGAAGATCTCAATATCGATTAGTATAGTCATATTTTATACCCTTAGACCAATAGTCTAATCCCATGTACATCAACCTATCACCCAAAGCAGTGTTGGGTGCTCACCTAAGGCATGTGTTGGTGCCGAGTATCTCCTTTATGTGATTCTTATGAGAAAAAATCATCTTATAACATATTTAAATGGAAATGAGTAGAAAGAACCATGTCATATCCTAGAATGAGTTATCTTATTGCATCCAGAAAAGGGAAATAACAAGCAACATAAGGAAATATCTCATATAGAAAGGAAATACATTAGTATACTTCCAAACACAAATGATTTATAACAAAGCATTGTATTCATATTAATAAAATAAATAACTACATTATAATCCATTGGGTTCATAACAGAACCCCATATAATAATGCAAAGCCAAGTCATGAATTAGAACTATACCATGTTCATCACATTACAGAGAAAAATGTAGACCCATTCCCATAAATGCAACCATTATCACCGAATCACAAAGACTCCCAGTGCATATACTTGAACTCATAGTGTGATTGGATAACATGGGTACTATCTCTAAGTTGTGGGACTTGCTACTTGAGATAGACCTCTAGAGAAAGTCGGTTCTTGCTCCTAAACTACCCGCCACAATCTACTCTAATGCAGATAAGCTAATTGTTCTAAACTAAATTTCCAAGGACCAGGAGAGAGAATGCATGAAATGAAAGCCTACACTAAAGCGGTGATACACTAGAAAAGGAATATGTGAGAGTAGTCTCCAAATGTGTGAAATACGTGAGGTAAAGTGCACACTAGAAGAGGTGATGACAGCCTCCACAATCTAGCAAAACGCATTCACAAAAATATTCCAAGCATACACAAAGATAATGGATCCCTACAAGAACATAATAATAGACACAATTGTCTTGTAGAAAGATCAAAGGGGCAAGAAGAATGCAAGAAAACACAGCAGGGGAAGATACATCCACAAACTGGTATTTTATTGCTTCATGATATGCACAGTTCAATCTATTACAAGATAAGGGCCTAGATCACCATGCAAGGAGTCCACTACAAGGGCTTGCAACACACTGGCTTCACAAAGCAATTTTGGTAGAGCTTTGCTACCCAAAAACTCTCCCTTTTACAATGAGCCCAACACTCCAATTTATAGAAAATGAGAAGGAAAAGAGAAGGGAAAATGGAAATCCCGAAATCTATCCTTCAACCACCTGTAAGAGGCATTAAATTGAGTGAAATGGTTATACATTACTTTCAAAAGGCTCCCCATACTGTCCCATGTGCTGCAACAGAGAAAGAATGATGACCATGCCTCTTAATTGCACTCCCAGCTACCAAATAAAACACTGTTCTGAACCCGGCCACGTTTTCTTAAAAATCTCAATAAATTTCTAATCAAATCTAGAATTTCTTGATTTCTGTGCATCAGGCTCGGAACCACGATTCCAACGGTACCAATTTTGTGTGATTTCGTTGAGAAATGCAAAAGTTATGGCCTTCTGAGTGCGGGCAGCTATTTTGGGTCTGGCAGGCGTTTTCTGTCATTTGACGGGAATGAGCATTGACTGACTGGAGCCGAATATGTTTATTTTATTTAAATATATCTACCCTCATTATTTTTGGCATAGAGGACGTCGTGCTCATTCCAGAAAGTCCAATTTTGTGAAAATCGGAGCTCGGAGTCAAAAGTTATGGCCGTTTGAAGTTTCTCAGGTCAAACGTTGACTTTTCTTCTCTGCCTTCGGCCGCTTCGCTTTTCGCGTCCCTCGCGTCCCTTTGTCCCATTTGTCCCAAATGCTGCACGGGAAAAATTCTTCCGAACCACCTGAAATGGGCTTCCATGTCCCTTTTCTGCCGGTGACACGTGGCGTGATCTGATTGGCTTTCGGCTCCTTCGGCTATCCGCGTCCCACGCGTCCCTTTGTCCCACTTGGCACAGTGCTGAAATTTCCCATTTCGGCCGAACCGGCCGGTTCACGTACTCTTGTCCCACATGTCCCAGACTATTAGTTCTCATTTCAGCCGATCCAGCTGGTTCGCGTACTTCGTGTACCTTCGGCCCAACTGCTCCGGCTACCTTAAGTCTTTTTCGGCCGACTTCAGTATCCTCCGCGTACTAATCGCTCCCAGATGTCCTGCATCGCTGTTTCAACAGTTAGTCAAATTTTCCCATTTTTTAGCTAGTTCAGATTTCCACGTCCCGCGTGTCCCTTTGTCCCATTTGTCCCAAATGCTGCGTAGACCGCCTGGCGGCCTTTCGGCCGGTTCGCGCCCTTTTGTCCCAACTGTCCCGACTGTTGCGAGGACTAGGACTTAGCCATTTTTCATGATTTTTTTCTGGCCCGAGCCTATTTTTTGCAATTTTTCTTACCTTTCTTCAGAACTTGCTCTCTTCTACTTGGACAGAGGAGTTAGAAAAATATGAGGGGACCCTAGAAACATGACTTTTTGCCCGGACTCAATATCATTGCTTGGGACTAAAGAATTTGATGCATGTTATCAAAATTACCTTGGGGTGAATTTTGGATAACAATTTTGGCAACTCAGTGGGGTCATCTACCTGCTAGATGAAGAATGGCCAGCTACTTGTAGCAATCCATTGGGCATGGAGTCTGTTTGATAACCTCTCAGCTGATCTGAAATTTGAAAACTTGTGTCCTTGAGCCATTGAAACATTCGTTGAGCTGGTTTTCCTGTGGCTGCAAATTCTTTTCCAGGAGCTTGATGAACTACAAACATGCACATACTAGAAGCAATAGGACATGTGCACAAGCACTTAGGGAAATAAAACTACTCTAACAAGATAACAATGTGCATAAGCACTTAGAGGAATGGAAATTCTAAATTAATATTTACAAGGGTGAGAAGCTTTCTTTCTAGTAGCAACGTTTGAGATAGATCCCATTGACCGGAATCTACAATTCTTCACCATCCAACTTAGCCAGTTGGAAAGCATTGCTACCTTTGCATTCAATGATCATGTATGGGCCACTCCGATGGCATCAAACTTGGAGTGTTTTCCGGTTTTGCACGATCAACATCCCACTTCAAGACTAAATCTCCAGCTTTAATATCCTAGCTTTAGCTTTCTTGTCAAAAATCTTTTTGACCAATGCTTTATCTTTTTCTATGGTCTCGCATTGCGTGCTCTCTTGTCTCTTCTAATTCCATCACCTCTCTGCATACCTGATTTCCATAGGTTCAAACTCAAATAGTTCCAATCAAGCTTTCATGAGTTCCAACGCCGGCAACTCAAGTGATATAGGTAGAACGCTTCTTTCCCGTATACAAGCTTGTATGGAGAGCTTCCTATAGATCTCTTGGGTGTGATCCTATCATCCCATAGGGCTGATTTGAGCTTTGCATGCCAAGTTCTTTGGTTTTCATCCAGAGTCCTTCTGATGATTCTTAGTAGGTTCTTGTTCGTAGACTCGGCTTGGCCATTACCTTGAGGGTAATAGTTCGATGAAGTGCTGAGATACACATAATTCTTGAAAGCCCATTCAGTGATCTTTGTGCCAAGGAATTCCAATGCATTGTCTGATATGATAGTGGTAGGGGCACCAAACCTCGTGACTATTCCTTCATAGAAATCTAAGATATTAGATTCATTTTCCTCCTTGAGTGCCACTGCTTCGGTCCACTTGGTGAAATAATCCGTTGCTGTAAGTATCCACTTGTGGCCCTGACTTGAATTGGGATTGATAACCCCAATGAAGTCCAATCCCCATTGCATGAATGGCTGATTTACTAAAATTGGACGAAGGGGCAGTGCTGCTAACCTTTCTTTCCCCGTGAAGAATGCACATTTCCTGCATTTCTTGACCCATGAATAGCAATCGTTGAACACAGTAGGCCAATAGTAACCAGCTTTCATGATTTTGAGAGCTGTCACTCGCGGAGCAAAGTGGCCTCCTGCTTCCCCGTCATGGAACTCGTGTAGGATCTTCTCAACTTGACCTGTTCCAATGCATCTTAATAGAACTCCATTGATGTCCCTTTTAAACAAAACTCCATCAACAAGCACATATGGAATGGCTTGTAATCTGAAGTATCTCCTCTTTGCTTTGCTCACTTCTAGAGGGCACAAGCCTGTTTGGAGGTAATGCACCAAGTCTTGAGTCCAACATGGGACGGGTGCATCATCAGCTGGTTGGTCTTGATCGTTCTGTAGTAGCAGGACAGCATCTTCTTCTCCTTTTGACCCATCTGGTTGTTTGGAAGTGAGCTGCTCACACAAGCCTTTTCCACGAACTAGCTTGGTCACTTTGATTTCAATATCATATTCCATCACCCGAGTGATCCAACCTGCTCTCTTCTCGTTTAAATCCTTGTTTAGGAGGAAGTCCTTGACACCAGCATGAGACACCAGCAGTTGAATCTTATTGTTTGAGACCAAGTGTCTGAACTTCTTCAAACTCCTGATGATAGCAAGGACATGCTTTTCGATGAAAGAATACTTTATTTCGTAATCTTCCAAGGTTTGACTAAAGAATGCTATGGGCTGTTCTGAACCTTCTCTATTCAGCTATGTCAAGATAGCTGAGATTGTATTTGATCCTCCAAACGCATACAACATGAAGTCCTTTGAGAAATCTGGGTTGATAAGAGTTGGAGCTTGTGATATTGCATGCTTGATGCTTTCAAAACTCTCTTTTCCTTCTCGCTGTCCATTTGAATGCCAGACTCTTCTTCAACATCATTGTTAGGGGCTTCAGAAGAGTGGAAAAATTAGGCACAAATCTGTGGACAAAGTTTATCCTTCCTAAGAAGCTTTGGAGAGATTTCTTGTGGTGTGGCAATGGAAGCGTTCGGATGGCTTCAACCCTTTCAGGATCAATTGTTAGCCCTTCCCTAAAGACGATGTGGCCCAAAAATTTTCCCTCGTGTGCCAAGAATATACATTTCTTTGGATTCAACGACACTCCGAACCTTCTACACCTCTGAAACACTTGCCTAAGGTGAAAGAGATGGTCTGCTACATTCTTTGAGAAGACAGTGATATCATCTAGGTATACCAGCACTATATTGTTGATTAAGCCTTTGAATGCCATATCCATAGCTCACTAAAATGTTGCTCCGGCATTTGACAGTCCAAATGGCATCTTCTTGTAAGCATACGTGCCCCATTTTGTAGTGAAGGTCGTCTTGAATTGATCTTCTTCCTTTACCATTATCTGATTATAGCCTGAATATCCATCTAGCAATGAAAACCTTTCTGACCTAGCTACAACCTGCAATATTTGTTTCATTGATGGAAGCGGATAATGATCTTTGAGTGATGCTCTATTTAGATCACGAAAGTCCACACACAATCTTATTTCTCCATTTCTCTTTCTTACCGGCACCAAGTTTGCAACCCAACTTGAGTGTTTGATGGGGAAGATGATATTAGCCTCAATGAGCTTACCTAACTCTTTTCTCATGAGAGGTTCGATATGAGGATTTACTGGCCTTTGCTTTTGCCTGACAGGCTTGGATTCTGGATCCAACTCAATAGTATGTTGTGCCAACTTTGGGTTGAAACCTCTTAAATCTTTGTAAGTCCAAGCAAAGACATTTGGGAATTCTTGACAAAGCTGAACAAAATCAGATTTCTCTTGTGGAGTACTTACTTTGCCAATTTGCAATGCCTTGCCTTCTTCTACTAAAATGGGCTCAATCTTCACCCTTTACTTGAATGTTCGCTTTCTCCTTCCGAAACCGATCATTTGGGTTGAAGATTGACTCTAGCGTTATGAGGCCTTTTGGTAATTTGTTAGTCCTCAGCTGCACCACTTGGTCACCATACTGTTGCTCCAGCTTGTCTTGATTTCTGGCAGAGAACTCAGCTTCTTCTTGTAGGAAATTGACAATTTGTTGATCATTCTCGAAGACTTGCCAACTTGTGTTGTTATCCGGAACAGCTGGTCTCACAACCACTTTGATATGAGGCTGAGTTTTCTCACTTTTGATACTTTCTACAACATCAAACGCAGCCCCAATTACTGCCAGCCTGTCAGCGGCTTCATTCTTTTTCCTTGGGATGGAATTGATGCTAAAAGCTTCAAAATCTTCAATAAGATCCCATACTCGATTTTTGTAGTTCTTCAACAGATCATTTTTGGCAGCGTTTTTTCCTTTGACTTGGTTTACGATCAGCTCACTATCACCAAATACTTGTAAATTCCTGATGCATTTCTTCTTTGCCCAGTGCAGTCCATGAATTAAGGCTTCATACTCAGCTGTGTTGTTTGAACAGGAAAACTGGAAACGGAAGGCTGAGTAATACCTTATACCTTGCGGTGAAATGAGCATAGCTCCTCCTCCTGCACCTTGTCTACTCCTTGACCCATCAAAGAACAATTTCCATACTTCATTCTTGTCTTTATGATCTGGCTTGGTGATGCTAGGAAGAGGTTGATTCTCTTCATGTAAACAATAGACTCCCAGCTCAGATTCTTCTATTTCTTGATAAGGATCAAAAGCATGCACCTTGTTTTCCCATTCATCAAGAGTCAAATCTGGGATGCTTCCAACCTTGGTGTCAGCTTCATCAGTGCTTGGATAATCTTCTTGATCAAACGCTGAACAGTTGGTATTGATTTGGCTTGGAGTGTAAGGCTCAATGTGAAAGTTCGCAATAGGTTCAGACCTGATTGTGGCTTTGGTTCCATACCTTGTTCTGAACAACATGTGTGACCAATCCACCGAAAGATAGCCTCCAATTTTAGCAGTGAAGTCTCTTGACAAGCATAATGCAAAGAGTGGTGGTAGGTCTATAACTGACACATCTTGTAACACTGTTACGTTGGGACATGCGTGCAGTGTGAGGCTCAAACCTTTGATTACTCCAACCGTTGTCACTGCTGTCCCGTCTAATTGCACTACACCCTTGGAGATGACTTCATATTGGAGTCCTAGCTGATCAGCTATTTGCTTGGGCATTACTGAACTGCTTGCTCCCGAATCGATCATGCAATTATGCACCAGCTTATCTCCTATGATCAATGAAACATAAAATGGAGGGGGCTTCAACATTTTACCTTGTTGTCCTCCATGATTTCCCTCAGGCTGGGCAGCATTTGTGAGTACCTTCTCTTGCATTTGGACCTGTTGATTTGAAGTTGACCAGTCCTTCATGGCAGCTTGTAGCAGATCTCTTTGTCCTGGGATAGATAGTGATTCCCACATTGATATGTTTACATTTTTCTTCTTCATCTGATCAATGATACTGAATGGAGATGAAGTATCCCTCTTTTGTCCCTTGGCCTGCACATTCATTCCTTGCACATGGGCAGCAGCTAGCATCTGAATTGGTTTGGGAGCTAGTTTAGATGCTCCTTGCATGTTTGGAACTACAGTTTGTTTGCCAGCGGCTTGTGGAGTGGTAGAAGGTTGTGGATTACTCGAAGCCAATGGCTGTTCTTCACCCAAATTTCTCCTCTTTGACTTTATGTTGGCTGCAACACATTGAGAGGGTATTTGATTCATACCACAGAAATCTTCAGCCTGCCAATTGACAAGAGTAGTTTCGTTCAAGATGTCCCTTGCTGAGGTGCCCCTTTCTGTTGGTCTTCTTCGTGGCTGGACTCTTGCGACCCACCAATGGTTTGCACCATTAGAGCCTGATTTAATGCACCGTTAAAGCACATTGATTGGTTATGTGGTTGACTGCACGGGAAACACCAATCATATTCTTGGGCCATGTTATTTTGGACTAGCACCAAAGCTCTGGATGCAGATGCAACATTGGGGTTGTAGGGCTGAAATGGTCTATTGGTAGGAGGCCTTGCTTGATTCTAATTTGTAGCTGGATTGGGTGGTCTTTGAGGTTGATATGGTTTAGCACTTTGTGCTTGCTATCTTTTGATAGTAACCAGCTCATTTTCCAAATTTTGCAATTGTTTCATGACCTCTTGGAGTTCGTTTGAAGCACTAGAGGATGAGGTAGAAGTCTCATTTGAACTTTGATTTCTAGGAGTGGGAATAGGAGCCAAAGTGGGTGCTTGACTAGTGCTTGGATTTTCTAAGTTTGGATACAAGGGCATGGGAGGCCTAGGAGCTAGCTTACCAGCTTGAATAAGACAGTTTTTAGCCCTAATGGCAATGCTATAAGTAGCAGGTAAGGTTGTGCCTCCCATCGATTGAATTAACATAGAAATATCAGAATTCAAAGCTTTAAGGTAATATAGAAAAGCACCATCTGTTGTTGGCCCGAATGCTACTGAGAATCCTATCCCAAGACCTTTGAAATCTGAAATTGAAGTCAGTCAGCTGCTCGTTGGGGGCCCTCTTGATAGTTGTCAATTGTTCTAGAAGAGACAAATTGTCTCCCTTCTCTCCAAACTGCTCGTGGAGAACTATGCACAATCGATTCCAATTTGTGATAGAACCAAATTTGTAAGGCTCCCGAACCATTGCAATGCCTTCCCTTTGAATGATGATGCCAGCAATTTGACAGCCACATCCATTTTATTTATCTCATGGATTGCACAGATGTTAGCAATGTCTTTGACATGATCACCAGGAGTGGTATGATTTTCTCCAGTGAAAATGGAATGTTCTTCAATGCTGTAATTGAACTGGATTCGTGCATTGAGGGCAAGTGGGATGCTTTGCCAAAGAAATTGACAAAGGGATTTAGTGGTTGCACCATTCTCGATTGGCCCGAGAATCCTTGTTGATGTGAGAAAAGGTCTACTAGGTGGAGGAGTAGACAAAGTTCTATTAGGTGGAGACGCAGATCTTTGAGCTCTTCTTCCCCTTCTTTCTCTACCTGGAGATAGATGCAGATAAACAAACAATCCTTCCTCCCTAGTTCTTGACTGTCTCGTATTCTTCTCATAAATTTGCCGTGCTTGACCAGTAAAAACCAAAGGATTATGCCTCTTTTGGAGTCGCCAGATGTGCGATTTTAAAGCTCCTTCAACACTAGAACTTACAACAAGTGCACATCAATCTTGTTGCAATGAAAGTGAAAACCTCTAAGGTCCCACCGGGCATGTGCAAACTATTATCACCGAATCACAAAGCACTTCGTGCATATACTTGAACTCACAAAGGTGTGATTGGATAACATGGGTACTATCTCCAAGTTGTGGACTTGCTACTTGAGATAGACCTCCGCAGAGAAAGTCAGTTATTGCTCCTAAACTACCTCGCCACAATCTACTCTAATGCAGGATAAGCTAACTGTTCTAATCTAAATTACCAAGGGACCAGGAGAGAGAAT
This sequence comes from Taxus wallichiana var. yunnanensis, assembly GCA_018340775.1. Lineage (NCBI taxonomy): Eukaryota > Viridiplantae > Streptophyta > Pinopsida > Cupressales > Taxaceae > Taxus > Taxus wallichiana. The sequence continues at coordinate 428,106,591 of CM031235.1, read as the reverse complement.
GCATGAAATGAAATCCTACACTAAAGTGGTGATACAACAGAAAAAGGAAGATGTGAGAGTAGTCTCCAAATGTGTGAAATACAGAGGCAAAGTGCACACTAGAAGAGGTGATGACAGTTCTCCACAATCTAGCAAAACGCATTCACAACAATATTCCAAGCATACACAATGATAATGGATCCCTGCAAGAACATAATAATAGACACAATATTCTTGTAGAAAGATCAAAGGGGCAAGAAGAATGCAAGAAAACACAGCAGGGGAAGATACATCCACAAACTGGTATTTTATTGCTTCATGATATGCACAGTTCAATCTATTACAAGATAAGGGCCTAGATCACCATGCAAGGAGTCCACTACAAGGGCCTGCAACACACTAGCTTCACAAAGCAATTTTGGCAGAGCTTTGCTACCCAAAAACTCTCCCTTTACAATGAGCCCAACACTCCAATTTATAGAAAAATGAGAAGGAAAAGAGAAGGGAAAATGGAAATCCCGAAATCTGTCCTTCAACCACCTATAAGAGGCATTAAATTGAGTGAAATGGTTATACATTACTTGTAAAAGGCTCCCCATACTGTCCCATGTGCTGTAGCAGAGAAAGAATGATGACCATGCCTCTTAATTGCACTCCCAGCTACCAAATAAAACACTGTTCTGAACCCGGCCACGTTTTCTTAAAAATATCAATAAATTTCTAATCAAATCTAGAATTTCTTGATTTTTGTGCATCAGGCTCAGAACCATGATTCCAACGGTACCAATTTTGTGTGATTTCGTTGAGAAATGCAAAAGTTATGGCCTTCTGAGTGCGGGCAGCTATTTTGGGTCTGGCAGGCGTTTTCTGTCATTTGACGGAATGAGCATTGACTGACTGGAGCTGAATATGTTTATTTTATTTAAATATATCTACCCTCATTATTTTTGGCATAGAGGACGTCGTGTGCTCATTCTAGAAAGTCCAATTTTGTGAAAATCGGAGCTCGGAGTCAAAAGTTATGGCCGTTTGAAGTTTCTCGTGTCAAACGCGTTGACTTTTCTTCTCTCGCCTTCGGTTTTGCTTCGCTTTTCGCGCGTCCCTCGCGTCCCTTTGTCCCATTTGTCCCAAATGCTGCACTGAAAAATTCTTCCGAACCACCCGAAATGGGCTTCCATGTCCCTTTTCTGCTGGTGACACGTGGCGTGATATGATTGGCTTTCGGCTCTTTCATTATTCACGCCCCACGCGTCCCTTTGTCCCACTTGGCACAGTGCTGAAATTTCCCATTTCGGCCGAACCGGCCGGTTCACGTACTCTTGTCCCACATGTCCTGGACTATTAGTTCTCATTTTGGCTGATCCGGCGGTTCGCGTGATTGGCGTACCTTCGCCCAACTGCTCCGGCTGCCTTAAGTCTTTTCGGCCGACTTGCATCCTCCGCGTACTAATCGTCTGATGTCCCCAGGGCATTGCTGTTTCAACAGTTAGTCAAATTTTTCCATTTTTCAGCTAGTTCATATTTCCACGTCCCGCGCGTCCCTTTGTCCCATTTGTCCCAAATGCTGCGCAGATCACTCTTGCGGCCTTTCGGCCGGTTCGCGCCCTTTTGTCCCAACTGTCCCGACTGTTGCGAGGACTAGGACTTAGCCATTTTTCATGATTTTTTCTGGCCCGAGCCTGTTTTTTGCAATTTTTCTTACCTTTCCTCAGAACTTGCTCTCTTCTACTTGGACAGGGGAGTTAGAAAAATATGAGGGGACCCTAGAAACATGACTTTTTGCCCGGACTCAATATCATTGCTTGGGACTAAAGAATTTGATGAATGTTACCAAAATTACCTTGGGAGTGAATTTTGGATAACAGCAACATCATCCCTATATAATCCTATTCCCAACCCATAGAATCCTCAATTCATTTCTCAAGAGCTTTTCCTCTCTTCAAAACTATATCTTTCTATATATATCTTCTATCGATGCTTGTAGTTATAACCTTAAGCACCCACCGCTATGTCTTTCAGAATTTGGATCAGTCATCAAGTGTCGAAGTAGTCCTCTATGGCAGCATGCCTCCCCATATCTGAGATCTCCACTTCTCATAATGATGTCTTCTAGAACCTTCTATCAAATTCCTATAATATTCCCTTTTTCATCCATAGTCACCAAGTTGGAACCTTATCCACAAGGGTCATGATTTTCTTATGTGCTTCCTAAGATTCCGAATGTGGCTAAGTACAAAACCTTTTTTGCCTTATGCATGCACCATATGTTTTGAAAACCCTTCCAAATACCTTTCCCCTGCATTCCTTCAATCCATGCACCTTCTTCAATTAGGTCCCATGTTCCCATGCACCTTCTTGTACTTAGTTGATATTTTGGGGCCCAACATCACCCCACCCCACACCTATTCTCCGTCCTCGGAAAAAATCTTCAATAAAGAATTAATGTATGGTGGATCTTTACAAATAGTTGGAATGGAAGAATGAAAGAATGGGGAACTTGTATGATTTTGGAGGAGCAGAGGGAATCCTTCCTTAAACCAACTTCTAACTTCCCTCAAATGTCGACCTCGTTCGCACTTCGGCGATAGAGATCACCTACCAAGGCACTCACTTCTTCAAAAGTAAGCTCCTCTCCCTTCATGCTCATTGTCTCCACAATCTCCTCCAGTTTCTTTCCTAAATTCTCAAGAGCATCCATCCTCTAAGTGATTTAAGGGTATAATTACTTTAGTTGGTTCTTGATTGAGCCCCACAAGGTCTCAATGACCTCTAATTTATTTTCTACCTCGGCTAAGATCTTGTCTCGCTCCACCCTGTTATCTTTATCATTTTCCTAGAAATCCTTGAGTTCCACTTCATAGGTGACAACTAAGATACTTTCCACTCTATCTCGTATCCACACGCTTATCATAGGTAGCATCAACAACTTGCACGGTGGCCTTTACATCAATGAGGATCTTGTTGTCCGAGAAACAATCTCCATAACCTTCATCTTATTTTCTTTCTCTTGCACGCCAATGCTTCATCTATTGATTCTAAGTCAATTGGTTTCCTCTCCATAGTGATTATGTGGGTCAAGTCCTCTAGGCATGGCAAGGATGATCCATAATTTTATGCAGCAATGTTAAGTCTAGATTCTTTAATAAAATGGAATTTGTGATCATACCTATCTTTTTATATGCCTCATGCACCCTTTCCTTCTCATCTCTTAACTCACACCTTAACCGAGTGTTGATTAGTTCATCCTACTCCATGTCCTTTTTTTTTTTCACCAAGAGCTCCTCTTCCCTTTTCTCCAACTTTTCCTCTAGGAACTTTACCCTGTCATTTCTCCCAAAATCCTCGGCTTTAACCTCAACTAATACTTTTTTGAGCGCGTTATAGATTTTCTCATCTAATAGACACTGAGCATTCACTAAGGGGTTTATCCTCTTTTTTTGGAACTTTCATCAATTCCCCTTGGCTTACTTCAAAATCAAGCTCATCAATGTAGGATTCAAATACCCATGAAAGCATTTTCCTTGTTCGAGGGTATGCACCTTCGCATCAAATGAATTCATGGGTAAAAGTTGTTCCATTGGCATGGTGCTCGGAAGCACACGCATAACACCTTGTTCGGATCATCAATGTAGCCCATTATTTAAATGTGTGATGCTTGTGTGCTCTTCCTTCCCATGCGTGTGACTTTTGGAAAGCTTACAACCAAACTAGGATCTCCTATGAAACTATCATATTCTTTTTCTATACTTTCCTCCTCATCTTCCTTTAATACCACATCCACGTTGTGTTCAACTTCTTGTTCCACTAGGTCCTTGATGATTTTTTCCACTTCTTTTTCTATGGCCTCATCTATCTATTCTTTTTATGAGGCTTAGGGTCCTTTGATCTTTTGTAACTTCTTCCCCACCTACCCCCTTGCCTTGGGTCTCAGCTTCTTCTTCATCCTCCTTCTCCTCATCTCCTTTGTTATATACTCATCTCATTCTTCTTCATAATCATGTATCTCATAGATAGGATGGTCTTCACCTCCTTTTGGTTCATCATCATCATCCCTATCACCGATGTAGGCATATAGGTCTTTTGTCTCTTTTGAATCAGCCTCATCTGTCACCTTCTATTTCTTCCTTCCGGGATTCAAGTACGGGATTCTTCTATTTATTTTTCTTTGATAGGTGATCTCTTCTTTAGAAATTCCTCCTAGGTGAGGGGCTCTTCATGCTCTATTTCCTCTTCTTCTGGAGTCTTTTCTTTGACTTGAGATGTTTTCCTCTACACGTAAGTACTAGGCTTAGCACTTATCTCCAAAGGTGCACTTACCATCTATGTGGTTTGAACACTTCATGCCTTCTACACATATTCTCTTTCTCTTTTTCTAGGCGTGTCATTCTTCTTCCTTGAGGGTCTTTAGGAATGGAGACATCATTCTCCAAGTAAGCACCCTTTTCAAATTTTGGCCTTATGTGTAGATACACCCTTGTTGCGGTCCTTCTTGCAATCAGCAACGTTAAAGGTTTCATCATCTGTATCTCGTGGGAGACATATCTCTCCATGTATATGTGCTTCTTTTAGTAGACCAACTTCTGGTGTAGCTTGAGGTGGTCTATATCTACCTCAATAAGTTATAATCTTAGTCTCTTGGCCTCCTTCGATTGATTAACTCCAGCTTGGAAGTATAGTGCGGTGAAGGAGAATGGTAGCTTGCACCATAGACTCATATTCTCATCTTTCAACATAAATCTGCCATTGCAGAAGTGTTGGTACACTACAAATTTTACCTCTTCACTCATGAGCATGGGAAAATTCTCTAGGATCCTCCACTTAGCCCCTGAATGTGTCACATATTTGCTTATACCATTTCTCCAAGTGCACCTTATGAGTGGCCATGATGGTTTCACAAGTATATTTTACAAACCTCTTTGCGGGCAAGGGATCCTCTTCTGGATACTCCCAAAAAAAATTTCTAGATTATCGGGCACTCCAATATCTTAGAACACAATAGTGAGGAGGACATTACCAAGATTATCTTCTCTCCCTCTTGTGTGCTGCTTATAATTTCATTCACAATGAAAGTGGACAAGTTATAGATGGTTCCTTCTGATATCTTTCGGCATATGTTCAGCCATGTCTTATTCACTTGTTTCCATCATTTTTGGTCATTGAGTTTTGTGACTAAGCACATGGCCATCCTCATCACTGGGTTTGGTATCTTGGCAATGTCAAAGTATCGTGACCCCTTCTTGTAGTCATATGCAGCTACAGTCTCCTTGATAGCCTCCTTGTCACTTAGATCATCATCAATGCTATCTCCTTCACAATTGAGGCCTGTGAACTTGGATATAAGTTGTGGTGTGATCCTCACGCACACATGGAATTAGCCACGATAAAGGCACTCGACTTGCCAAATTATGGCAACTCATACAATTAAAATAGTCTAGCTTGCTCCAATTTGACCTTCACCTCATTGTTATAAATGGGAATTCCGACTAGCATCCTAATGTCAGTTGGTCAAACCAGCTTCACCACCATTTCCTTCTTTTTTATGCTCATATGATAATTATAATCACTTATGGTCATCTTCTTTAAGTGTGACTCCCATTATTTCCCCAACAATATACCATCTGGGTACTACATTTCCACGTATAATTCTTCGTTGGTGCTCGTGACGGAAGTGATTTTCTTTCCCTTGCCCTTTCCCTTTGTTTTCTTTGGTGAAATGGTTGGTTTCCTTGGTGCCATTCTTCTAGTTGGGATGATCTTAAACAATCCTTCCTCTTTCTCTACTCTACTCAATCCCAAATCTCACTCCGAAGCTTCAACTCCTAAAATGAATCCTTCTTTCTCTATGCCCTAGCTGCCAAACCCTAACCAGAAATCCTTCCACAAGATGGCACTTCTTCACACAACCTTTCTCACACTGTACTCCCTCCTTCTGGTTCATAGATCTACTCTAGATGCACACTCAAATTTTGGATTCTTCTTTCTTTGCACAAATTTTTCTCTAGATGCCCTAGTTTGCAAGAGCTTTTTCTACTTCATAAACACAAGGTAACAAATGATTTTCCTGACCTTATATTTATAGTTTTTGCTTCTTTCTAGCATTAAATTATATACCACCTACCAACGTACTTTAACATTAAATGCAGATTTTTCCACTAAGCCATCTTTAAGTGCCTTTACCCATGTGCTACATCCTACTTGAAAACCCTTTACAACCTTTTGGTGCACAAAAATTCAACCCGATCAAGACTCTTACGCATGCATCCACAGTGCCAAAGGCACTTCTTCTTTCCTTTACCTAATTTTTTTCCCTCGCCTACCTCATGTTGTTCATGCGCTCTTCATCCTTTTTGTACGTGGTTTCGTAAAGCCTTTTTGACACCAACCATTCTTGTCCACCTTCTCTTCTACGTGCTTCTTAACCTTACATGATTTTTATCCTTCAACCAAGCCATTCACTACAACTTCTACTACTAGCTCAAACTTGTATTACAGGCCTATACTTTGCATCACTCCACCCCACACTAAAACAGATGTGTGGTCATCTCGCACATACACAACCTTGGGAAAAAATAACTTGGTTACCAAAGTGCATAAGGTGAAAAATGAAAAAAGAAAGGAACAAGCAATGAGAAAGGGAAACACAAGAAGAGAAAAAGCATAAAGGGAAATTCTAAACTAATTGGAAACACTTCCTTATTACAAACACCAAGAAGACTTATTTATAGTAGGGCTTCACCTACTCCCATTGAAGTGACTTGGTAACCTCGTCCCATCCAACGCTTGTAACTAGCAAGCACCCAAATCAAGAATGTACAAGATGATGTAAGGTCCCAACCAATGGACTTTCAACTTCCTAGGATGGCACAAATACTTGGAATCATACAACAACACCAACTGTCCAACCTCAAACTTCTTGTTCTTGATATGACGATCATGTCATGCCTTTTGTCTTTATTTTTTTGTCTTCTAACTCCATCTAGCAAGTGATCACCTTTCGTCTAACTGCATCAACTTATCAATTCTTTCTTCTAGCACTTTTTCATCAGCTAACCCTCCTATGTGTGTTATATGTAGCGATGGTAACATGAATTCCACTAGTAAAATAGCCTCCGCGTCAAACACCAATTGAAACAGTGTGGCCTTATTCAACCTTTAGTAGATTGTCCTAAATACCCATAGAGCGGTTGATACCTTATCATCCCAATCCTATCTTTCAACATCACATATCTTAGTTAATATGTGACTTAGTATTTTTTAAATGCCTCGGTAGTTTTATTTTCTTGAGGGTGATATAGGGTAGTCTTATGATGGGCCACCATAAATTCTGCTAACATAATCCAAATTGTTTCATTGAGAAAGTGTGTACCCCTATCACTTGTTAAACTTAAAGGGGAACCATACCTACTGATTAAATTCTCCCATAAAAATCTAGTAGTTGTCACTTGATAATCCTTTTATAGGTGTTGTGTCAAGTAATCAGTGCAAGTGATGATATACTGTGAACTAGTCCTTCGCACGGCTAACGCATTTGACCCTACAAAGTTGATTTCCCATTTTTCAAATGTTTCAACACTGGCTATTGGTTGCAAGGTAATTTCATCTCTCTTTCCAAGTTTTCCAAGGCACTGGCAATGGTCACAAGCCTTACAAAACTCAATACAATCTATGTAGATGATTTCCTACCAAAGCCCTACTAATAAAATCTTCCACACGTAGCATTTCCTACATAGTTTCCTCCTATAATCCCACCATGTACTACCTCTATAATTACCATGTGCTCATGCTCTGATATTTATTGGCATAGAAACTCATCATGAATTAACTTATATAGGTCTCCATTAATCAACATATAAGGTATGGTGCGTATTGCTAACTACTTTCTCTCCAGAGCCTTCATTCCTTCTCAGTGCAACACTGTTTTTAAGAAAATTGCGATAGATTCCAAATCGAGGGCACATGCCATAACCTAAACAATTGTGCATTTGGCATGATATCCTCAATGCTTTGTGCATCCTCTACTAATTTAATCCTTGATAAGTGGTTAGGTCTTGAATTACTTTTTCCTAGTTTTATGACCACTGTGAACTCAAACACTTAAAATAACAGGACCCAACGGCATATGCGCCCTTGCAGAAAGGATTTGTTGACTAAGTATTTCAATTTCATATGGTCTGTGTAGAATATAAATGGTGTTTCCAATAGATACTACCTAAACTTATGCAACACGTAGATCATAGACAATGCTTCACACTTAGTAGTTGTGTAATTCTACTCTGTTGGTGTCAACTTTCTACTTGCAAAGCATAAGGGATGATCAACAATTACCTCACCAGGTTGTGCTAGTATTGCTCCCATAGTTGTCCCTAAGGCATCAAAATGCACATGGAAAGGATTTTCCCAAGAAGGGAAATGTAATATGGGTGTTGTGACAATCCTATCCTTCAAAGTGTCAAATGTCTTCTTTGTGCCTCTCCCCAATGAAAGGCACTTTTGTTTTTAATAATTCCTCTAAGGGTGTGGTAATTTTGGCATATCCCTTGATGAACTTTCTATAACACCCCATATGACCAAGAAATCATGGACCGTGCTTTGGCTAGTATGCTCCCTTATTCCTATAATAAGCTGCAACTTTAGAGGGATCTACTAGAAAACCTTCTTTGCATATAATGTGTCCTAACATGGTTCCAAATAGAGTAGGAAAGACACATTTTTATGTTGAGGGATATCCTCAATTACCAAAATCTCTCAAACCTCAATCTTAATTTTTCACAATGGTCTTTCACCAATCCATACACAGTCTAGTCATCCAAGTAAACTTGAAGAAACTTATGGATAAATTCCTGAAATGCTTGTGCCACAATGCATAAGAACAAAATAGGTGCATCCTTTAATCTAAAAGGCATAACCATGTAGGAAAAAAATTCCCCATTTAGTGATGAAATTTGTCTTTCTCTAGTCTTTCTTTACAAGCCTAACTTGGCGGTACCCTAAGAATCCATCCATGAAAGATTAGACGCAGGCGTGCCGACTACTCCTCTCCAAAATTTATTCAAGAAAGGGGTTGGGAAAAGATCAATGACACATACTACATTCAGATCCCTGTAGTCAATGTAAATTTTTATCCTACCATCCTTATTTATATTGATAACCATTGGGATTATCCATTCTGATTCTTCCACTTCCTCAATGATACTAAATACTATCATTTTGTCTATTTCTTCCTTAACCCATATGCGTAAATTTGGATTCATCTCGATAAGGCCTCTTCCGAATTGGGCACACACCTTCCTTCAACTTGATCTTCATCTCTCCCAAGGAATGGTGAATGCCTTTGAGTTCATGGTACCCACAAGGAAACAAATCTTGGAACTCACACAATAGATCAATGACCTTTGAAACTTTGTTTTCCACCCAATAGTCGTCTATGATATCTTCCTTAGGTTTTACCTCTGTCCCAATCTTAACCTTGTTTTTTTCAAGGGCTCATGGTAGGTGCATGATCATTAATCAATGTTTTCTATGACTTCACATGTACCCTCTGAATGGTTAACATCCTAAGTCTCCATCTCTTCTCCATCTATTACATAGACCATTTTTTCCTTTTTCTTTTTCCATGCATGCACACTGAAGTTGTACTTCCTCTTATTGTTCTTCACTGAGGTGCGTCTCCAAATAAGGATCACCTAAAAATTATAGTAGCCTATCCTCTACCATACCATAGCTTGTACCCCATCGTAAGGCATTTGATCACTTGCGATGCCTTATCCACTCGATGGTTTGGTACTCCTATACTTGAAATAGTGAATAAGATTATCCGTCAACTCTTGCCAATTACTATCGATGACGCATCTTTGAATGAATGTACCAAGCATGTGTATAACCTTGAAAGGTGGAATATAACTTATGTACCCATAACAAAGGTGGAAACACTTCTGCACTTCCCATCCATTCCTCCTCACATGCTTGGATATGAAATGAAGTGGTCTCTTTGCCATGGTTGTGTTATATGACCATGGGTGTGTTGCTCCTAGAAAACCTTACAAAAAATGTGATCCTTACCTCGCACCACTCCGGAGGTTCTCCCAATGTGTAGCCCACCAAAGTGTGCTACCGTTATGAGTAGGTTATAACTGAGCATCCCTCTTCTCTCATCCTCATTTTTCCACTGATTTTCCATCTCCCGCAAGAAAATTTTAGGATATGCCCCTCCATAGTAACTTAAGAACTTCTTTCCTCCTAAGAACTTGAATGAGGATGCCTTTGTCACCCTTGTTGCATATCCTCTTAATCGTCTCCCAATTAACTCATAAGTCTCATGTGCCCAATTTTCACATATCGATTTGGTGGTATCACTCAAGGACCGAGAATCTTCAAACTAGATAACTCCCTCCATGGGCTGAATTATCTCGGGATCTCTCGATGGAGCACAAATATATTATGTCAAGAACTTCTTCTCTTAAGGGCTTGGTGTAAGGAATCGACTTCCCATATGTCAAAGGGATGATCATCCTTTATTCCTTCTTCTCAAAACTGATATACTCTTTGTTAAACTGCAGGTCGACATTGTTCTTGAAACACCATGGGCACCCAAACAACGTTGGAAAGTTGTCTTCCTCGGTGAGCACCAAGCCTTTGAAGTCTCTAGTGAAATTTTCCAATTGAATGGTGATAATTTCATCCTTCATGACTCTAATGGGCATTGCCTTAGTATTTTCACCATATACAACACATTTGAACATGGGTGTAACACGAGCCTTCCCATCTGGTGTAAGGAATCTAAGGTAATAACATTGACCTCTGCTTCCATTTCAATGAGAATATTACTCAAAAGCCACCCATCAACAATCACATTCAAAGTAATTTCCTTTTCATATTCAAGGTCAGGAATGGAAGGTTTGCATGCAAAACCTATCTTTCACACTCTACTCCGACACGTGGTACCTTCTCTCTTAGCCATTCTCCTAGCAAGGGAATAATATTCTCTTGCCTTAACATTTTGCACACTTCTTTGACTTTGTCTAGGTCCTTTTTGGAGCCTCGGCATTCCTTCTTTGCCCATACTACCTGGACTACTCCTTTAGACATTCGATCTCTCCTTGTAAAATCTAAATGACATCCATAGTCTCTGATATACTTCTTTCGATGAGCAGGGGACCAAATACTTTCCATGTACCACTTCCTCTCTTGAAACTAGTGTCCTTCATCTTGGCATCTCCCTAGCATGTGTGGCCTCTACTCATTTCATCACTAGTATAGGTTCTAGTCCTAACTCATGCACCACTCTTGGCATCCACTATGAATCGACCTTCTTGCTTACCATACCAACACCTTTTTTTCTTTCAAAGTGTTGTTGGTTCATATGCTCATAAATTTCATGATACTCTTCATACTTATGTTTCTTTATACACCATGATCATTATAACAGATTAGGACACTCACGTTTGTAATACTATGTAGATCCATAATTATAACAAGTTCCTCACGAGAAATCACTCCATCCTCTGCCCCAGTTTTTATAACCACAAAATCCTCTATGAAAACCTCTTCCATGAGTTCCTCCATCTATGCACCCTTCATAACATTGGTCATCATCATTTGAACTACTTGCAAGGCTAGTCTGGTGCACACCCAATCCAATAACATCATGGATCTGATTAATCAGTCTACAATCCTTGGTATCATGGGTCATAGAGGTACATATCTTACAATATCAACAAACATTCTTGTGGATTATGCCCTGAGTAGGGTGCATCTACTTGCATCATGATTTCCATGGAAAATCTCATAGTCTACCACCATATCATGCACCTACTTTCGAGGGAAACTATCCTTTTCATGTTCCTCCACTTCATAGTATGTACACCAAAGCACACTATGAACCTCATGCACTAAGTTTGCAGATAACATCTCCAATCGCTTGCCATTGCAGTAATTTGAGCTTCTAGAAAAGGGCTAATATCAATGTTAATGCTCCCAAAACTTCAGCATACAAGGAAGCTTCCAATGCCTCATATGGGTCTATGAAAGTCTTGTGCGAGAGAGCCCATCTAAATGGTGTTATCAATCCTCTGAAAAACTATTGAGAATGTTAAGAAGGATGAATGTCATAGGATAGCTTTAACAAGCGAGTCTTAAAACACCCGTCATACTCCCACACACTCTTGGCCATTCCTTGTTGGATCTCCTTAAAAGAAATGATGCTCTTCTACTCAAACTCGGGATATAGAACTCTACTAATAAGGTTTTCTTCAATGTGGTGTAGTCTACCACCTTTAAATGGGAGTCATACTTGCTATACCAACTATACGTGTGTCCTTATAACATTGTTACAAACTAACTTTCCTTCCACTCTAGGGTAGTAATACCCTTCACGTGCCATAGTAACTCATACTTGTGCACATGTTCGTACCATCTTCAATACCCATATAGTCTTGTAAGTGAAAATATATATCAAAAAATACTTGGGGAGGTGGATGGGGTCCTTATCCTCCCAATTCATAGCATTGGTTCCCTCTAGTGTTTCCTCCTTCACCAGATCCACCAGTTCATATTCCTCTTGACCCACCGTATACACCTCTTGTAGTAAGAAAAGGACCAAAAGTGGTCACGCCTAGTGTTCCCAAAGATCCCACCGAACTACGTGCCGATGGTTTTCGATACTTTATCACTACCAGGTTGTATGTCTCAACTTGCACCTTGCCAAATATTCCCCCAAATACATGAATAGCTTGCACAGCCATGGATGTTCAAAACAAAAAATTATATCTTCTAGGTGCATATCGGTCACTCCCACGATACCAACTAGTTTAGCAATACTTCTCCCTTGATCTAGAAAACCAAGTGTCGGGGTTTGGTTACTGGTGGGTTGGTATGTGTGCCGACGGCTCTTCTCTATTCATGTAATGAAATCTCATTAGAAGTTGAAGGGGCTTCTCTCCCGCACTTTCCAAGATGGGGTAGCATAGACTTCTCGGGTTCCATTTCCTTTGCATGAACTCGAACTCCTTCCTATAACATCGACTCCATAGATCCATCACACTTGCAACCTCACATTGTCTAGTCATCTCCCTTTCATGATATTTTCTATACTTGATTTTTCTCTCCTCCCTTTCCTTTTCATCCATAATTTCTGCCATCTTCCTCCACCCTAGCTTCCTCTCCCAACACTTAGAGAATCTTTAACGGCCATGGGGAATGCTTCTAAGATTAAAGAATGAATAATATTTTCATAGCCAAAGGAATAACATGCAAAAATGATCCTCTAGGCTCCCTCAGAAACTCAAACTCAAAAATTCTAGGCAAGAATACATTGAAATGGCATATTCTAAAGTATAACTGACTAGCACTCTCTTCCACTAGTGATCAATAGCATGCTTCCAAGTCAAATCTACATCTTGCATCCTTTGATAGTCATCTTGGGTCCATGCACACAATCTATAATCTGACTTGAATGGGTGTGTATGTTGAAATCCATTCATATAGATTTACTAGGAAGCAGCAAAAAGAATGTCTCATATAGCTCATGGTATAAGTTATCTTCTACCCATCTATGTGCATCGAACTCGGGTCGAGTCTTTGAATCTTTGAGAAAACTCATCCTCCATGCTCTTGAACCATGTTCCAACACTTTCTAAAGTTAGACGCTCTCTCATCACATATCACAAGGACAAATATGCATGCCATTTCTCACAACTACTTTGAAAAGATATCCCAATAATAGAACAAATATGTAGTCATATTTTATACCCTTAGACCATGATGCAGCCTAGAATTTAGCAATACAATCCTAGGCACATTGGCACATTAATCATCCTAGAATGAGTGCTCACTTGAAGCGTACCAAGCCCCTTTATAGGGTTGTTATTGCGGGGTTTTAGCATAATGAAGACTTTAATAATTCATATCTATAGTTATTATATCTTTCATACTGATGCATATTCGTTCTAGATCTAGAACATAACAAACTTTAATAGATAACCATAATGGAATCAAGCATGCAATACTAAATCATAACCACGAGAACATCTTTTTCAGTCCATAATCTCCATTATATTAATTGTATTAAATACACAGAAGCTTCATTAAAATAACAATAGTATACATTCATGAGTGTAACAGATCTAGCAAGATAATCTCACTATACCCTAGTTCTCACACGCATATCTATCCTATATATATATATATACTACGTAGTTCACTAAATATTTATAAGGGTGGGAATTTCCCTTCACCACTTATCTAATCCCAAAATATGTCACATGCTATTATTAGCCACGCACCATTAAAAAAATAGGCTTACATGCAAGAATGTTAGCAATATATATTTCTTTGTCAGCTATCAGTTCACAATTCTATATTTAGCCTGCATCCATACAAAGTACTTCATAACTGATCATCCAAAAATATCCAATGTGTGACAAGTAAGTCTCCAATTAGTTTGAGTGCTATGCACGCTATCTCCAAAAATAGATCCTCACCATGAAAATGGCTAAGTCTCGATTCTATCTCTGTTTTGTGTGATCCTCTCGATGCTTCTATACCTTTGAATGTGCTCTATTCTTTTGCGTTAACCTTTTTATTTTCCTCACTAAGTGTCATATTTTGACTAATCAACATTACCCCACACTAGTTTCATTGTTGCCTAGCAATGGTTGTCTCCAAAAATTAATCAAATAATATGAATAGAAGAATAGAAAGAATTTGGATGAATAAAATAATGCCTTCAACTTGTAGTATCTTCTTTTGTAACTGAATAATCAATTCTTGATATTCCTTATTTATCCCGCATCTAAGGTTTTCCATTCATTAAGTGTGGCCTCTGCTTTCTCTAGAATATCCAATGTTATTGACTCTAATTCATCCCTTGTAATTTCTCCTTTTTCATTCTATAATACTAACATGATGTTGGAAATTCCATTCATTCTCCCTTCCAACACGTCCATATTTTGAGCGATGATTTTCCAAGCTCATCCAAATTTTCCTGTGAGGTTCTTAAGTGGTTGTAAGGGCCTTGTGCTTCTGTTTAACAAGTGCTAACCATTCTGCATAGCCCAATGTCTCATCCTTCATGGCCTTTAGGACCTCATTGTCTTCTAAAATTGTCTTGGTCCTTATATGACCTCTAGCGTTGTACAAATATTCAGCGCTTGGTCCACCTTCTTAAATTCCTCCTATAAGCTCTAAATCAATCCTTAATATGATGTAATCTTCTACATCACTGAATCCTTTTCATACTCTTCTTCATGTGTTAGATCCTTTGGCTTGGGCATGCATAGAGTTTCATCTTCAAGCACTAATTCCACCAATGTACTCACATAATGTATTCTTTGAAGGAAACATCTTCGGTACCTTTGCTCTAAGTGTGGTTTAGAATTCATGAAATTATCACCAATATCCTCTTCCATGCTAATAAAAACAATTTTCTTCTTCTATGCCAAGTCATTTTCCTATTTTAGGCGAGTTATCTCCTTGTCCTTAGTCTGAATCTCCTCCCTTAACACCCTAATTGTGGCATATTTTTCCATATTCGACGTGTGAATTTTCTTTATACTTTCACCAAAGGATTTATCACCTAATCATCGACATAACAAAAGAGGCTTTACTTGTTATGTGTCTTACTGAGGTGTCTTTTTCAACCTCTTTAACATGCATGACTCCTCATATCCATCAAATTCTAGTTCATTCATGTGCATGTGCATTGATCATGACAATTGCTTCCTTATGTGCACTGTCACCTTATCTTCATCCATTAACTCCCAACTATATAACTCCTTTTATGCCATTATGCTCTGGAAATAGGCACAGAAAATTTTAGTTGTGTCCTTGGTGTAGCCCATGGCTAGTGGAATATACTCCCCACTTGTTCTTCTTAATCTAAGCTACTTAGGAACTTGGGCTTCAAAATTGGTAACTTGTGCTGCTATGTCTTGAGGAGTCTCTGTTGTTGTCTCTTCTGCCCCTTTTTCTTCCCTCTTCTCCCCATTTTTCTTCCTCTTCTCTCCCTTTTTCTTCCTCTTCTCCATCCTTCATTTCTTCATCTTTTTGTTCTTCCATGTTCTTTAGAGGTGTAGGATAATTGGGCGTGCTTTCCTCTAACTCTTCCACTTCCTCATTCAACTTTAATTTCCTTCTCCTTTTCTTAGTTGTCTCCTTCTGTGGAGAGAGTCAAGGTGATTTGCACACTGTTTGTAGAGTAGCACCTTAGGTCCTTGTTCTCCTAAATACTCTCTTGAATCAGTGCTCTCCTTGGACTACATCCAAGTCCTCATCATCTCCCTCTTGTGGCTGAGGTGGATTATTTGTGCACTCAACTTCATCCTTATTTAGAGGTTGTTTTCTACCTCTTTGTTCCAAACCAAAGACTATCCTCATGCTCTTCTTCTTCATCATTAACTTGAATTGTTTCGTGGGCTTGGGTGTTGCAACATTTTCCATTGTATGCTTACCCTTTGGTGACCACCCGGGAGTGTCAACTCATTCTCCACATACTTAGCATTCTCTAGCTTGGGTATGCACCACTCTTACTTACCCACCACTAAAGGCGGATCCTTGGGTATGTGCCACTCTTCCTCGAATGCCACATGGATTCTATCGTACCACACCTCCATCCTCTTCTTGAATGGTCCACTCATTTATCCATCACATAAGTACTTTCCAAACCTTTCCGTAGGTGACTTTTGTTCCATGAGGTACTCAAAATCTTCTCCTTTGGCCCATCGGGCACCCTAATCCCCATGAATACTATGGACAATAACACAACGCCAAAACTTATGATGTCACTTTTCTACACTTCTTCGATGATTTTATTTTTTATGTGATCTACAATGATGTATACCACTCCTTGAGACATCTTCTTGGAGATGTGCAACCACATTGTGTTTGCTTGTAACCACCTTCCTTGGTCATTCATCTTTGTCACAAGATGTGCAGCTACCTGCACTACTAGGTACTTCTTCAACTTGTCAATTTGCATGTCACACAGACCATTGGTATACCCTAGCTCCTTCCTCATCTCCAGGATTGTGGATTTATCAATTAAATCATTATCTAGATCCATCCCTGAGGCCCTTAGTCCTGTCATAGTTGAAATCAAAGTAGTTGTGATTCTTACCCTCTATCAATTGAAATATAAGAAGTCCTCATGAACTCTGCTCATTAGCCACTTATAAAATGGTTCATACTTTCCAAAATATGGTAGCTCATATAGCTGGTAGACTCCATTCTACTTCAGAAACTTCTCACCAGCGTCATCATATACTGACATATCCTCTATTGTGTGCTTGTTTATTTTCATGCTCAACGAACACATCAAGATCCTTATTATTTGATGTTTGATGGTTGTAGTTATTGATTTTACATTAGAAGATATGGGAATCCCATTCTTGTCCCATAATCACACCCTCCAGATACTACATTTCTGAAAAATTACTCTTGGGAGCAATTTCTTCTTCCACTTCAACCTTCTTCTTCCCTTTATCTCCTGTTATGGGTGCTTTCTTTGGTGCCATTTGAAAAATATCTCTTTTCTTCCCTCTATAGTTGAGCAAATCAAAACCCTATCTTAAATCTCCATTCCCTAGTGGAAATCATGTGCCTTAGCTCAACCCTTCACCTATGGTAACACAAGCTTCTCCATTGCACAACCCTTCTCTCAACATCTTGTTTCACACACTATGCACCTCAACACGATTGCTTGGTTCATTTGCACTTAACCCTTTTCAAATTCTCTCAATTTCAATGGTAAAAATGAACTCACATCTCGTTATTATATATAATTTCAAAAAATTGGTGCTTTTATTACTCCTCCACCTACCAACAATCCTCTCATTAAGTGACCATTTTCATTATTTCCACATTATACATCTTCGTGCCCAAGCTATAATCTTCTAGTGTGCCCTTATACCTTTTGGTTGCAGACATCTCTTCAACACACTTCCATGCACCTAAGTACCTCATCATTGTGCCTTCCACTGGTAGTCTTCCCGGCCTCGCATTATACTTGTTTCTTCATTCCTCTCGTATTTATGGTCCTTATGTCTAGAAGAAATATCTTTTTTTCAATTTTTCAACCTTGAATACCACCCGCACATAGTTCCTTTCATTTGTACTTATTTTCAATAGTCTTGTACCTATATATCAACAAACTACCCCACACTAAGGGTATGTGTAGTGCTCTGCACATAAAAATTATTCAAAGAGTATTTAGCTTCTGACACGTAAACACACTTATTACACAAACACACCAACTAAATTAACAAATCATAACAGCAAATAAATAAACATATTAAGGAAATATAGAATTGGAAACCTAATCTAAATGGAAACACTAGCTTATTACAAACACCAAGAAGACTTTTTTATAGTAGGGCTTCACCTACTCTAGTTGAAGTAACAAGTAATTGTATTCCATCAAGGGCCTCCAATTGACAAGCACTTTGATTCAAGCATGTGATTGATAACATATGGACCCAACCAATTTACTTTGATAATTTTTGGATGGCGTAAAAACTTAGAATCATAAAGGAGCACCATCTGTCCTATCTCAAGCATTTTACCCTGGATGTGTCGTTTATGTCATGCTTTCTACCCACCTTTTCTTGTTTTTTACTCCAACATTCTATGGCTCATCGTTAATCCAATTTGATTAATTATTCAATGCGTTCTTCTAATTCCTTCTCATCAAAGACCTCCAACGTGCGTAATATGTAAAGAAGGTAATATAAATTCCATAGGAAGAACTTATTCTCCACTAAACACTAATCGAAATGGTGTGGATTTGTTAAACATTTTATATGTTGTCTGATATGCCCAAAGTACTTCAGATACTTTATCATCCCAATCCTTTCTTCCAACATCATATATTTTTTTCAATGTCTTGCTTAGAATTTTGTTGAAAGCCTCAGCAGTCCCATTTTCCTGAGGATGATAGGGTGTAGTCTTATGGTGTGCAATCATGAATTCATCTAATAGAATTTTTATTGACATGTGAAGAAAATGTGTGCCCCTATCCGGTCAAACTTAAACGACATCCATACCTTGTAATAGTATTTTCCCAAAAAAATTGGCTATTGTAGCCAATGTACAATCCTTTGTAGGTGCTTCTTACCCCACCCCGTCGATAATTTGTGCAAGTTATGATGTAACACGATCTATTTCTGCATGCAATTGGTGAAATAGGACCCACAAAATCTATATCCCATTTCTTAAATGGTTCTGTACTATTGATGGGTCTTAGAGGCATTTCATCTCGTTAACCTAGATTCCAAAGGCATTGACAATGATCACAAGTCTAACAAAATTCCTTACAATCTTTATAAAGGGTATCCCACCATAATCCAATGAGTAGAATCTTATGTGCGGTGGCATCATCACCGCATAGTGGCCTCTTGAAATACCACCATGATCTTCTTCCATAATATTTGTTCACTCATGTTCCAATACACAACAACATAATACTTCATATCGGCCTAATTTATGCGAGTCACATCTAATTAACATATAGGGGTTATGTGTATATCAATTTTTTTCTTCTCCAAGGATTTCATTCCTTCTCGGTTCCATCCCTTTTAATAGAAAGACAACAATGTCTTATAGTTATAATGGTGCTCGTTGTAACCTTTATAACTATGCATCCGCATGGTATCTTCAATTTCCTGTGCTTCTTTTCCTAACTGTATTCTGGATAGATGGTCTGGTCCATAATTACTTTTCCCTAGTTTCACCATAAGTGTGAAATAACATTCTTGAAATAAAATCACACATTGACATATGCGCCCTTGTATAATAGGTTTGTTTACCAAATACTTCAATGCCATGTGATTTGTATAAAAGACAAATGGTGTAGCTAGTAGGTACTTGCGGAATTTATGGAGCACATAGATCATTGACAAAGCTTCGTGCTCTATAGTGGTGTAATTTTATTCTGCAGGAGTCAGCTTTCTACTAGAAAAATAGATGGGATGAACTATAATACCTTCTCCAGGTTGAACTAACACTGCACCAATGGCCATGCCAGAGGCGTCAACATGTGCATGAAATGGTTGGTCCCATAAAGTAAAACATATAATAGGCATGGTAGTAAGTTTTTCCTTTAACCTATTGAATGCGCGATCTTTTGCAGTTCTCTCTAGTAGAACGTACCTTTCCCTTTTAGTAAATCTTCCAGGTGGTGTAGAAATTTTGGCATATCCTTTGATAGACTTCCAAAGAATATCTTATATGACCCAAACATATGTGCACCTCACTCTAACTAGTAGGATCACTTAGGCCTATAATGATTGCAACCTTTGCTAGATCAACCAACAAACCCTCCTCGTAAATTATGTGTCCTAATAGTATCCCAAATGGTGTAGAAAATATGCACTTCTTGATGTTCAAGGAGATACTCAACTATCGACATCTTTCAAACATTGAGCACATATTTTCAAAATGATCCTTAACTAATCCATACACCATCCAATCATCTAAATAGACATGTAAGAAGTTGTGAATAAATTCCTTGAATGCTTTAACAACTATACACGAAAATACAATAGGTGCATTTTTCGACAAAAGTTATTATAGTATAGGTGAAGTGACCCCATTCCATAGTAAAAGTAGTATTTTCCTAATCCTTCCGAGAAATCCAAACCTGATGATACCCAAAGAACCCATCTATAAAATAATATATTCCGCACCCTACAACTCCTATTATTACCTCAATGAATGGTGTAGGAAAGGGATCAGTCACACATGTAGCATTCAACGCCCTGTAGTCCACACAAATCCTGATCCATCCATCTTTCTTAATACTGATCACCATTGGACTAACCCATTCTGACTCATGAAGGGGATTGATAATTCCAAAATTCAACATTTTGTCAATTTCTTCTTTGATCTTTTCACACAAGTTAGGGTTCATCTTATAAGGTCTCTTTCTAACTGAGCGCACACCCTCTTTAATTTTTATCTTCATCTCCCCTAACGATTCATGCACGCCTTTAAGTTCATGGTACCCCCTAGGGAATAAGTCTTGGTAATCCCTTAGTAACTCTATGATTTTTTCCACTTCAAATTCTGAAAAATAGTCCTCAATTATGGCTTCATTAGGCTCATCCTCTGATCCAATATTCACCTTCTTTTTCTTCATAGGTTCATGATAGGCACGCATGGTTATATCTGCACTATCCAATACCTCACACCTACCTATTGAATGATTTACATCCATATTTTCTACTTCTTCATCATCCACTAAGTAGACCATTTTTCCTTTTTCCTTCTCAAGGAAAGCACATTGAAGTAATGTTTCACCCACCTCTATTTTTCCAACAAGATATGCTCCTAAGTCTCCTTCATCCAATAAATCCTGAAGGAGTTCTTCAACCTTGGCACTATCTCCCATAGTTAAGCACTTTATGACTTTCAATGCTTCTTCCATCGGAGGATTTGTAGAGAAAAATTCAAACATCTAGGTCATTCCTGTAGTTAAATCCTACCAATTTCCAGTCTCTCTATGGATTTCTGCATATACATACCAAGCACGCGTGCATCCTTGTAAAGTGGAATAAAACTTGTGTACCCATAGCAAAGGTGGTAAATCTTCCTTCCCTTCTATCCAGAGTCTCTCACACTTCTGAACATGGTGTTGAGTAGGTTGATTACCATAATAAGTATAGATTTGAGTAGGTGCATTTCTCCTGAGGAACCTAGTAGCAAGAGAAATCCTAATTTCATTCCATACTATTAGATTATCCTTCGGGCCATCCACCAAAGGTGTGCTTCTATCCCATGTAGTGTATATGTTAACATATTTATTCTTTCCAACATGTCTATCTAGTATTCTTCCATGGTGCACGAAATACCATAGGATCTCCTTCTCTCGGGTGTAACAAGGTGCCGAGTTATTACCTATTCTCCCGACATAATGCAATTTTCTTCCTCTAGGAAATATGCTCTTTACTTTTGCTCTACCAACTCATAAGTGCTATGAGCCCAATTATCACAAGAAAACTTGTAGTATCACTAATAGACTATGCATCCTCCCACTGAATTATTCCTTCTTTAGTTGACTCGGGTATCTTTGGATCTTGGATGATGCATACATAAATCCTTTTCGGATATTCTACACTCAAGGGCTCAACATAGGGTGCATATTTTCCATCTGTTAAAGGGATAATAACTCTTTTCTCCTTGCTTTCAAAACTGATATAGCCCTTATCGAACCAAAGATTGGCATTATTTTCATAACACCAAGGACACCCAATAGATCTAGGAAGCTATCTGACTCTTCCAGTGCTAAACCTCAAAGTCTCCAGTGAACTTGACCCTTGTATGGTAATGGATGCATCTTTCAAAACTCCAATGGGAGTGGCCTTAGTTTGATTAGCCATGAAAAATATATTAGAGGATGGCTATAATGGGGTCTTCCCATTTGTACCCATACATCTAAGGTAATAACATTAACTTCCATGCCTATATAAATCAAGATATTACTCAATAGCCATCCATCCACAACAACATTCAGATTGATTTCCTTGTCATAATCTAAGCTATGAGCGGGAAGATTCGCATGCATGATCTATCATCCAGTCTCAATAATTACACGTGGAATTTTTAATTTTAACCAATCCCCTAACAATGGAATGATATTTTCCTAATGCAATATTTTACATACTTCTTTTAAGTCATCTATATCAGTTTGGATCATCTCGATACTTTCTTTTCCTCCATCTTCCATGATTTGCTATTTTAAGTATTGTATCTCACCCTAAAGATTCCTAAGAACTTCGGTAGTTTTTTGATAAACCTCCTTTTGATGGGTAGGATCTAGGTACCGTGCATGTGGAACCTCCTCCTTAGAGATGGTAGGCTTCTACTATAATGCTTCTCTAGTGCGTTCTTCCTTAGCACGTCGTGATCTTCATTTGCAACTCCTCAAACTCGCCTCCAAATTTTGCATCTACTGATTTTCAATAGTGTGTTATATCCTAACCATCCCTATGCCTTTTTTTTCTTATTTATGTTGCTTACTAAGATGCTCATATAAGTCTAGGCACTCCTCATAGCTATGACTCTTTCCACATAAAGAACATGTAATATTCTCGGGACATTCACACTGTAGTGGTTAAGAGATCCACATGTATAATATGTTCCATGAGGAAAATCACTTCTTCCACTACCACAACCTTGTCCTCCAAATCCACCGCGGTATCCTCAACCTCTTCCATGAACACCTTCAAAACGCCCTTCATTTTGATCATATCACGCCTGATTGTGATCTCGGTCTTGATGCTCATTCTTTCCCTTAGAGTTATCTAAAACTCCTGTCTATCATACACCAATATCTATAGCATCATGGATTTGACCAATCAGTCGATAGTCTTCTGTGTCATGAGTTGTGAACCTGCAGATTTTACAGTAGCTTGAAACATTCTTCCTTATCACGCATTGTAATAATGGGCAGTGGCTAGCATCATGGTTTAAATGGCATGTCTCACAACCCAACAATAATGAGCATATTGATCTGTGATGACAACTATCCTTTTTGTGATTCTTTACTTCATAATATGTACACAAAATCCCTATGCGTGTCTCATGTGTTGAATTTGTTGATAGTTCCTCTAGCTATTTTACCATAGTTATGATTTGTGCTTCTAAAAGGGGTCACCCAAAGATATCTATACTTCCAAATTCCTCAACGCGTAAGGATTCTTCAAGTGCCTCACATGGATTACGATATGTCTTATGTGATAATTCCCTTCTAAAAGGGGTAATTAGGCCCCTAACAAACCACTTTGTGCATCTTGGATTACATTTATATCATACAAAATTTTAGATAACAACATTTAAAAATAGGCATCATACTCTCTAACACTCTCGTAGTTCCTTTCTTAATATCCTTGAGTGCATTTATACTCTTTTTCTCAAACTCAAGGATGTGAAACTCTTGAAGTAATGCATCTTTTAAAGTTGTATAACCTACGCAAGTCTGATCAAGGTCAAATTTTATGTACCATCTTTATGCACACCCTTGTAACGTAGTATAAAAGTTGCTTTCCCTACACTCAGAATCCATGATTCATTTTGCACACCACAATATTTCACACATATGCACATGTTCAACAACATCTTCTATGCCCCTATAGTCTGGAAGAGGAAGAGACATATCCATGTAAATATTTTGGGGTTAGTGCAAACCTTGCCCACTAGATCCGAGAACCTCTTGTGTTTCTCATGCCTCTGGAACCACCAAATCCGCTAGAGCTAGAGCTACCTAAGCCTCATGATCCTAAACTTGTAGCTAGGGCCTGACTAGAAGATGTACTTCCCTGTGTCCCAACAAGAAAACTAAACTATACCTCGACATTCGTGAAGCATTACCACTCCCAGAATATAGTCCAAAAATATATGTGCCTAAGTTTTGTGCAGATGATACACCCGAAAAGGTACTCCCATATAACAACAAATCCATTTGTGTTGACATAATTGTGCCTTTTATAAAACTCACTCCTACTCTCCTACTACTTGAATTAGCTTGTTGACTACTTATTGTATTGGATCTTTGGAAAACCAAGTGCAAGGAAAGGTTTCAAGTGGATTCAAATGTGCACCCATGACACAGTTGTCTCTGCTAGCATGCTTCTACCTAAGGTTGAAGAGGGTTCCCTATCATTTTTTTCCCAAATAAGGGAGTTCTCGAGGCTCAAGTTCCACATCTTCTATGTGAAATTCAAATCCTTCTCGAACTATCTTTCTCCACAACACCATTTTCTCTGAAATCTCCCACTACTTCTCTATCTCCCTCTCATGTGCCTCATTATACTTAAGCCACATTTCCTCTCTCTTCCTTTCTACCTCTAGGTATTCCATCTTTCATCAAACCTTCTCCTACCCCCGCACATGGTGGGGTTTAGTTAGGTGTAATTTTACTCTCCATATTCAAAGTTACCATCAGGATCTTGATCGCCAGTGGAATGCCTTGCAAGTAAGTTCCCCTTGGATATCGAAAAAACTAGAATTCAACTACCTTTGAACATGAATAAGTGGAAATTGAGTGCTCCAAGATATAATTGTTCAAAACACCACAGAACCATGTATCCACAACTTGAGTCCAAATCAAATCAGCATCATAAAGGGCCTAAAATTCTTCTTATGTCCAGACAAGTGTGTGATACCTCCAGGTCTACTTAGATGCATAAGCAATCAACCACTCATACAATTCTATTGTAACACCTTTGATAAACTATTAACTTCTCCTCTTTGCAATGCAAGCATTGACATGTGATTTTTCCTAAGAAGGTGTATTCTTTTGACTTTTGAAATCATGCTTTCCATGGATAAATTATTTCTTTTCTTGGATTCAATTGCTGAAATATTGTTGCTTGCAAGGAATCCATTTTGTTTGAGATAAGTAAGGTTGTAAACTAGTAAAGTTGTTTACAAATTTATCTCTATATAATAATGAAACCTTGGATCAATTCCATTGATCCAAGGTATGTTTTAATTCTTCTTACCTGATCTGTATGGAAAAATGACATTCAGAGGTTGAAGGAAATAAAATACTAAACCTTTTTAGGTTTACAATTTCATTGATCTTCTTAGAAGTTCATGTTGTGCATTCTGTTGTAAGTTGTGTGCTCAGATCTTCTTGTCAACTTCTCCAAAACATTGAATGGCGTAAGTTGGAAAGAGGTCTACTTCAGGACTATTGAGGGTAAATCCTAAGTCCTAGATCTATAAGATCTATCCTAATGGGATTCTAACCTAAGGTAAACTGGATCTACCATATATCTATGCCTACTCTAATCTTGTTCATCCTAACCTAAGTTGCATGTTTTCTAAGTTAGGGATTTGGAAATAACCTAAGGTGATGATAGGTATATTTCTAACCTATTACCTAATACTATATTGGTATGAAGAATGGCCTATCCTAAGGTGGAAAATTTACCTAAGGAAATATTAAGATAACCTAAGGTAAATATTTTCTAAACTAACCTAAGGTCATACCCTAAGCTAATGATATTTATCCTAAACTAATGCAAGGATAGAAGGGGACCTAAGGGGTCGTATGGCAAGTTGAAGGCATGGCGATGGTTCCTAAGTCATTTATTTGATTTGATTTTTGAATTCAATGGACAGAGTACTGCCAGTTTAGGTAGAGGCAGGAAAATTTGGTAGAATCCTATGTGGAATCATCACTAGAGATAAGTGATGCATGCAGAAGTTGAAATTGGACTCGCCAACTTTAACTGGCAGTGGCGTGGAGAAATAGGTAGGAGATTGGAAATTAATGACATTTATGGTCATCGGTTTTGGTGAAAAAACCACCTTGGAAACCATGCAAGTGGATTTGTTGGGGGTTGTTTGGTCTTTCAAGCATTTCAATTTTTTCTCTACATGGAGCTATCTGGTTCTTTGAACCAGCAGTTCTATTTTCAGTTTGTTACTATTTTTAACTCCCTTGGTCTATTTTTGATCCAATGGAAGTATAAGAGGCATTTGAGAAGGAATTTTTGGTTGTTGACTTTGTTTGGAGAAGAAAGAGTTTTGGAGGCTTGGCTAGAAATCTTCTTTGAATCGACAGAAGCACTATCAAGGGCATGATAGGCTCTATCCATTAAGTTGTTCTGCTTTTCTCTAAATGTCTTCATAGAAACAACTCTGCTCTTGTAAAACAAGTTGGTTTTTATTTTTTATGGTTACTTGATTTCTTGCTTGAAAGAATCTCTGTGTTCTTTGATTGAGGAACTTCTGCATGATAATATTGTCATTGGGTTGTTTCCCTGAGTGAGTTAATGGTGATTCACACTTTAGAACTGGTCGTGACTTGAGTAATGTTGATAAAGTTTGTATTCTTGCTTACCTGCTTGAAAAGGGTTTAAGGAAATTTGTTGTTGCTTTGAGCTTCGTCGGTTTGTCTCTGATTGTTAATAGAAGGTAAAAGGTTACCCTTCTCGTCGCATCTTTTTTTGTTGAAGTTTTAATACACCTTCTGAGACTGTATCAATATACTTTGATTCATAATTGTGTGATCTCAAACTTGTGTGGAAAATAGTGAATGGGTAATTTGTTTTAACCTATACTTGTGTAAACCTTCATTGCTTCAAACCTTGTATTCGATGGAAGCTGAGTATGTAATGGTGTTTGGATTTACTATTTTATGGTTCTAGTCCATGTGGAAACAAGGAGGTATTGACTCAAAAACCTTGTTGTTTGGATTTGGTTCTCTCTCTTCTGAAACTCTATGAAATGGCTTCTGGGTTTATTTGGTTTCAATTATTTGTTGAATATAGCAGTGGATGAAGTATTCTCTTCTGAATAATTATGTTTGAGTCTTCCTTTAAGATTTTGGGAGATTGAGCTATAGGTAAATAGTTGAAGTTCTTTTCATTTGAAGATATTTTGGGAACTGGCTTTATCCGAGTCAATATTTTGATTATAATTCCGTAGCTCAGTTGAGCTTACTTGAGGTCAAATATTCCTGTCCATTTTTCTTTTGGACTTAGATGTTGTTGATTTGAACCTACCCATTCCTGATCTGGGTAGACCACTTGTTAAACTTGTTAGAGTAACTTGTGAAAGTCTGACTGTTGTAACTTCATGAAGATACGTTGAATGGATATTTGAATTTTGAATTGGTGGTTATGTTATTTGGAGCTAACCAAATCGGTGCAGTTGTTAGATTTATTTGATTCCTGTGTAAGTTGGAAGAAATCGAATGTCTCATCGATTTCGTAGGAGTGTTCAGTTGAGCCCGCTTTATGGTAAAAATGAAAGGAAAACTTAATCATCTTTTAAGCTGACTGGGCACCTTTAGCTAAGTCATGTAGTCCTTTCATTTGCATCTTCTGGAATCGATTCTTGATGAATCCTTCTCTGTCCATTCAAAATATGTGTTCACTCACCTCTGTGAGGATGCGACTGTAAGTCCTCCTTATCTATTGTTGTGTTATCATCTTGTAGGAATGGACAGTTATGATCTCTTGATTGAAACTTAGACATTTTGGATGATTGTTGAAGGCTGTTATTTTTCTTGTATGATGTTTTGCTACTTTGTTGTTACATCTCTTGATGTGGAAAATGATACTGAACTACTTTGTTTGGTGATGGGTGAGCCTTAATTTTCAATCCCGACTTGAATTTGTAGTTGCATGAGTAGTGTAATAGCTCTGAGCATGATGTCTATGTTTTTAAGATTTAAGGGATGTTATGACTGGGTCGGTACCAGTCCTCTTTCGAATTTCTTTACTTGTGAAAGAATCCACTTCTGAGTACTTTGAATGACTCTTTTCTCTTTCAATCTATGAGGTAAGTTTCTCCACTACCCTTTTTGGAAACTATAAGAGTTAAGTGTTGAATTCCCTTTTCTGAGTTGTGAATGGGAATTCGGTTTAACCGAATGGGAAAGGAAGTTTTAAACTATTTATTTTCAGTCGTTCATCCTTCTTTTGTGTAAATATTGTAGTGGATTTATTTGGCTAAGTTGCATTACTTTTATGAATGCAATTATGTAGTTGTTGTTACTACTTGCTTATTCACTTAACTTGTATTAAGGGTGTTTAATATCTATTATAGTGATTGGTGTGAGATGTTGTTTATTGAATGAATACTTTTCTAATGTTAATGTGAGGCCTAACTTGAGAACTTAGGCTATGTCTTGGTTTTGGAATTAGGATGTCACATATGAAATGTGAAACTCTTATTTATTTCAGTTGTTAGATGATTCATCCTAAAATCCTTACGATGTTGGAATGAGCTTGACTGTACATGTCTCTTTATGAAACTTTGTAAAGCTGAGCAAGAAGGCCCTTTCTTCTGAAAGTAACTCTATTTGGATAAATAGTAAAGTTAGTTTCTATATTTCAAATTCAGATTGAATTATGAAGGAAATAATTATTAGTTACTTTTATTTGATATAGATAAGTAATTGGTTGGAACATTACTTATATGATATTATGTTGTAGATTACTGATTATATCATGATATTTTCTTAAATGTTAATTCAGGTTGATTAATTGTTCTTCTTTTATGGTTGTTATAACTTATGATTTATTGTCTGCTCAGCCTTTTTGTTTCATAAAAGTAGAGTTGGTTTTATGAAATAGTTAGTTGAAGGCACTTTGTTTTAATGCTTAGTGCTTATCATGCTCAATTCAATGAACTGACCCGTGCTAGCAATTTTTGTAGATGGACTTCGTAAGTGATAAAGGAAGGCAATAAATTATATGATGTATTGGTTGATTTAAAGTCTAGATATTTTATAGAGAATTCTGATTCATTATTGAGATGTATTGAAGGAAGGAAAGTTGTAATCTTTAATGATCTTGATGTTGTTTGACATGCAATATGTCTGAAATGCATAGTCTTGTAAAATGTGTATTTTATCATAATGAATGGAAAAAGTCTGGAAGTTACTTTAACTTGTGTAAATTCTCTTGTGCATTATATGAAGGAAATTTGTAATCCTATCTTGTTGTTATCATTCATATCTGATTGGATCCTTATTTACTGTTGTCATTTAATGAATTGGATGAATGGGAAATAGTACAATTTCCCTTACTTGAATGCAACTTACTAAGTTGCATGTATTGATGTTCTTTTACCTAAACTAGTATGGTTTATTAAGGGATGTTAAATGAACATACAATTAAACTATAAGGAAGTGTGAAAGGTAAAAGGGTATAATAAACCCTAACACTTAACCATAAAGAGGAAGGTTCTTCTCCTCTCAAAAGGATGTAAAACAAATGAATGGTGTTTGTGTTCGTAAATCATTTAGACTTCATCTCTATGAAGTCCACTCTTACTGAACCTGTTTTGGTTCTTACACCTCCTATGAATGGTTGAGTTACTTAAGAAAATATTATGATGGATGTTGGTTCTATTTTCGAATAAAAAAACGTTAAGTAAAAATTTAATTGAACATAAAGCAATCATTAGTCTATGAAGTTCCATAT
Organism: Taxus wallichiana var. yunnanensis; assembly: GCA_018340775.1. NCBI lineage: Eukaryota > Viridiplantae > Streptophyta > Pinopsida > Cupressales > Taxaceae > Taxus > Taxus wallichiana. Next base: position 428,076,679 of record CM031235.1, on the reverse strand, counting down.
TATTTAACCAACTCAAATAAGGATGGAAACCTTAAAGGTTGTTGGAATTAGGGTTATGTAAGGTTGTTGTAATATGAATCTTAATCCTAAACTAATTAAGTGGAAATGACCTCTTTGAGGTGTGTACATTGTGATGAAGTAGTTTTGTCGATGTTGGCACATGCCAACTATAGAATTGTACCTTTATGAAGACTTGGGTCTTCATGAGGATACATGGTTGCAGTTGACATGTTGCAACACCCTTCAACATTGGTTCATCTAGACCTACCCAAATTTGGACTTGAACTTAGTTTCTCTCTAGGTCAGATTAGAGTTATGATTTAGCATAGGAAGTGACTCACAATGACTTAGGGTAACTAGGCACATCCAATTGACTTAGGTCGATTGGGTATGTCTATACCCTAGGTCATCGCAAGTGATTCCCTATTCTAAATTATGTCACTAACCTGCATTAGGGTCAAACCTTCGATAAGTGGACTGACTGAAGTCAATGAAGACAATTCTAGATAACAAATGAGTGGGGTGAATGATGTATTCTGATTAGATGAGTATGTCATCTAGGAATAGTAACATGAATAGTGTGTTGGAAATATTTGGCCAAAGTATCGTAAGCTACTGGTTGCATTGTCCTATGTCACCTAGTTTAAGGAATGTGATTTCAGATGAATATTGGTAACAACTATTCAGATAGGTTTCTTAGACAAAACACTCAATCTCCAAAACAAGGTAAGAGAACCAAGTATACTTGGTATACATTAAGTATTCAATACTTCAAGTTAACATGACAGATCGGTAGTTCACCGAGTCAATTACAACTACATATGGTTTTCTGTTATGAGATTGATTGGCATGGAATGTGTGTTCTAAATTATGTTTATTTAGAATAGAGCACATTATGTATAAAAAAATTCCCTTGTTTCTAAAGTCTTAAAATGGGAATGTTACATCTATAGGAAAGATAACAAAGAAGCTCTCATATAAACTATCATACGGTTACTGTTCCACCCACCCACATGCTTTAAACTCGGATCTAGTGTTGAACATCCATGCGTATTCTTCTTCCACATTGTGTATCCACTCCTTAAAACTTTCTAAGGTCAACTAGTATGTCTTCATCATGAACCATCTTAAAAACAACTGAAATAGAGGTCCTGGCAACGAAACCAATGATGCAGCCTAGAATTTAGCAATACAAGCCTAGGCACGCTGGCACATCACTCGGCCTGGCCGAGCACTCACCGAAACCCACAAATGTACCAAACCCCTCTTTAGGGTTGTTGTTGTAGGATGTTAGCATAATGAATAATTTAATCATTCAGATCTATAGCTATTATATCTTTCATATAGTGCATATTCAGGTCTAGATCTAGAACATAATAGACTTTAACAGATAACCATAATGGAATCAAGCATGCAATACTAAATTATAACCATGAGAACACCTTGTTTCAGTCCATAATCTCCATTATATTAATTGCAGTAAATACACGAAGCTTCATTACAATAACAATAGTATATGCTCATGCGTGTAATAGATCTAGCAACATAATCTCACTATACCCTAGTTCTCACATGTATATCTATCCTCTCTCTCTAGATATCTACTACACAGTTCACTACATATTTATAAGGGTGGGGACTTTCCCTTCACCACTTATCTAATCCCAAAATAGGTCACATGTTATTATTATCCATGTGCCATTACAAAAATAGGCTTACATGTAAGAATGCTAGCAATAGATCTTTCTTTGTCAACTATCAATTCACAATTCTATCTTTAGCCTACATCCATGCAAATTACTTCATAGCTGATCATCCAAAAATAGCCAATGTGTGATGTGCAAGTCTCCAATCAGTTTGAGTGCTCCGCACGCTATCTCCAAAAATAGATCCTCATCATGAAAATGGCTAAGTCCCGAATTTGTCTTTATTCTATGCATGATCCTCTCTAATTCTTCCATGCCTTTGAATGTGCTTTGTTCTCCCATGTGAACCTTCTATATTTTATTCACTAAATTTTAGAGTTTGAATGATCAACGAGACCAATAGTCTAATCCCATGTGCATTGGCCTATCACCCAGCGGGCATTGGGCACTCACCCGAGGCACGCGTGGGTGCCAAGTATCTCGTTTATGTGAGTATTATTAGAATGCATCATCTTATAACATATTTAAATGGAAATGAGTAGAAAGAACCATGCCATATCCTAGAACAAGTTATCTTATTGCATCCAGAAAAGGGAAATAAAGAAACATAAGGAAATAGCTCATACAGAAAGGAAATACATTAGTATACTTCCAAACACAAATGATTTATAACAAAGCATTGTATTCATATCAAGAGATTCAATAACCACATTACAATCCATTGGGTTCATAACAGACCCCCATATAATAATGCAGAGCCAAGTCATGCATCAAAACTATACCATGTTCATCACATTATAGAGAAAAATGCAGACCCATTCCCCTAAATGTGCCATCATCCCTATATGCTCCTATTCCCAACCCATAGAATCCTCCATTCATTTCTGTAGATCTTTTCCTCTCTTCAACTCTATATCCTTCTATATATATCTTCTACCGAGCACTTGTATTTATAACCTTAGCACCCACCGCCATGCCTTTCAGAAGTTATAGATCGGTTGCCAAGTGTCGAAGTGGTCCTTCATGGGAGCATGCCTCCCCAAATCCAAGCTCTCCACTTCTCATAATGATGTCTTCTAGAACCTTCTATCGCATGCCTAGAATATTCCCTTTTTGATCCACATTTTCTAGGTGACACCTTATCCACAAGGGTCATGCTTTTCTCGTGTGCTTCCTAGGATGCCAAATGTGGATAAGTACAAAACCTATTTTTCTTGTGCATGTGCATTGTGTATTCTGAAAAATCTTATCAAAACCCTTTCCCTACACACCTTCAACCCCCGCTCCCTTATTCAATTAGATCCCACGTGCCCACACACCTTCTTATACTTAGCTGATATTTTGGGGCCCAACAATTGGAGTCTCCAAGCATCTATTATATCAGATCGAGCCATCACACCACTTTAGGTTAGGAGAGCATTCTTCACCTTAGACTTTCAGATCCCGATATTACATGTTGAAGACATAAGATTTCCTAACTAGCTTCATCACCATCACCATACTCACATTCATTTCCATTCTACACCGTTGTCTCATAACGACCTCGAGAGATCAAGTGTGAAGAAGGTCGCGTATTAATTTTCTATCATATAGAGGCCACGAGACATTAGCAATCACTCTATATCATTCAAATGATGTATCAAATCCTAGGTCATGTCCACTTCCATGTGATTCTACCACATCACTCCTAATAAGGATTGATTCTCTTTGTACACCCTATGGCTAGTTAAGTACAATGAGATCCACCTAGTGTTGACATCTTTTTACGGTTTACACCCATTTTTTATTCCTTCTACAAATATTTTGAATTCCATGAACCTTGTAGGACTATGGCAAAAATAAGCATGCACCTCTTGAACAAGGTCTTCAACTTTTACTACAAGTTTAAATTTGCCAACTATTTTGTAAGCTAGGTTCATTCTATGATCCATACAATGAATGGAAATCATATAAGGGCAATGAGATGTTTGGAGTCTTACACATGGCCATTATGATGACCTTGCATTATAGATGTCCCATCTACCCCGAAACATACCAGATTTGATGCAATTGCAGCATCATCCATGTCACTAATCTCCTTCAAACTTTTTATCACCAACTCACAAAGGTTTTCAGCATTGGAGTTCTCTCTCATCTTGTGAATGGAAAGTAAGTGAGGTTGTCTCATATAATTCTCAACAATATACACATGCATATAGACCCAAGAAGTATTATCTACTATTGTAACCTCATCAATAGAAAAATATATGTATCATGTAGACTTTAGTTTCTCTTTCAAGTCTTCTTTCTCAACCATAGCTAGGCATTTTTCCCAATCCCAACCACTACTTTCTAACTAGTGAGAATGAGGAAAGTGTGGGACACCAAGAAAATACAACATCTTCTTTTGTTCAGGAAAATATTTTATAGGATGTAATCTTTTCAAAATGTGAAAAACAGTAGCTAGCTGAATTGTTTTACCCAAAAGACTATTTTGAATGATCTTGTTGAATTGAGAGGTAATTGTCCCTCCATTCGTTCTGACTATTATTTCATTTCTCTTGTGCTCTTCAAATTATTTTTCATACCTAATATGCAAACAATCATCCACAATTTTCCATCTGGAAACATTATTCTCAACACCATCTACAATTATATTTTCATATATCTTTCCTACATGCTTCTTAATAGTATCCAACTTAAGTTGCATTATCTTGTCCCTACCCAATTTCTAGCTACATATTGTAAATTTTCATTCTTTGGGAGGTTCATCTTTATTCTCATTTTTAATAGGTTCAATAAATGGAAACTTAGAAACCCACTCTAACCTAAAACTCCTTCCCAAGTCCCATTTTATTTTCTTTCTCTTTCTTCCAGAAATAGGTGTCTACTGAGTATTTGCCTTAGTGGAATTTAAATTTTTTTTATTGCCACTGCCAGAAGTTTCACCTCCAAAATTCACTTGGGCACTAATAGGTGATGCAGTGTCATCTTCATTCAATTAGGCAGGTGGTACAGTGTCAAACTCAACATCATTCAATGGAATTTCTTTAAGGGGAGGCATTTCATTTTTGTTTTCATTAACAACATCAGGAAAATAAAAAATGAACACATTCTCATTCTGAGTTTCATTTTGAATGTAATCATTATCCCTTGATTATGATGGTCCTGTTGGAGAAGGATGGGTTTCCTTAGATGGTTTCTCAAAATAAGATGTTATTTTTTGAATGCTAGTACCACTACCAGGAGGGGTTGGAATAGAATTTTGCTAAGGTTGAGCTTCCCTTTTTAGGTTTCATTTTCCTGAATTAGTGAATCCTATAGAATTGAAAGAAAAAAAGATACAACATGTTAGATTAAATGATATTGATATGTGCACAAACATCTCAACATGAGAAATATGTATAAAGAAAAATATTACGCATGCAAATGCATTCAAATGAATTGATTTAGGTAGAAATACAAAAAGAGAAGAAATTCATCATGAAGCATCTCAAAGGAACTCTCATTAAATGATTTCTAATGTTAACATTGATTACAAAGAAGTGATTTCAATATCCATATATCATTTTAACAAAACACTAAATATTACATCTCAAGATGTATCATGCAATGGATGTCAATTGACAAAAATGCACAAAATAATGACATATGAGAGGAGACAACAATCAACATTGCATCTTACAAGAAATAGAAAAATAAAAATAATAATTTAAAAGAAGAGTCATCATGGAAACCTAGAAGAAGTTTAGATGTAAAAATAAGAAATTTAAGGAGAACAAAATGTAACTAATCCCAATGGAATTCTTCAAATATATTTGAATGTTTTTCAAGTGATTTTTGACATGGGCTATATAATATTGTGTCACTTAACATGTACTACTTTTTTCAAGAGTGTTACATTAGTATAAGAAGAAATTACAAAAGTTTTTCCACAATTTTTCATGGTTGCTTGATTGACATGTTACATCAAATTGGATAAGGATTGCCTACCATTTATTCAGTTTCAATGCACTTGATTTGTATTGGTCTGATCTACATGTTTTAGTACAAAAATCACAAGGTTTGACTCTTTTGAAAGAAAAAATTGATATAGAACAAAGTGAAAGGATGAGGTGATATTTTTAGCTATCTCTCATATAACTTAGTTGGAAGGAATAAGAATATTACTACAATCAGAATTAGAGAATACATCAAGAAAATTGAAGATGTATCAAAGGTTTGAGAAGAGAACAAGCAACTTAAATGATTTTTTGAGCAGCCAAAAACACTCTAATGATAAGACACTCTAGTGATAAGAAGTCTTTGTTGTATCTAATCAAATAAAAGTATATTATGTATTTTCTCATGAAGTAATACAATTTCATTGATTCATCCAAGGTATGATCTATCTTTAGTTGATTAATGAAAGAGTCTTTATGACTGATCTCTATCATAATGTATAGAGGTTTGTCCTATTCTATAGAGGTTCTAAATGTTGTCATCAATCTAAATAAGGTGTGCATTGCTCATGAAGATATTATTGATTCATAAGAGGTATGAGGTTTGTCATAAGAAGATCTAATTACCAAGAGTCTTCATCATTTCAAAGGATCTGAGACAAAATATATGAGACTGTGAATTCCAAGTTGAGAGTGTATGCAGTGTTTTTTGGCTTGAAAATGAAATGTCAATGTGTCAAATATAGAAAAAGTATCATTATTCTTGAGAGAAGCTTGAAGGATTTGATCTGATGTTTCACATATGATACAATCATGATAAGGGTATTCTTCATATGATGTCATGTTCCTACTTGGAGAATGTGTTCAATAAATTTGAAGGATACATGAATTAAAAATATCCCCGGATCTTGATGTTTTTAATATCTAACTTTGTCCCATTTATATCTAGTCTCACATTACATCATGTTTTTCCTTTATATTAAATATTATAGACATGTTGTCTAGACTACAAAAAGGACAAGAAAATATGTTGAAGAGTGATCCCACTTTTGCAATCTTCATGGAGGAAGAAGAGGTGGTGTAAACCCCTACATTATTTTTTGGAAAATTCTTTCTATGGAGAGATAGATTCCAACTTTGCCTCAACATTAATAAAAGTGAATTAGTATTACTATACAATTTCTAATGGATTTATAACACAATTATTTTCACAAGAAGAAGTGAATGTAAAGATAAAGAAATATTTTTGTCCTCCTCAGATTGTTGAAGGAAATCCATGCTTGGATTATATTCAATACATTATGTTTCCATGGTTTAAAAAGTTTGAAGTACATCGTAGTGAGGAAAATGGTGGTAACAAGTAAGCATGCTACAACAAGGTCATGAAAATATGTCGAGGAGTGATCCCACTTCTCCAATTTTCATGGAGGAAGAATAGGTGGTGTAAACCCCTACATTATTTTTTGGAAAATTCTTATTATGGAGAGATAGATTCCAACTTTTCCTCAACATTAATAAAAGTGAATTAGTATTACTATACAATTTCTGATGGATTTATAACATAATTATTTTCACAAGAAGAAGTGAATGTGAAGATAAAGAAAGCATTTTGTCCTCCTTAGATTGTTGAAGGAAATCCATGCTTGGATTACATTCAATACATTATGTTTCCATGGTTTAAAAAGTTTTAAGTACATCACAGTGAGGAAAATGATGGTAACAAGTAAGCATGTTATAACAAGGAAAAGAAAAGATGTCGAAGAGTGATCCCACTTCTACAATATTCATGGAGGAAGAAGAGGTGGTGTAAACACCTACATTCTTTTTGGAAAATTCTTCTTGTGGAGAGATAGATTACAACTTTTCCTCAACATTAATAAAAGTGAATTAGTATTACTATATAATTTCTAATGGATTTATAACACAATTTTTTTCACAGTAGAAGTTAATTTGAATATAAAGAAAGTATTTTTTCCTCCTCATATTGTTGAAGGAAATCCATGTTGGAGTACATTCAATACATTATGTTTCTATGGTTTAAAAATTTGAAGTACATTGCAGTGAGGAAAATGGTGGTAATAAGTAAGCATGTTACAACAAGGACAAGAAAATATGTCGAAGAGTGATCCCACTTCTACAATCTTCATGGAGGAAGAAGAGGTGGTGTAAACACATACTTTATTTTTTGGAAAATTATTTTTGTGGAGAGATATTTTCTAAATTTTCCTCAACATTAATAAAATTGAATTAGTATCACTCTACGCTTCGATGGATTTATAACACAATTATTTTCACAAGTAGAAGTGAATGTGAAGATAAAGAAAGCATTTTGTCCTCCTCATATTGTTGAAGGAAATCCATGCTTGGAGTACATTCAATACATTATGTTTCCATGGTTTAAAAAGTTTGAAGTACATCGCAGTGACTAAAATGGTGGTAACAAGCAAGCATGTTACAAAAAGGACAAGAAAAGATGTCGAAGAGTGATCCCAATTCTTGAATCTTCGTGGAGGAATAAGACGTGGTGTAAACCTCTACATTCTTTTTTGGAAAATTCTTATTGTGGAGAGATAGATTCCAACTTTGCCTCAACATTAATAAAATCAAATTAGTATTATTATACATTTTCTTATGGATTTAAAACAAAATTATTTTCACAAGAAGTTCCAGAAGTGAATGTGAAGATAAAGAAAGCATTGTGTCCTCCTCAAATTGTTAAAGGAAATACATGTTTGGAGTACATTCAATACATTATTTTTCCATGGTTTAAATTTTTTGAAGTACATTGTAGTGAGGAAAATGGTGGTAAAAATCAATCATTCTTGTGACAAGATGTATGTATTTTTCCCACAACTGTTATTTTCTCTCTTTATTTTTCCAAATGCTAATTATCTGGTTTTTGGTTCATTGTTGTAACTTTTTTCCCTTTTGCATTTCTTGAATTTTTCATTTTGGACATATTTTTATTTCGTACATTATTATTTTTCAGCATTTTGTTAACCTCCCATTCCCAACCAAATCCTCCTAGTGTATTTCAACCCCATGGAATGAGCCACAGTTGATAAGTTTTCGGGTCTAGAGTGAGTCCTGGGTCCCAGGAAGTCTATGTCATGCATCGTCGCTCCATTAGTCTCCCAAGGAAATGCCCCTAGTGAATGTGAAACCATGGAATGTACCACATTTTATATATCCTTTGGGTCCACTATGGGATGAGGCAGTGTTAGTGGACAATGATAAATGGTCATGGTCTTAGAATAAATGGAAATTGAAACCACAATATATATATACTACAAAAGAGAGAACATTAAAAAAATATTCAAAGAAGATACACTAATAAAGAAATGAATATACAAAGAAAAAACTCATGGAGATAAATGAAGTGATTTTAAATATTAAAAATATATATTTATTTTACATAAATTTATCTAAGATAGAAAAACTATTTATGATTCTTTGCAAGGGAGGACTATTCTAGATGACATAAAAAAGCATAGTGGTTCTAAGGATGAGGATGTACAAGCTTTGTAATAACTTACAAAGGTAGAATCATAAATAAATAAATGCAACATGAAAGAAACTAGGGCTCAAATAGACTAAGGACTCGCCTGTAGTAAGTTCTTCTAGGATGTAAACTAAAACATAGTAGTTGGCCCTAACAAGACCTAGATTTATTTGAAATTTTATAATAAAATTGCAATATACCGATTCACTAAATCCCTTTCTACTACTTTGCAAATTCAAAAATTGGAAAATTGTGGGAAAACATCACCTCTGAGTCTATGTATATATATATGATGAATTTGGTCCAATTCCTAGAAAAAACTCCCATGAATATCGGTGAATGAGTCTAAAGAACCAATAAGGCTATATATAATTTTTGGCCAAACGTTAATGTTTTCAAATCATCTTGGCGCATCAATTTCTTGGTGAAAAATTAATGATTTCAAATCCCAATGCATCGATTTCTTGGCAAAACATTTATGTTTTTAAATCCCGATCATGACGATCATGCGGTGATTTAATATAAAAATATACATTGGGATTGGAATATTCCTTGGCGATTCACATGGGATGGATTATTGTTTCTAGAATTTTTGGCAAAACCTTAGTACTATCATTGCTTTGAAATTCATCAAAATTAACTTTCTGAAATTATACTATTTGACAAACTACGAGATATTTGCCACTAAAATTTTCCCCGCATATCCTCCAATATTAGCTGTAAAATCTATAGATAAGCACAAAGAAAAATATGGAGGTATATCTACTACCATAACATCCTATAAGATTGGAAGGCTTAGACGTGCATGTAAATTTAACTTCAAATATCTGATTATACCAACTATTTTAGCAAAGTAATGCCATCCAAGTGCAAAACCCCTTTGTCATTTGGCTCATATTTGAGTCATAGATTATAATTTATCTTCTTAGGTATAACTGTATTGTTAGCACCATTGTCAACCATGCAATTATGGACCAAATTATCACCAATAATTAAAGAAAGGTATAAAAGAGGAGGCTTACCAATCCTTTTTGCTTGAAATTCGATCGTAGAGGTCTTGTCTATAGTTGCAAGTAGTGCACTAGCTCTATCTGAATGATCCATTATAATTGGTATTTTGGCCAACTCATCTTGTAACAAGCTCTTTTGACCCGGAATAGTTAACACATCCCACATGGATAAGCTCACATGAGCTTTCTTCATCTAATCTATGATATTAAGGAAGAGTTTCCAAAAATTATTGACCTTTTGGAACAATTTTAGCCTCTTTTTCTTGATTATTTTTTGCTTCCAAGCTACCATTCTAAATCTCTGTGGGTTCTCCCACTGCTCTTCTTTTGTATACCCTTGTATTAGCTGCATGTTGATCCTCTTGTTGCCAATTCACCAAATTTGCCTCTGGTGGCTTTGGTTCTTCAATAGAATCCTCAATCTGTTGAAATATGTGGAATCATCCCTTGTGCAATCAAAGCTTGATTTAACATTCCATTAGTAAAAGAAAAAATATCATGTGAATTATTACATGGAGCACACTAAAAGGGTTCTAAAATTATATTATTTTGAACTGGAATAAGAGCCATAGATGTAGAAGGAGCATTAGGATCAACTTTAATGGCTGGTGGGCCTTGATATGGAGGCCTACCTATAGGATATGTTGGATATGAAGTTCTATCATATTAGAATGGATCCCTATACAGTTTGTAAGGTTGAGAAATTTATCTCTCAATAGATACAAATTTATTTCCAAAAGCTTGCAAAATACCTTTTATTTCACTCAACTTAGTGGGCTGATTTGGATTAATAACTGCTTGGCTAGCTACTACTAGAATTGGATTTATAGCTAAAGTTGGTGGCTAAATAGTTGGAAAGATAGGCATGGGAGGTCTATGTGTAATTTTTCCAGCTTGTATGAGGTTATTTTCAGCTCTAATGGCTAGATAAAAATTAGGAAGGATTGTGTTACCTCCAATGGACTGAATTGGGACATCAATGTCACTATTTAGGGATCTCAAATAATACAAGAATATATTCTCTATTGTAGGATTAATGGCACAGGAATTATCACCCAAGTTCTTTGGAATCTCAAGTTAAAATCAGCCATTAACTCTTGAGGGGATATTTTCTTTTGATTTTTCTCAATTACTCAATCAGGGAATAGGTGGTTAGATTTGTCCTCAAATTGGCTACACAAATTTTTCCTAACTGATCCCAAGAATTGATAGAATTAATAGATATATTTTTGTACCGTTGCAAGGCTTTGTCTTTAAAGGAAACTTCAAGAAGTCTCAATGATACATTCTCCCGAGTTATATTATAAATAGAAAAAATATTTGCAACATCTCTAATATTATCTATAGGAGTGGTCCGAGTTAGACCAGTAAAGAATGACAAAATTTATATGTGGAAGTAGGGATATCATTATATAAAGTAATATTCAAGGGTTTGTCATCATGAAAGGTCACAAAACCTTAATTTCTAAGAATATCCATTAGGAAATTTAGAATGGGAAGTTGTGGTATTTTGGGCAAATGTTTTAGCTTGCTAGCTCAATAGGTATATGGAGAGGATTTATTAAATCAGCTTCTTTTAGAAGAATGTAAAGGTAGATGAATAAATTAAAATGGGGTACCTTTAGTTTTCAACCCGGTGGTCACTTTTGGTATTAGTGTTGACTTGCCTATGAAACCAAAGATTCTAACAACAACTAACATTGTTGCAATGTGAAATCATACAAATTGCACATGAACTCTATAGAAAAGGCTTCAAAGAGATATCGATCATATAATTCATCAATTTTTGTTCACATTGAATATTGTTACAATGATGAGGATTGAAGTCCTTTTCAAGAGATGCAAGTACCAAGTGAAAATAAAAATCATACACTCTTACTATAATTATCTAAGCATATGAAAAAATAGTTCTAAAATAAGGAAGAAAATCATGGGTTGAAAAAATATTACGTAAGGGAGAACAACTAACAAAAAAATTGGATTAAGTTTTGATGAATGTTATTACATTGTTAAAATATATTGATTTGGAAGATGGAAGAATTCCGAAAAGGTCGTAGAATATGGGTTTATAGCTAGAATTTTCATTTTCTTGAACTTATTAAAATCCTTATAAACAAAACCCATTTTTTTGCATATTATGAAAACATGATAGTATAAGATACGACATCTCTTTGAGGAATTTGTTCAAAATATCTAAAGCCTTGTCAAAAATACTATGTTGTTCATATGGTGTAATTATGGCATTCCATGAGCTTAAATTTCTTCAAGGCATTTTTTGAAATAGTTCATGTGCATCTACCAAATATTAGCACTTGACATACATGATAAATTCTTATTTTGGATGAAAAGGAATGCATCAAATGCATATTCCCTTAACTAATATTTTTCAACCCATGCTTTTCTTCCTTATTTTAGAACTATTTTTGCACATGCTTAGATAATGCTAGTAAGAGTGTATGATTTGGTATTTTCACTTGGTACTTTCATCTCTTGAAAAGGACTTCAATCCTCATAATTGTAACAATATTCATCACAAACAACTATTGATGAATTCTACGATCTGATATATCTTTGAATCCTTTTTCTAAAGATTTCATGTATAGTGTGTGTGTGCTATCACACTACAAAAATGTCATATGTGGCATCTCTAAGGGAAGTATTTCCTTTTCCAAAATATAAATATATTTGATGTACTTGGATTGGGTAGTTTACACTTTGTACATTACTATATTTCCTTTTGAATTAGATATGTGTGTTATCACTTGTTATTTTCTATGATTTGAAGTATTTGAAAACTTAATTAAGCTATGTGTTATTGATTATTTAAAAGGTGAACAATAGTTAGTATGGTTATTTGGAAATAGGAGAAATAAATTATTTGAAAATTGTAAATTTTTAAAAATAATTTATGTAAATTAAACTTCAATTCCTTTTCTAAAATATAAATATGTTTGATGTACTTGGATTGGGTAGATTACGCTTTGTACATTACCATATTTCATTTTGAATTAGATATGTGCATTCTCACTTGTTATTTTCTATGATTTGAAGTATTTGAATTTTGAATTAAGCTATGTATTATTGATTATTTAAGAGGTGAAAAATTGTTAGTATGGTTTTTTGGAAATAGGAGAAATGAATTAATTAAAAATTGTAAATTGTTTATAAGGATTTTATGTAAATTAAACTTCAATTCGGAGAAATTACCCAAAAATTATTATTTTTATTACTTTTTAACATACGAGATAATCAAGACACTTAATCTTCATATAATAAACGGTCAATTAGTCAAACAATCAAGTAATAAAACAACATAGCAAGCAAGTATATAAAAATTATTAAAAAATAATATAAAGTATGATAATTTAAGACACATGTATTTTCCTTATTAGCCCAAAAGATAGTGTATACACAATATAAGTAATTGAATAAGTTTAAAGAATTGAAAGTAACTAAAATGAAATAAAAAAACATGTATAGTGTGGGATATGCCCCAAAATGGGTAGCATCATAGGGAATGGACCAAACTTGCACTGTCATCGTGTATCAATTTGTATGTGTCTTGTATCAAACTCAACATACCTCATGAATGTATGTATGTAAATAATATACAAAAATATGATATCTACCAAAAAAATATGACAAACAACATATGTAAATTAAGAAGCTAGTCATTCAAATCATTTATAGATCACAAATTTGTATTTTTACAAATAATTGATTAATTTTGTATTATGTGATTATTTTAATGTTTTTGTATATTTGAAATTAGCTACATACATGGAATGAGGTAGCATAAAATCTACTCAATTAAAGCCTCATCAGGAAGCAAGTAAAACCCATAAAGTGAAGGAATCTAATGCCTCAAATATGTCATAGTAGAATAAGGATAATCATCTATAACTTGTGTAGTGGCCCTAGTATGTACCATAAGAGACCTAAGATAAAAAGACTAGTGAGTAGTCATGTGTGCACTAGAGGGCCTAGGTGAAGATCAAGGGGGTGTAGTCCCACTAGAAGTAGTAGTCCAATAGAATACCGAGTAAGAGGTCGAGAAGATAAAGAGTCACTAAGTAACAACATGTGTAATAAGAGACCTACTAGGAGGCCTGGGAGATAAAAGTTGTTAACAAAAAGAGGTGTAATATATGACTTAGCATGGGGCTAGGATGCATGGAGCCCTAAAAGAACCTTGTGTACGTGAACTAGGTGTAGAATTAGAAACTATAGCTTTCGACTAGTTAACTTATGTATTGGGGCCTCATATGGGATACTCTTAATTGTGACCACTTGCTAATTGTGAATGGATTTAACATACTAATGTACAATATATGGTATAGCCTTAAAAGTGTGTAGAAAAGGAAACCTATATGGATATCATAAGATCCAATAGAATAAGGGGTTAACAAGGGGATAGCCATAGTAGTATAACCACCTGTAAGAGGTACAATAATATGTCCAAGATTAATCTTAGTATCAAAAGTGAATTTTTTTGTATACCCAAGAGAACAAAATAACTTGAAAGTGCACATATTATGTCTAGTACTAGCATCAATTAAAACACTATGCATAATATGTTGACCAATAAAAGTATGAATGTAGAGTGTATCGAGATAATATTATGAGCCATATTAGTGTCATCATAAGTAATAACTAGATAAAATCATGACATAGTAAATTGTTCCAGTCATAATGTCGAGTAATATTAAGGAGGGTAGTATAATAAGATGAGCATTGCATAATTCCAAATTATATTTAGCAATGTTGTAAATGGGAAGTGGGTTATTTAATATTTTTATCTTTGCATTAGCATTAGTAGGCTTAGATTGTTCGAGTGAATGTGTCACATTTAATGGCATTAGTATCGATAATATCTTGTATGACATGATAAAGTTTAATTCATTAATTAATAGAAGTTCCAATACATCTATGATAATCACAATAGTAATTAGCATCAAAAATTTACTATGAGGCCTTCTTACATTGACCTCAAGCAAGGGATAGAGATATATACAAGGTTGCACTCAATAAATTTTTTAAGCGCCAACTAATGTGTACAAGGAAATCATGTGAATTATCATCAAGAAGCATGTAACCGAATGTTTTTGGGTTCAAATACAACATTAACAATAGTTTTAGCATAAATATAATTGTCATTAGATGTGATTTGGATTTTCCTTTAAAAGTAGGTTTTCTTTTAAATTTATATGTAGATGTGTTGGTGGCATTGACACCATATTTGAGTTTTGTTCATGATAAGGATATTAGGTTCACACTCTTTTAATGGATACCATAAATGATCAAATGAGATGAAATTTTCAAAGACAATTGGTTCTTGCAAAGAGGCAAGAAGTCGTTATGTGAATAAATCGTGAAGTTAACTATCAACTAGAATATTGTTCATATTTGTAAGCACAATCGTATAACAGAGAACATGATCACTTATGTTCTCATTAAAATCTTGTCACATTTTAGACATTTGAGCATAATAAATCTTCTCCCGATATTATTAGATAATTATGTAAGGAATCGATTAGCTAGATGGGAAATATCTTAAACTAAATAAATGGGGAGATCATAGAACCATTGAAAGGAAAAATCTTAGAGGATTCTAGGATAAATCTTGGTAATTAATGTGTTATTATAAATATAATCCAAGCAAGTGGCACGGAAAGTAGAAAGGTGCTCTTTTGCATCACCCGACAAGGCATAAGAAACCACTTCAAGTATGAGTGGGTTATGAGGAAATAAAGTAGAATCCATGACATGAGAAAATTAAAAGGAACCTTGTTGCAATTGAAATATTTGACCTTCTAAACTATCTTCAAGGGTTTTAAAATTTTGTGTGTTAAAATAAAAATCATGTGAACCATTGTGAGTGTATAGAGGAGGTGTAGGAATAGAAGTGGACATAGGCATAAACATGGTAATACTTTAAGATGGGGCACTAATTTCCCTCGAGGATACATGTATTTCAGATGTATGAATAATAGATGTATCAAAAGGAGAATATGTATAAGGAGGTATGCTAGAAAGAAATTTCTCATTAGATGGTTGATCATAAGGTAGCTTGGTCGTAAGAAGAATTTTGATAATGGGTTCAATATGTTGAGGGTTATTGTGACATTATGTACAAAAATT
Source organism: Taxus wallichiana var. yunnanensis (assembly GCA_018340775.1). Lineage (NCBI taxonomy): Eukaryota > Viridiplantae > Streptophyta > Pinopsida > Cupressales > Taxaceae > Taxus > Taxus wallichiana. The sequence continues at coordinate 428,060,460 of CM031235.1, read as the reverse complement.
AGAAAGTAACTCAACTTGTTGAAGATCCATATTATTCTCACAATAAAAAAGGTGTTCACTATGTTATTACTAGTGTCGAAAGGACCTCATGGATGATAGGATCATTCAAAGAAGGGATGTCTTAGATATGAGTAAAGGATGAAGCCATAAAGATTTGATGTTTATAATTAGGAGAATAAATCTAAATATGGTTGATAGTTTAATGATTAATACTATTGCTACGCTGGAAGGGCATAAAAGAAAATCATACACAAATATGAAAATAAGACCTTAGTACATGAGGGTTTGAAATCAAGGAAAGTATTCAAACTCGGGTCAATTTCACTAAATGTTTACACCCTAAAAAATTATTAATGATATGTAATACAAAGGATGTAAATATTTTTATAGGCTAATTATTCTAAACTAATCAATAAACATTAACCATGCACTTCCTAAACAAAGCATTCAAACTTGCAACTATAATAAAACAATGAATCAACTAATTTAAAAACACAAAGGGATAATTTGTTAAGGGTACCGAGTGGTACAAAAATATCCGAGTGTGAAAATCAAGTAAAAGTGCTCTTTTGAATCTAGGAATGCTTAATATATTAAATTATAATTGAACACTACTCCTATGCAAGACCGTAGAACTATATCTCTGGGACAAGGAAAATCTTGACTACTTTTGTGTAGTCTTGGACATGTGTATAGTGTTTTGCATCATCAATTTGCCTTCAATTTCTTGGAAATGAGTTTCATTCATCATTTTAACTCACATAACTTTGACACTACCCGTAATGATCCGTAACAAATAGAAACCCTAAATACCGCAGAAAACTTCATTAAAATATTAAATAATGAAATGATAAATTAGTGTATCGATAGGTTAGACTACTCTTAACATTCAACTCTGTTGAACCAATCCAAGTGTTTCACTACATCACCTCGAATAAGAGAAAATATAATGTAGTTACCTAGTGTACGTGTAAGTGTGCATGCATATATAAGCTAACCCATTACTGAAGCTCTCGAGTCTCTTGACACAAAGATAGCATGCTAACTATAGAGTAGATAATATACCCAATGTGGTAATAGTGTGATGTGGTGTGTTTCATATGCTTAGATTAATTCCTTTTGTCTCAAAATACCTTTGATAATGTTTGAGTCAGTTTTCTTCCAAAGACATGGCTTTAGGACTTGTGAGCACTTGGAAATAAAGGAGGCTAGAATCTTGAACCTATTTTGAGTACTTGAATTGTGTGATGGTTTTATAATTGATGTGCAACTACTTTAGGAAGATTTAGGAGAGCCTTAAGTGTTTTAGTGTTGATATTTGAAATAAGAGCTTATGAGAATGCCAAAGTTATAAAGTGCAATTTAATTTCTTATATAGGATTTTGTGGGTTATACATTTGCAATATGATCGAGCTAAGGAAAAATAGCTGACTCACATAAAATTTTGAAATAAGAAACATAGTTGTTAGTGTATAAGGTATGGGACTGTACAAGTTGGCCAAGACTCGTAGTATGACCCATACCTATGTTGTGTCATCTCAAATAGGAAATTGGTGAAGAAATAGAAAAAATATGAGAATGATGCTGTATATGGATTATTGCTTTGGATAATTAGTATTTCCTGGAAAAACATTAGAAAAAAGTGTAGAGATGGGAAAGTTATGAGAGATATAGAAATATGTCAATTGATATTAGAATGTGAAAATTTGTCTTATAGAGTGGGAACAAAGTCAATTTCATCAATGAAAAAATACAAGTTACCAAATTTGAATGTCGAATCACTCCAATATCTAGATAGGGGGTTGACACTCATTGATTATATATGTGATACGAAGGTTGGTAGATATTTAGGTCATGTTGGCAACTAACTCTATAGGGCGAGGAAAGGAAACACTCCCCTACTGAACCCTTTTCCATAGATCATTGGACATAGACTGGATGGACATATACTGAATGTGGGTAGAAGACGAAGAGCCTTATATAATATATGAATTGTGGCTAGGTAGGGGAATAGATAGCATCTTCTCTTCTATTTCATTTCTCTAGATAGGGGCAAGTTTCTATAGACAGGGGCCTGAACCGGTGTAGTGTTATATGTGCTTCACATGCACTAGAATTACATAATTCACATTGTTTGTTGTGAATTTTCATAGGTTCAACATTTTATCATACTATATATCTTATTTTTCCTTAGATAAGGCTTATCCATTTACATCTGCTTTAGTTGTGTGATAACTATCTGTAATACATTTTTCTAAAGCTCCTCAACATCTACCCATTTTCTATGTACACTATCATTTAATCATGTACAACTTTTATACCTTCTTCTAATGCCTATAATTTTTTATCCATTTCCTTAACCACTTTTCTATGTCTTCATAATAATAATTTAGAGCAGTTGACCATTGATACAAATTTTTTTCTCCATTATATTACTTTAATATTTCATGAAATGTGTCTTTAATTTTATTCTAAACCATCTAAAGAGTAGTGACCTCTAACAATATTATTTCACCTTTTCCCAATTATTTTCATATATATTTTGTCCTTATTAATTTATTTTTCCCATCGACTTTAGCCACATAATTGTCAACAAAATCCTGCATGGACTCAAGCTTTTGAAATACATTATTGGAACTTTTATTTTTATATTAGAAGTCTTCCTCCACCTTATTCATTTTTATTCCAATATCTTACACTCCTCACGTGGTTGTGATTTTCCTGCAAAAATATTCTATATATGTTGAGCTTCGTGTTTCTCATTCTCTATACTATGAATAAACTAAGCGAAGTGGAGACAAAAAAATGATGCAAGCCTCTTGTAGCTTTCCAAGCAACCTTGAGTAAGGTTGTGAGAGCTTAGAAGTTGTGTAACATTTTGAATAACTGATTGTGAGTTCTCTTGAATGAACTCCAAAATGGGGATGTACCAATGCTACAAACATATTTTGGGAGCTTTCAATATGTAGATATTGGAGGAAAATTAGACCAAGTAATTGTGCTTAAATCCAAGAGGGTTGGATAGAGTGTAATCCTGCATTTTATAGAGTCAGAAGTGGTTAGAAGTTGGTTAAACATGGTTGAATGCACATTTTAAAAATAACATTTGAGGAGGTTGCAATAGTTATGGGACATTTAGGGGCAATAATGGAATTTATTAGTTCAAGTTGCATCGGAAAGGTGTTTATACATGCAATTCAAGTTCCCCCACCTTTCTAGGATTCTAGAAGTGTAGTTGACTAGGATGAGGATGTGGAGTCCAAGTGGTTGTTGACTAAGAATTTGAGTGGCAGTTGACTAGGATGTGCACACTAATTAATTAATTAATCATTTAATTAATAAATGATAATTAAACTAGCAAAATGGGTACTAGGGATTAATTTAATTAATCCAAAGGGTGCAATATGTATGATTTAATCGATTTAATCAATTAATCACAAATGGGTTAATAACATGATGTACTAGGATGGAATTGGGAAAAACTTTGTAATTTAGGATTTTTACACATTCAAAAACTTCAAATATTGTTATGGAAAATATTATCCATATCTAACATCCCATGTAAGGTAGCCTCTCTCCACATTTAATGAGATTTATCGTTCCTATTACAAGTTAATGCCAAGGGTACAAGAAATCAAGAAACTCAAAACTATGGGAGGGTTTAAGGCTACCTCCTTATGTGTATGATAATGGTAATGATGAAGGTATGGGAAAGAATGATCCTCTCCACAAAAATCTTTATGACATGTGTAACAAAGAGAAACTAACACAAAAAATATTAGCAAACAATATGGTGGGATGCTTTATAAGGTAATTCTCGAAAGTGAAAACTTCCTAGGATGAATGTTATCCCACATTGATAATAAAGATATATAAATGATAATTGATAGGAAGATGTAGATAAAAATATTAAATAGAGATCTAATCTAATCTAGAGATTCTTGAATGAATATCTGATAATATGAATGTTGATAAATAAAAAAATAAAAGCGCTTAGGTCGACAACAACCCAAAAGTGACTAGTATGGTCGACGGTGACTACTACAAAGATGATAAGAAGATATATAAGAATAGATTTAGAACCTAACCTAAGATGTTAATTCTGATCTTGGGGTAGTGAGAAACAGGAAGGATGTAAAAGAAGACTGGTGCGATGGAGACATTGATAGCTTGATGGTGGTGACTCGGGATGTATCGACAAAGAATGTTATAGAGAAAATAAGATTGGGGTTAGGAAAATAGGTGGCAAAAATAGAGCATCTTGAGTGATGGGGAGTTGTGAAAAAAATAAAATAATGCTATAAATAGAAAATAGATCTAACAAAGGTGTAGTCAATGGTGACTAGGACAAGTATATAGAGACCAATGTAGGATTTAAGATTTGGCAAACTAGATGGATGGGAAAAGGGACATGTAGAGGATCAGGAAGAGGTTGATGAACGAGAAGAGCTCTAGTGAAAGTTGTAAACCTGCAAAATAGAGATCTCTAAACAAGATTGAAAACATCAAAGGTCCATTGATAATATGGAAAGATTGTCAAAGAAGCTCTAATTTGGTGGTCGTTGATCAAAATGAGAAGAACGAGTAGATCAAGTTTGTAAGATATCTAGAAATCCAAAATTTTCCTTCACCTTGAGAGGAGGGATGGAGGTGTATAAATAGGGTCAATGAAAACCCACATGAGTCCCCGATGACTAGAGAATATGCACATTTTGTAGGTGGGGGTCAGATTTGATTTTGAAAAAAGAGGTAGTAAAACATCGAGAATAGAGTTAGCGGGATATTTTAGGATTACATGGTTGCATGGGGAGAAATAAAGGGGGTAAAGGGGTGATGAATAAGGGTAGTTTAAAAATAAATATGATAATATTAAGGTAAGGATGGGGGCTATTAAAGTAATATATGGAATACTAGATGGGATTAGGGATGGATTAAAGGGGGATAAATAATGGGGTTAAGGTATGATAACAAGAATTAAGAGGGGTGATGGGGTTTGAGAGGAAATAATAATTTTAGGAGGGAAATTGAGGTTTTAAATAGGAAGGGAGGGATGAATGTGTGAGATAACAATGAAGGGGAGAGAACGTGGGATGGGGGACAAGTGTACCAAAAATTATTGTCTATATTTGCCCCTTTTGTCAAGTGGCTTAAGTTTAAGAAATTCACAAGATAAAAACTAGAAATGATGATGCTAGATGATGGTTGAGGTGCTCCCCCTCAAAATAGGGATTGATGAGATAAAGGGGAGTCGATTATAAGTTTGAAAGGGATAGATGGAGGAATGAGAGAAAGAATGGAACGGGTGAGAAAAGAGATATAAAGATGCCCTAAGTCAAGGGGAATGACCATTAATGGGATAAAAATAAAGATTAAAATATGGCAGCGACTTTGGAAAAACATCTCGTAGGGAAACAACGCAGCCATTAATAGAGGTGATGTTAATAGCCTACAAAACCTATGATTCGGTAAAAATCATTGTGGGATGGAGGGAATCCAATGGGAATCTACTCAAATGGATGTGCAAGCCATAGGACCAATGAGTCAAAGGAATACATAAAAATACGTGTAAAAAATGTGAGGATGGTCAAAAACAACGGTCTAATAGAGGGTCAAGAAACAAAGCGAGGAAAAAAATATTATGCGTTATCCTTCAAGTGTGAGGAAGTGAAAAGATGTGTCCTAGTGGGATAGGGATGAAAGATGGCCACAACGGTGGGCTTTAAGATGAGTGATGGTGCCCCAAGAAGGAACATAGAGATGGTTGTAGAGTGGGCTACAAGATGTGATAAAATATGAGTACGGACATATAATCCAAAGGATGGGTTAAAGTGTGTTATTGGTGACACACAAACCTAAGGTGGAAGAGAAGATAGTTTGATGAGGTGATAGGATGAGATGTGATAAAAGAATAAAAATAGGATAGGGTCAACAGAGACTGGGTGAGTTATCAGTGACTTGACTTCGATCGAGAGTAAGTTGACAGTAACTGGGATCGGTAGCCTATATAAGTGTAGAAGCCACCTGGTAAGGCTCATTTGGATGAATAAAGTTGTGTCAATTAAGAGCTCTAATAGAGAGAAGATCTTGAGATTTGAGTGAGATGGAGGCTATAGGAGGAGGAAGGAAGTGCTAGAGGACTCAAAGGATTGTATGCGATTCTAAGACCTAGCTTTGTCTTTGAATTTTTTTGTTATTTTCGTATTTTTTAGATTTTGGATGGGCACCAAGGGGCGGTCGGCGGTGACTATACATGGTCACCGTCGACTATAGATAATAAGTATTGACCCAACTTGGGTGGTGTTGACCAGGGAAAAAAAGGGGCATCAATCTAAAGTAGGTCGACATCGATTTGGGTAGTATGGGATTTTATTAATGATGATCAAATGTTTATGTATGACTATTTGATTGATTTTGCATGCTAGAGACACATTGTATCTTAGAGATAGGGTCTCACTATGTTTGATTAGATTAGAGGGGATGTGATGGATGCACAAAGGTGGGATCACCTAGAGGTAGTTAGATTGGGAGGATTCTAGCACTATCATAGGATGCCTAGGGATATAATATTGATGATAGAACTTATTGATAAGTGGGATCCGAGGAATAACACATTTTGGTTCTAGACTAGAGAGATGATGGTTACACTAGAGGATGTGTACCATATTTTTATATTATTGATACAAGGGGAACTGATATATCCCATTATAGTAGAAAGGATGATGGGTGTATTGACATATTTTTTTGGAGCCGATACCCCATAGATTGTATTCACTTTAGGGAAATCCATATAGAGCGATAACACTTGGGAACTGACTGATTTGTATGATTATGATGGCGATTTCATGTTATGATTTACCATATTCTGGATGAGTGATATTTCCATGGACATTATTAGGGTTGTTTTCTGACATAGTGGAGCACATGATAGTGTTTTCATTCAAGACATCTCTCCGGCTCAGCTTATATCATGAGTTGTGGATGTATGTAACTAAGAGTATATCAAGACCGGATGTTGGATACTTACTTCATTATTAAACCTACAATAACATAGCTTTGGTATGGAATTCAAGGCTTCCATGGGTGAGTGGAGATAACATAAAACTATTTGTGGGTGTCTTGAGATAGAGGTTCAATGAGGTGCACGGGGACGGGGAGGAGCAAGGGGGAATGGTACAGAGGGAAGTTAGGGAAATTAGATGTGGAGGAGGTGAGATGGAGGCCATACCAAGGGTTCCCATCATAGATATGGATAGAAATCCATCTATTTGATATGAGGATGGTCATATGGGTATAGGGGAAGAGAGTCGAGAGATGGTGGAGGCATTCGGTTTCCACATGTGATGAGACATTTTGGGTTAGTACATACGGTGTTATGGGCACCAATTAGATATAGACAAGAGGATACAGAGAGAGATATTCCTAGTCCATTGATGGCATACCCATTAGATGAGGTAGGGGATTCATCAGATAGTGATTATGATGTGGGAGTTAGCGTGGGTTTTGTAGAGTGGATGGAAAAGAAGGCGGCAACCTAGGAAGTTAAGGAGGGCCACATGTAGGAGGGGAGGAGGCATAAGTAGGAGGGAGGAGGTAGTGTCATTATAAGAGGAGGAGGAAATGCCTAGGGGAGGGTTCATATGAGGAATTAGTGGCTAAGATAGCAATACTACATCTAGAGTTATAAGTTACCCACAGGAGAGGGATGTAGCATGATAGGAGGCCATGGGGTTGTGGATCGGAGAGATACTTGGCCATATAGCAATATGGATGGTACCTTATCAAGAGAGAGGGCTATAGGGCCAAGTATGGAGATCTTGTTATTATATCTAAGGTGATAGGGAGTGAGGAATAGGAGAATTTTTTTAGCTCCCATATCTCGCACCCCCTCAGAAAATCGGAAATGGGAATGTGCGGGGGAGGCTAGGAGATGGAGGGGGCCCTCATGAGATGAAATCTTGTAGCCGATGGGAATATATCCCTTTGGTCACCCATCCACACTTCCTAAGGGAGGTATGGGGAGATAGCGGAAGGGTGTGGTTATGGTCCCTACTACTTTTGACTTTTCCTAGGTCAAGGTGAGAGGACCTGAGAGTACAATCAAGGAAATATGGGGTTTGGCTGTATAGTCAAGATAATGTTCCGTAGGATCTGAGAAGATAGGTCAAAGTTGGATGTAACCACCAAGTAAAAATTTTACTCTAAATAGTGTTCATTAAACACTTTAAACACCCGAGAACTGATGAGGACCATTAGCGGCCAACGTTGGTCCGACATGCAAGTTTCATCTCAATGTTTTTGTACAAGTTGCATGAAAATTTATGATGAGGGGGCTTTGGATTGGGGGTGAAAACACATGAGGTATGTGAGTTGATAACAATTTTTCCTGGCATGGGTTGGTGGGATGAAAACCGGTGATCAAGTACCCGCATGAATGAGTTAAGGTTCTTTACTAAAGGGTCATTCATATTTTTGGTGGAGATAACAGGGGTTTCCAAAGGAAAGGCGGTAGAAAAAGGGGAAAGGATATCAAGAGGAAACGGGAGGGGGAATCCCAGAACAAAATTCCAACTACCGTATGTTTTTGTTATGCGAATGTGGGTGATAAGAATTAATAGGCCTCTTCCAAGAATTTGACCTACAGGGAAAGCTCTAGGAAAACCAAGATTCAATTTTTTGACAATCCAACTCAATACACCTAAGGTAAGATCATCTCATGCTAAATATTTTGGATCAAGGGACCCCTAAGAAATTACAAGTTATACCTCCAAATCCCACTTAGTCCGTAGGGATATTTTTATAGGCTTTAGAAATGAGGTTTTAATTTACCCCCAGAAAACATCAAATACTCATGCCCTTCCTAAAAAAGTTAAGCAAGTGTAGGATACATCAAAAATTGAGTTACATCCATGATTCACATAGAATTATAACAAAAATATGCACATCATTCCAACCTCAACATTTTTTAGCAGTAAAAAACAAAGAAATATCATGAATCTTGGTGATATTTCTAGAAGAACAACATTAAACCCAGAAAATACAAGGGGAACATATATTAATGATCTCAAAGCGTGTTAATGACTATACACAAGCAATCATTTTAACATTAATTCTTGATAATTGGGTTACACAGAAAAAACCTTCATAAAAAAATAGTCCTTCCTTCCTGTTAGCTATGCCTCTACAAATTCCCACCAAATTCCTTATCCCAAGAGTTTCCCACCCCTTTTCCACCTTGGCAAAGAACCCTCCTTTAAAAAAATATTATCTTTTTCTCCTCTCTCATTTTTTAAAACCCCTCATTCTTCTTATGTATCACCTTATCTTCTAATGTTTTTAAAGTATATTCTAAAGATACTAAGACAAATTGTCACCATTATCAATTGCTTAGGGCCCCCATGAAACCTACAAATGATTACTTCAAAAATGCTGCCAATTTTTCAACTTCCACCATGTCCCTCATATGTCATCATGACATATTCAAATATTTTCCAAGTCATGTCACATTTAATAATTAGAATTTTCCACATTTGTATAAGTGTGATGTGTCTAAGGTAACATGATAAGAAATTTTTGAAATGTTTGGGTGTTTAATCCTTTCTAAGTTACACATTCCTCATTAAGTTTTGATCTTCTTTTAAACCTTACACGTACCTATAAATCAAGAATGGGCATCACATTAATTAATGAAATGATGTTCCTTTTCCACTTCATGCTAGTGTCATGCTTATTTAAGTGATTTAAAAACTCTTCCATTATGTCGCCTATCTCTGTCTCAAAGTCATCTATAAAAATTATGAACCATTTTATTTTTTTTTGTTTCCTTCCAATTCAATATTTTTAGTATGGATTCATCTTTCTTGAGTGCTAGTTCATCAAAGGAGGAATTAACCCATATGGGACAATTATTTCAACTCTTAGGGCCAAATGAAACCCTAATTCACCAGGTTTTTTAGTATACCTAATAATTGAGCCAACCCCCAAACCGCCCTCATCAAGCTAGTATGGTATTGTCTTTCCTAAACCGCTCAAAAATGTGCACTTCCTTTCTAGTTTTCCAAATTATGCACTTTCACTTTTTCTGCCCCAAATTCCACTTGGATACCAAGTCCCTAAAGAATCATTGGTCTCATCACTTCCCTCATCTTTACAAAGACTCACTAGTATATGCTCAAGGCTTATTATACCCCTTACTTGCTAGAAAAATAGCTTCTCTTCTTGTTCTAGGAACAAAACCAAAGGTCGAAGGTTCCTCCTCATATTTGTGTATGATAAAAATAGAGGATTATCTTATAACATTAGAGTCCTCTATGGAAGACATCTAGGATTTTGTTGGGTTGTAAGACTTTTCATCTCAAAAGATGTGTTCTCTTCATGTCACCGCAGATTAGTGGAGTGACACTTGTGCTAGAGGCTAGTACACAAAAGCATATGATAGAGGGGGCTTGATCTACCTAAATAGGTGAAATAACTTTGAGCAGAGGAAGGAGCTGGTAGAGATCTTGAATGGGAAAAGGGTTAGCAATCATGTAATTAGCAATAAAGGCATGTCAAGGGGCCAAAGCGGGTGACATTCAATTCATCTTCAACATCATGGCTCATGATGACTTTATTCGGTGTAGGGAAGACCTACTGACGAATGTCCTAGTATTTCCCAATGATGATGAACTTATATTTGTCTCATTAGGTCCATTTTTTGTTATCGAATTCATGTTTGATAAAATTATATATACTTTTTTGTATATATTTTTGTGATAGTGAGACCTCGAAATAGAACCCCATTTTTTACTATAATCTGTTGTTCTGAATTATTTTATATATATTATGTGTAATTGTTACTTTAAACATTCAACAATATCCTTGTATTTCCTCGTTCTCTCTTTTTTTAACTAATAAAACCCTTGAAACATACATTTCATCTCATTTTTGTATCATTATATGTCATACTTAACTACACAAATATCATGGGAGAAAGAAACAAGCCTTGTTATTTTTTCCACCCTTTAAAGTTGGGTAAGACTACTTTTATTTATTTCATTCTACCCTTTGATTGGATGTCAAAGCTCGGAACACAAAACTCATGAGTTATTTCAAAACTCAAAAAAATTAAATCGGGCCTTCACCACAAGATGTTATTTCATTTTATGAATCAAACATGGACCCTTTCTTGGATACCAGAGAAAAACCACCTTTTGACCACTTTCGGATAAGGCCTAAAAAAGGATGACATTCAAATCAGGGTTCTGAGGGAGATTTAAAGTCTAGCTTTATTTTAGGCTATACAAGTCTATGAACATCTGGCCTTTTGGCTTCGGGGACATTCAACACTCACCATATTCACTTTTGACCAAACACATTTGAAACCCAAAATTTGCACTAATCACCAAATATGTGTCATTTATTAAGTATCTGAGAACTTGCACGAACCTTCATAACATCCATAGGACCCTCTATAGACTTAATGTAACATCCTCATTTTTATACATTAGAACAAGTAATTTTTTTTTTTTTTTGACAAATGCTTCCTGGTTCTAAATACATAATTTAGAACTCACAAATCAAAAACAACCATTCTTATAACAGATAACCATATGCAGCTGTAATGACTCGGAGTACTTCCGATCTATTCATTCCATGACTCGGTAATCTACCGATCTATTCATGAGTATCAAAGAGTTGGCGTTTTTATTTTAACACAATACTCTTGCAGTTCTCTTCCCTAATCTGGGATTTAGAATGCTCTGTCCAAGGAACCTATCTAAATAATTGTTACCATTATTCATCGGCATCTCATCCCTTAGACTAGGTGACTTAGGACAACGCAATCAGCAGCTTGCGATACTTTGGCCAAAGATTTGAAACATACTGCTTATGTCTCGTATTCCTTGACGGCATACTCATCAATCTGGAATATGTCCTTCACCCCATTCCTATGTTATGTAGAATGTCTTATACCGACTTCAAACTCTCCTGTCCCAATTTATTCACTCAGAATAGATTAGTAAGATGACAACGTTATAGGGATTATCCCAAGGACTAGGGATACGCCGACATACTAGGTCAACCCTATTTAATCCAAAGTGTGTCAAGATACCCCGAGTCTCCTCGGGCAGCCTTATAACGTGACCACATTCCTAATCAGTCCCGAGTAACTTGTTCAAGTTTAAGGTGTAAATCTTAACGATCAATGTAAAGGGTGTCGTCATAAGTCACTGCATTGTTGTATCTTCGAGAAGATCCTAATCTTCTCGAAGGTACAACCCTCGCAGCTTGAATTTTTCCATCAACCTTTAAATCCGCCTCGAAAAGATCTACTTATTGATAAGTGTTACACACATTGAGTTAAAATTATAATAAAAGACGCTCCCTTAATGTTAGTCTTTCCCAATCCCTGGGTTCCTCACCTTAGAATTACCTTTCTTAGTAAAACCCTTGACACAAGAGAAGTTATTAAGACTAGCGGTCCCTTCAAGGTGTTCATAGAATATAAATAATTCTAAATCAACAAAATTGGACAATAACCATCAACCTTCACATGAGATTGCTAACCAAACCCTTTTTAGGTTTATATCAGTTCTCATAACTGAATTTATATCTTACTTATTAGTATCGAGATATAGTGATTTAAGAATCCATTAAACGTTGTCTTGATTTAGATCAAGACTAGAAGTAATAATTTATTCAGATTCGTTTAGCTTCCTACTCAGTTTATTTAACCCTAGCTTCCAGAAAGACAGTGATCTAAATTCCAATTTAGCTTTAGATAGAACATACTAGAACTACTAACAATCATAAGTATTCAGTTACATAATCTTGCAAGTATACTTAGATAATCACAAAAGTCTCCAAATTATACAATAATAATAATGCTCTCAAGATCATTCAAACCAAAGAAGGTCAAACCATCAAGATACGAATACAAACACATAAGTAACAAATATCTCTTTTCATTCCTTTCAAGCTAATCAAATACATTTTATGCATTCAGCATACTTGATACAATACTCAACAGCAAAAGAACATCTTTCTTCAAGTAGTACATTCAGAGAATCATGCTGTAATTCATCATAAAACCAAATTAAACAATCTGAACATCCTATCAGATCTGCGTGCTTTTACCACTTACGGAAACCATCTGCAAAAATTGTCAACACGGGTCAGTTCGATGAACTGAGCATGATAAGCACTAATTCTTAAAACAATCGCAATCCACCAATTGTTTTCATTAAACAACCTGTTTAAATGAAATCATTTCACCAAACATGTAAACATATTCAGACTATGCTCTTTTGTAATTCAAACATGACTATAAACACGTAACTCATATTATAGTTACTAAATAGTCCTAGATACTTTTCATGTATTTCTTCATAAATGTTAGTGACCAAGAAGAACAAATGCATCTAAAACAACTATCCATCTAATCCCAAGGACAGCAAACATCATAGGACCATTACATTCAACATAATAAAATGAATATCATAATAATTCATGAATCCATCAGTATGTTAAAACAATTCCAACAGTTAGATAAAAATATATCAACATATACTTTACAGCAGAAGAGAAAGAAACCGAGACATTCAGATGTCCCTTCCCAACATGCTCATGACTGTACTGTCCACTTAAGAGTAATGCAATCACATTATACACCTGCGACTAAGCCAGTCGAGACCACAAGAAGATCTACAGTTCGTCAAAATACACAAATAGAAATTACCTTAACTTGGCAACAACACACAGTAGCTCTCGTGACAAGGCAGTGATGAATAATCCATCAAATAGACTCCACATAACCTTCCATATTAATCAACAAACGAGAAAATATCCAACGCCATCGCTTATCAAGGTACAGTTAATAGCTCTTTACTTCAGTCAAGCACACGACTAGATAGTCATGATAACAGAAGACATAATCATGCACAAACACAAGAGCAATCCCACTGAGTCAAAACACTCAGCAACATACAGCTCAATCTAATCCCTACTAACACAACGCAAGGACTAAAATCCAAGGCTGAAATCAAAAGAATAACCTTTTTATCACAGTCAAACAAGAGGCTAGATAGCATTAAAACAAATGACGTTTCCATATGCATACCTAGTGACATTCACACTGAATCCAACACAAACCTGCACAGCTTCATTCAACTGAAACAAATCTCCATGTTTATACAACATGGGTGTGAATTAGAAGATGCTTACCGGAAATAATAACCTCAACAAGGTCTTCATAAAGGTCATCATCAATTCATTATTTTCAACAAAGTTTCATCCAAGCCGTGATAGTGTGAATATAGCAAGGACTCATACAGAGTCGAGTTTAAAAAGAAAACACAGCATGGACAAGGTCAGTAGCCGAATTCCTACGAAAGCATTCAAGGTTTTCCACTAATTCAACACCAGCAGTTTTCACAACTAAATTTCTATAGAAGTCTAGATACAAGATATATGTTAAGGACTCAAACAGAGCCAATATCAATAGGTATTCACAACCAAGCTTATACAGAACTCGAATCACTGGTTACATTTCCAGATCTCCAACTGAGTCAATAAGCACTGTATTCACAAATAAACTTCTACATAAGTCTATATACAAGATATATGTTAAGGACTCAAACAGAGCCAATATCAATAGGTATTCACAACCAAGCTTATACGAAGTCGAATCACGGGTTCAATTTCCGTGATCTCCAACTCGAGTCAATAAGCACCGTATTCACAAATAAACTTCTACGAAGTAGTAAGATACAAGAAATAAGAACACAAGACCACAAGATTTTGATTAAACAATAAATGAGGAAACTCGCTCTGGGGCCCAGAAATATAAAACTTCCTTTCAAGGTGGTCAGCCTCGCTAATATGAATTAACACAAAAGACCGCAAAATATCAATTAAATTGTTTCGCTGAACCGGGTAGGGAAAGGCTCGGTTTTCTCGTTTTGATCGAGAGGAACCGATGCCGGTTATCATCGATAACCGATGCCGGTTACTAATAACCGATACCGGGGGTTCTAGGATCTTCTTGTAGCTATGGTGTTTGTAAAGGCTGGTTTATGGATGATATTAGGAAATGGGATGATTAGAAGCAAAAGAATAATAGCTTAGATGCAATGACACGTTGGGTAGTGATTCAAACGGATTTAGGAGGACCGAGATTCAAGAAGCATAAGAAATGTTATAACAGAGGACATGCAAGATGTGACTTACCGGTTTTGGCAAGATGCAAGTTGATCTCCTCTCAGAAAACACTTCTCGGTTTCTTTACTCGCCTCTCTCGCTCTGTCAAGTGAAGATCTGACTCGCTCCTCGCTCGCAATGCTCTCTATGATCCAAAAATCCTTCGACCGATCTCCAAAATGAAATTCCGATCCGTTGTTTTGGTTTGGGAGCCCATTTACAGGGAACCGATGGCGGTTGCGTAACCGACGGCGGCCGAGTAGAACCGCATCGGTAAGGAAAAAGTAGGCTATTTTTAGTAAAATAGCCCACCTTCCCCGCTTTCTCCCGAGAGATCAGCCATGGGCTTGGTCAAGTGGCTAGAAGGTCGGCTTTGGGTGCGAGTAAGGAGGCATTAGTTATGGGATGTGAGTCTGTACCAAGTCATGGGTCTTAATTAGGTTAGTTTAGGTTAGGGCTAGGTCATGATGAGGTGGCAAAGTGAGGTGGCGGGTAAGGTGATGTGGATTTATCAATTATAAGGTAATTAATAAATAATTGTGTAAGGTTTAGGTGATGAGGTTAGATCATGCGAGATGAGATGCGGGTCACAAGGGGTCGTAAGACACAAATTTGGTGTCTACATTAGCCCCTTATCATCGTGTAGCTTGTTCTCGTAAAGTCACGCGACAATAATATGAAGTGGTTTCTCATGTTAAGATATAGGTAATCCCCTCAAATCTATCACAGATTGAGTGAACGGGAAATCAGGATAGGGTCGATAAAGGGTACATGTCAGAGAGAGGATGGTAAGGTGGTGGGGTAGGTCCAAGGAAGCAGACGCATGTTGAAATGCAATAGACGACGAGGGTACATGATTTGACAAGCAAACCAAAGCAATGTGTAGGCAAAGGTCGATAGTTTATCCAAACAAGGGTGATATAATCCCGGTATCCAAGGCATAGGAAGTAGCTCCAGTGGTATATAACAGTGAGGTACAGAACGTTTAGGCATGTTCGGCAAGACACTCAAATGGTTGGTTTGGTTGAGATAAACGCACGGTCTAGGTCTAGGCAAAGTTGGTCGACGTATCAAGTCAAGGACCCTAATCATGCTAAAACACGAACAGTGAGCTCGATTGAACAAAAGGTACATGATGGATGGATAAAATAAAACGCTGATTGTGGGTATGGTATCAAGTGATACGCCTCGGGTCCTGGGGTCGTGCCAAGTGGTTGGGCGGGGCCCCGGGTCGTCGGTTAGATGGGTAGGTGAGGCCTTGGGTCAGCAAATTGTTAGGCGAGAGGCCTCGGGTCGGGCCGGATGGGTCAGGTTGAGGCCTCGGGTCGGGCCGGATGGTCCCGATAGGTCGAGGCCTCGGGTCGGGCCAATGGGGGCGAGGCCTCGGGTCGGGCCAAATGGGTAGGGCGAGGCCTCGGGTCGGGCCAAATGGTAGGGCGAGGCCTCGGGTCGGGCCAATGGTAGGTGAGGCCTCGGGTCGGGCCAAATAGGTAGGTCGAGGCCTTGGGTCGGGCCAAATGGTAGGGCGAGGCCTCGGGTCGGGCCAAATAGGTTGGTGGCGAGGCCTCGGTCGGGCCAAAGGTAGGCGAGGCCTCGGTCGGGCCAAATGGTAGGCGAGGCCTTGGGCCTCGGGCCAAATGGTAGGGCGAGGCCTCGGGTCGGGCCAATGGTAGGCCGAGGCCTTAGGTCGGGCCAAATGGTAGGTCGAGGCCTCGGGTCGGGCCAAAGGTAGGTAGGCCTTGAGGCCTCGAAAGGGCAGGCCTTAGGCGAGGCCTCGGCCGGGCCAAATGGGTAGGTCGAGGCCTTAGGTCGGGCCGAATAGGTAGGTTGAGGCCTTAGGTCGGGCCAAATGGTAGGTTGAGGCCTTAGGTCGAAATGGTAGGTCGAGGCCTTAGGTCAGCCGACGTGAACAAATGGTGTGCAAAGAAAGGTGGATAGAGGCGATATTGGTGAAAAAGAGGCAAGGAGTAAATAAGGGCAAAGAATGGGGTGAAAGTTGGGTAGAGAACCGATGTCGATTCTCATGATGACCGATATCGCAAGGGACCGATACCGGTTCCTTAGGGCAAAATGAAACCGATATCGGAAAAGGCGAAAAACCTATAAAAAGAAAAATACGGCTTTTCATTGTCACTTTTGTTATTTGCAAAACCAAATCGACTTGTCCGACGTGGAGAGTTGGGATTAGAGGCTCGATTGAGTGAGGTGGAGCTATCAGATTGGCAAGGAGAGAGTCTGATAGGGGCCCGATTAAGGAGGAGGCAAGAGCTGATTGGCCGGGACCCAAGCAGATCGTGATCGGAGCCACGGCACAGCAGAGGAGCCGGAGGGGCCGGACCACCGACCGCCACCACCCATCCCACCACGACGACGTGTCGTCGTCGCAGATTCAAACTCTTTAATTTGGTGATTTGGTCAGATTATGCTAAATTGGGGGTTTGGGTAGAATTAACCTTTTTTAGGAAATAATGAGAAAATGGAAATGATTTGAAAAAGGGAGAGGGTAGATAGGCTAGATAGGCTAAGGTGGGTAGGTGGGTAAGTTTTTAGGGTTTTTGGGTGGGTAGATGGGTAGAAATAGGTAAAAAAATGGGTTTTGGGGCCGCGCGGGGTTCGGCCCGGAGAGGACAAAGGACCGATGTCGGTCACTAAGTCGACCGGCACGGCCGCACAATTTTAGGGAAAGGGAGGGTTGCAGGTGACCGGCGCTGGCCATGTATGTATCGGCGGCACGCATGTATTTTTGGGGGTTTTGGGTCAGGGGTGGGGGTGGGTTGGGTTGGGGGTGGGTTGGGTCAGTGGGTTTGTTTGGGTTGGGGTTTGGGTGGGGTTGGGTGGGGGTGGAGAAGGGTTGGTTGGGGTTGGGTTTTGGGTTTTGGTTTTGGGTTTTGGGTTTGGGTGGTGGGTGTGGGTGGGGGTGGGGTGGGTTGGGTTTGGGGGGGGGTTAGGGGGGTTTTGGGTTTTGGGTTGTGGTTTGGGGGGTTGGTGTTGGGGGGTCAGGTTGGGTGGGGGGTTGGTGGGGTTGGGGTTGGGTTTTGGGTTGGTGGGGTGGGGTGGGGGGGGGTCAGGGGTGGGGAAGGGTTTGGGTGTAGGGTTGGGTTGGGTTTGTGGGTTTTTGGGGTTTTGGGTTTTGGGTTGGGTTTGGGTTTGGGTGGGATGTTTGGGTTTTTTGGGTGGGGTGGTAGGTCACAGAGGGGGCAGTAGAGAGTCGGTGGTATGGTCTGGGGATAAAAAGGGGTGTTTAGATGATAAAGTAGATGTTGTAATAAAGAGTAGGTCTAAGGATGTGGGTTGGTTTTGCACAGCACGCGCCAGCTGACGATGCGGATAGATGCCCCCGCACTGCTGGTGCGGATGAGGCCACACGTATCTCGCGGCTCATCGGGCCATCATGCGCGAGGTGGGACTCGGTGGAGTCCAGAGGCACAGAGCGATAGAGAGAGATCACACCGATGGTCGCCCTCATCGAGAGATGGGATCCGCGACCAATGTGTTCCATCTCCCGACCGGGAGATGACCGTCACATCGAGGATGTGTATCGCATCCTTCGCTTACCTATCGAGGAGAGAGGCAGCCTTCCGTAGATTCAGAGATCACATGGACAAAGATATACGCAGTTTTTGGGGATGCAACCGCGCCACCGACCTACCATAGCGCGAGTATCGGTACGGTGACATGTACCGCGCATCGACACGAGACACGACCGGGCCGTGTTGATGATGGTCGGGATCACCCGCTTCGCCTCCCGACTCGAGGGAGGCCGCTCCCACGAGCATTGATGGGGGTACCGCTGAGATGGTGGAGGAGCACACCACACGCCCGGGCACCAAAGATATCCGTGCAATTATACAGGAGCTATGGGGCTATCACGAGGAGGCGATTTGGTATTTGTTCTACATTTTTGTCAGATTGTTGGGCATACGAGCACATCGTATGCATCAAAGCCAAGAGGGTTACCCCAAAGCAGCCTGTGGCCACAGTCATATACCGATATGGCTTTCGTGAGGTGGTCAGGGTCGTGGGGCCACCACGAGCAAGCTATGGCAGGTCGGGATGTGGCATACTATGACATTTGCTAGAGGGCCTTACAAAGAGAGACATTGTATGGAGACCCTACAGAGGTCACCATCCCGGCAGAGGAGCCCGCTTACAGCTGCGCCCTAATCCAAAGACACATTCCTGATAAAGCAGACGAGGCCAGAGAGTACGAGCGATACCCCCGAGAGGGTACGCAGCAGATGGGGCCGCGACAGACGAGCCACCTCCCGTCCTCAAGACAGAGAGATGATGTAGAGGCCCCACCGCCCGCACCACACCTTTGATCCGATTGGGTAGCAGAGAGGCCAAAGCAGTGAGGGTGTAGATGATGCCGGGTGCACGGAGCATACAGGTGTGGTGGGTCAAGGAGAGCAGCCAGATAGTACCGCCCGCACACCTGCACTTGGGCACAAAGATAGGAGAGAGAGATCAGCCAGGGGTCAAAGCAGCTTTTACAGGGGGCAGCTAGCACAAAGACAGCACGTATATAGGTGTCTTACAGTAGGGGCAATAGCCCTGTGCTCAGCATGCAGCATGTGCACAGCAAAGACCACCACCAAAGACCACACCCACAGCAGCAGTGCACAGCACAGCAAAGAAGACAGTGCCAAAGACCACCACCAAAGAATGCAGACACACCACAAATTTCAGCACAGTGTGCAGTACAGTACCACACACCACAAGCCACACACCACCACCACCAAGACCAAAGACAGTGGGGGGGCACCGGGTAGTAGGGTGTCAGGGACCAGCCCCAAGACTCGGTGGCTCGAGAGCGCTATATGGAGGCTAGAGCGAGGCCCGATACTATCAGATATTCTTGATGGTACCGGGCTGATTATCACCCTATGCGGCACATAGAGCAGAGCAGAGACCTCTGAGCCGAGGTCTCAGGAGGCGCAGCCACACCGGGTGGGTCCGTCACAGTGCAGGAGGCGAGAGGCACCACAGGACCAATGGGAGAGGTGCCGAGGGCGGGGGGGAGAGCCGAGAGATCCTGCACATGGTGTATTTAGATATGATGGGCACCGGTCTCGCGAACCGGTGTATTGATAGAGGCCTCATGCGTGCCTATGTATTATTCATGTATTCATTTATTCATTTATCAGATACCGCCTCGCGAGCCGAGTAGGGGTCAGAGAGTGGATACCGCCCTCGCGAGCCGAGTATATATCTATTTTTGATACGAGGGACCGCCCGCGAGCCGAGCCGAGATTTTTTGACAGCTTATCATGCCTCGCGTGCCGGCTTGGTGGGATTATGAGATCACAGAGGCCCCGATGTAGGGCACATTGTATTTTTGAAAATTTGTATATATATAGAGACGATGTTTTGATCCACATGCAAAGGTTCAAAATGTGTTTAAATATTTTGTTAATGGTCAAATATATAATGTATGATAAGTTTTAGTTGACATGTTGATAGATGGATGATGTTGATGTTTTTGTTTTTTTGCACGTATATATGAATGTCAGGTTATGTGATGAATTGGTGGTTTTGTGACATTGTGATATATGTAACTGATGAGTTGGATCCAAATGATGTATAGATTGATAGTTTCTTGATATCCGTAGTTGATGGTTTGTGTATTTGTATAAAATAAATGATGTTAATGAAATTGTAATGCTATGTGTGGTGGATGAACAAATGTGGTAAATTGTGTTGTTTATGCAGGAAAAGAGGCGGGCGCGACAAAAATTTAGGTGAGAAATGAAGAAAAGAACGCTGTTGAGAAAAGATAGGTGTGTAACCGATATCGGTTAGGGAACCGATATCGGTAGCTGATAGACCGATATCGGTTAAGTAACCGATACCGGTTATTTAGGTATGAGCTTTTCTAAAAATAGAAAAGCTAGGGTGGCAACTTAAGTTTTAATTTTAGAGCCACGCAAGAGGTTAAATACGCGAACGCGACGCTTTTGACGACCGAGACAGTATTTCGTGATGAGAGATTTGAGTGATAAGGAGAAGAGAGACAGAATTTGTATGAGAGATTTGGGTGATAAGAAAAGAGACTGGGAAGGTGAATGCGATCAGAGATTCAGAAAGTAGAAAGGTGAATTTGAAAAGAGTGGTGATAATGGCAGGACGAGGAGAAACATCCAGCAGGCAGGGACAAGAGGGAAGACAAGGGCCACCTCAAGCTACTGCAACCCCAGAGGTAAATGTTTTGGTTGTGATTTGATTTTTGCATGTGTTATGAATAAGAGATTAAGTGGGTAGATATGAAGAAGAAAACATGATAAAGAAGGGTTATAGGTGAGGTAAGTGTTACGTGGTAGGTAATCAAGGGTTTCGGGTATGTCTCGTATACAGAGAGGAATAAACGAGCAATTTATCGTCGTAGGTGGTTGTTTTAGGCAAGATGTATGTAATCGATAAAGTGGACCGGTAAGCGTTAGGAGAACCGGTATCGCTTACTCAACCGATATCGGTTATGTATAACCGATACCGCCATCGGAGGAATTTCCGTATGTTTGAAAACCCCGACGATTGAATGGTTGTTTGTTGTTTTGGTGTACGCAGCAGCAGGGCGGGTTGAGGATGAATGATAATGTGCCAAAGACATTGTCACGAATCCGAGCGGATGTAACACCAAATGAATGGACATTGATAAATCGCTTGGGGTTAAGTGAATCCGCTATTATTCACGAATCGCACGTAACCATGCTATGTCATGCAGTATTGATCGAGAGATGGAATCCCGAGACAAATACCTTTATCCGCCAACAGGGGAGATGACAAGAATATCGAAGATGTGTTTCGATTTTGAGACTCCCTATTACAGAGAACCAAGATATCGTGCACTACCTAAGCGCGGCACTGGAGCGATAACAAGCAGATTTGGTCCATACGCACGAGATTTGACACAATGAGAGGTTTATCCTTTACGTATGGGGTAATGTATGCAAAGACACCCCGAGGAGACAAGGTTAGCAAGTGATATTAATGATAGCGGTAGGGTATTATGCATTACCGAGGGTAAGGAGGAAGATTTCCAAAGGCATTGATGTGTGTTATCCGGGAGATGGTAGAAAGGAACGTGACGCTTGCATGGGCACCGCATATTTGGCGAGCTATACAGGGGTTTATGGGCTTGAGGCGAAATCACAGACGACACCGGATTGTTCATACTTATTACACTCGTTGGGCCTATGAGCACATTGTTTGTGTGCGACCAATAGGCCAATCCCATCCAAAGGAGAGACCGGAGTACAGAGGTCGGGATTCGACGATGGGTCCAGACATGCAACAAGAGGCCGATCCCGTGCCGTGACGGGTGATATTGAGTATTACAGTGTGTATGGGAGAGAGTGACGGTCATGATATCTCGCTGAGGCCTTACGGAACTATATGGTAACAGAGAGCATAGCCCGAGGAGTTAAGGGGTGTAGAGCGAATGAGGTGGATCGCAGGCACAGCCGGTGAATATGAGAGGATTCCTATAGATCGCGTGCGCGACAATTTGATTTGTGCAGATATACCCCGGCTTATAGACCATATATGAGGATCGACGCCGAGGCAAAGATTCTCACCTCCCCGCCAACACCTCCGTAAGGGCCTCAAGAGGTAAAAACCGATCGATCGCAGGTAATGGATGCGAAACGACAGAGGCCTATAGATTATGGTGGGTAGCAGAATCGCGAGGTGTACGTGAGCGCCCGACATAGCGGTGATTACAAAGAGAGGGATCGTCTCAGCAGCTTTGTTCAAAGAGCTCCAAACGCAGTGAATGAGACAAGAGGATTGTTAGTGGTCATGAGTCACTAAGGAGAGACTAGAGGCTGGAGTCCTCCATGCGAGAGGGCGTATTCATATGTTACAGGAGAGATTGGCAGATCAGTGGGCGGTACCAATAGCCGTGGTACCTTTGAGGACAGAGAGGCCCGGCGAGAGGGGTCGACGATCACGATCATCACCTAGTTCGGGATGAGGCGTGAGGGTCTGAGTAAATGTTAGCAAGGTATAAGAATAAATAAGAGTACCGACCTGCGTGTCGATGATAGAGAAGATGTATTTGTTTAACATCTAAATAAAACGAGATATGTATGTTGATTTGAGTTATAATAATAAGAATGTTTTCGTTTTGACTTTCGGTGTTTTGAAAAAGGATAAAGAGGAATGTGATTAAATAGAAATACACAAAAATATTTATATTTACCACACATGATAGGTTATGGTAGGGGATGGTCGAGCTAACCTTGGGAGACCCCATGTCTCCGAAGTGCTGCCTACATAGCCCATTGCACAAAGCAAGGAGGGGCCTCAGACCGATGTAGTTCTCCCTTAGGATCAGGGAGAGGCGAATTCAGGCAATTTGGTACGGTTTAGGCAATTGGTTGGTTGGTAAAAATATTAAGATTAGTAAAGGTAAGGTTGATGGTGTTGGTAATGAATTGGTGATGTTGTAAAAGGTATAAGGGAAGCGAAAGTTAGCCTACCCAAGTAGTAGGGAATCGTGTCCTGATTAAGGTCAACACACAATCCTAGATGCGAGGCAAAGCAGAAAGAGTGCTCCGTAGATGAAGAGAGCTAAACAAACCACACCACGTAGAACGAGCTTGGAGCCCTAGGTACCGTGCATAGACGAGAAGTCAATAGGTGAAAAGAGTCAGTGTGATCACAATATATCGAGCGTACATTACGTCCCTTGAGTCAAACAAATGGTGAGGTGAGGTGGATGGTATAGCCGAGGTAGAGAACTTATTACAAAGTGAGTGTTCTACAAAAGAGAACCTACCCTAAATAGACAAGTCCATGACTCAAAAGTTCTTTTGAATGAGGCTTTTATTTTATCAATGTAGACCGATCGATGCGGAAGTCTACAAGGGATATTGATTGTATTATTCTTGAGGTCTTCACGGTTTCGATCAATGCGAAACTTCGATAAAGGCTGACTGTGTATAGCTGTCCTTCGAGGGAGCAGTCTATTTATAGTAGCAGATATGATTTTAATGCATAGCTGTCCTTCGGGGGAGCAGTCTATATATAATAGCAGCAATAGTTCGGCATATAGCTGTCCTTCGAGGGAGCAGTCTATATTTAATTTAGATGACTAGATGTTCTTTTGGCGTGAAGCATCTAGTTTAGTAGGAAGTTTGACTCAAGAAAATCCCATAAGAATACGGCTTATTTTAATACTTTGAAGTCATGGACTAGACTAAAAAGGGGAAGGCATCATCAAGGGGAGGTGAGAATCAAACTATGTGAGCTTGATTGTTATTATGAGGTGTAGGAAACAGAGTGTATGTAGTGGTAAGTGAGCTCAAGGGACGAGCGGCAGGTAGATAAGAAGTGATATAACACTAATTTCAACAGTAGAATGGTCGAAGATGCAAGGCATTAAGGGGTTCAGGCTCAGGTTTACCATTGCCGCGAGCTAAACGATAAGTACCGATCCATAGGTGTGAGTGATTATATAAGGCCCAATCCAATTGGGAGCAAATTTTCCACGTTTGCTCTTTTCTAGTTTGGTTACATGTTGATTCTCTTTGAGGACAAGATCACCAACCTTAAAGGTACGCTCATGAAGTCGCTTATCATAAGCACGTTTAATGCGTTTTTGATAGATTTGAAGGTGATCAAGAGCTGTAAGACGGCGCTCACAAGAAGCTCCAATTGGGCTAACCGCTTCTTGGCGGAAATCATCGCTGGTGAGAATATCCCAAGAGATATTCTAAGGGAGGGTATTTGTATTTCGAGAGGCAAAATAGCCTCGGTACCGTATACCAAAGAAAAAGGTGTGGCATTAGTAGAGGTACGAATGCTAGTACGATAAGCCCAAAGGGCAAAGGGAATGTGATCGTGCCAATTTCTTCCGGATTCATTGACAACTTTCATGAGGATTTTGGTTAGTGTTTTATTAGAGGACTCGGCTTGCCCATTGGCTTGTGGATAGTAGGGTGATGAGAAACTAAGTTTGATACCAAAGTTGTCGCAAAGGTCTCGCAACAACTTGTTTTTGAAAGATTTTCCATTATCTGTTATCATGCGATGAGGAACACCAAAACGACAGATAATGTGGTGGTTAATGAACTCGACAATTTTTTTCTTTTTTTTGATTGAAATGAGTGGAATAGCCTCCACCCATTTTGTGTAATATTCGGTCGCTGTGATTATCCAACGGTGACGCTTGTGAAGAGGTCGGGTGAATCTCACCAATAAGGTCTAAACCCCATCATGAGAAGGGCCAAAGATCTCGAGCGACCCGGAGCGGTGGCTAGGAGTATGTTGAAGGTCAGTATGTTGTCGACACATAACACAACGCTTAACATATTCGTAGAAGCAATCGTTATCGAGAGTAGGCCAATAATAACCAAGGCGAAGGATTCGCTTTGGCCACGGCAAGGCCGCTAAAATGTCCACCACAAATACCGCCATGGACCTCGCTGGATGGTATGAGTGGCCTCCGCGCCGCTAGACAAAAAGGAGGATGCCATCAAAGCCACGTTTATAGAGGAGTCCCCCATGACAACATAACGCGAAACACTTTTAAGAAAAGCACGCTTGCCGCTACTAGTAAGGTCAAAGGGGAGGACAGAGATTGTAAGGTAGTCGTGAAATTGGTGGTACCAAGTATCCCGCGAACTAGTAGACACAAAGATTTATCATACAAACTACCGGGGTTGAATAGATGGGGCAAAAAGTTGTGGACCACAACGAATAATTCAGAGTCAATATGGTGCGCGGGAATTTGCAGGCTAGGCAAGCCATAGTGTCCGCAAATTTGTTAGGGAGCGTGGAATGGTTTGTAGATAATAGTGAGTAAATAAGGCTAGAAGTGAATCCACGTAGTGTTTGTATTTTTGAAGTTCCTCATTTTTGCATTGGTAGACGCCCATAACTTGATTGACTACCAATCGAGAGTCGCCAAAAAATGTTGATAGATTTGATGCCTAAGTGTAACGCAACTGAGACCTGTAACAAGGGCCTCGTATTCCGCCGTATTATTAGTGCAAGGGAAATCGAGTCGGAATGAAAGAGGCATAGGTTCAAAGGCGAGAGGAATGAGAACAACGCCGCTCCTCCGCCGCTACCGGCATTTAGATCCATCAAGAAGAGGGTCATTGGGTACGACTCCTCCGTGAGGGAAAGAGTAGCGATGAGTTCGTCTTGAAATGTGAAATTGGTAAATTGTTCCCTGTAAAGGAGCTTCGCAAGTTGGTCTCGCGATGGTTTGTCCTTTGATTGATTTCTCGTGGACAAACTCAAGGTCGAGGTCGGCGAGAAGCATGAGCCATCCGCAATGCGTTGGTTCGATGAGGTTTGGCATACATGTAATGGATGGGGTCTCAGATTGGTGATGACGAAAGTCTTGTGATTTAGAAGGTAGTGTCGAGTTTGGTGGCCACGAATGATAGGGCTAAGGCACAATTTTTCTATATGTGTGTACCTAGTCTCATAGTCCACCAAAGTACGACTTATATAATAAACGGCTTGTTCACGATTCTCGTAGTCACGATGTGCAAGCATGGCTCCTACAAAGCATGGTCGGTGGCGAAAGGTAAAGGTAGAAAGGGCGGTCGCCTTGGGGTGGGATAAGCACGGGTGGTCGCAAGAGATAGGATTTGAGAGCTTCAAGGCTTGGTGACATTCTTCGCCCATCGAATGCAATATCCTTTTTAAGGAGGTGATGGAAAGGTCGACATCGATCCGAGAGTCGGGAGATGAAACGCCGATAGATCGAGCTTACCTTGTAAACTACGCAATTGTTTGAGATTTTTGGGTGGGGCATTTCTAGGATAGCTTTGACTTTAGATGGATCGACCTCAATGCCACGCAAAGAGACGATAAAGCCAAGAAGTTTTCCCGAAAGAACACCAAAGACACATTTCTTCGGTCAAGGCGATGACATATCAATATTGTAACAAAGCATCAAAATAATGGTTAAAACATCGAGATGTTCACTACGATGTTTAGACTTGCCGAGAAGATCGTCGACATAATCTTCAAGGATAGTGTGCATAATGTCATGAAAATGTAGGTCATAGCCCGCCGATAGGTAGCACCAAAGATTCTTAAGGCCAAATGGCATGACACGATAAATGTAAGGTTCCCAAGGAGTTATGAAGGCAGCTTTTGTGTTGATCGGGCAGGGCAACCAAAATTTGGTCAGATCCTCGAAAAGCCATCCATGAGAGAGAGCATCTCATGACCTGCGCTTAGATCAACAAGTTGGTCAATGCTAGGTAAGGGGAAGTCATCCTTAGGGCAAGCGAGGTTAAGATCCCGGAAATCAGCATATCCGAAGTCCCCCTGCCGCTTTAGTGACAGTACGATGTTAGAAATCCATTGAGGATAGTCAATAATAGCAAGATGAAGGAAACAGAAAAGGAGTCGCTGAGCTCCTTTTGACCAAGAGAGCAATGCGTGGATGCATTTTTCTCAATTTCTGTTTGACTGGTTTGAATCGGGGTTTAGGTGATGTTATGGACGGCAATGGTAGGATCAATTCCCGGCATGTCAGCCGTAAGACCATGCGAAAGCTTGTCATGAGCACGAGAAAGGTAGTAAAGGCGGCTTGTTCTCGATGTGTTAAGGGATTGTCCAATCTTCACAATGTGAGGATCCTCCTCCGTGTGGATGTTGATTTCTATGGTAGATTGCTCAAAGATGGTTTGGGTTTCAGATGGTAAGGCTCTGGAATATAAGAATCATCCGCGCCAAGGTAAGTGAGGATGGAGTCATCATCCCGCATTCAACAACATTAATCAAAGGCGAATCCTCTTCGATCATGTCCGGATACGTAGGGGAAGAGAAGATGGGTCCTCATTATCGCGCTGATAAGTGAGAGGACCTATGAAGATAGCATTTATGAAAAAAAAAAAAAGTTAGGAGGGATGGATTCAGTGGTCTATAGATTCTGGGTGATGATGGCAAAAGTGGTGATGATGGTTTGGTAGGGGCGACGCCTTCTTCTTCCAGATACAAATGACAGAGGTGTCTCCCGTGGTAGGTGTTTCGGGAAAACCGAGACCACTACGATCATTATGTTTACGGGTAGTCACGGAATGAGTGTATGTCGGCCTTGTTCAGAAGACCAAAACCAAAGCCTTTCCAAGCACAAATGAGTCAAGAAGGTGAGGGCGAAACGACGATTTGTCAAGTATTGAAAATCGGATTGGAAAGGAACCACACCAAGAGGAGGTTCAGGGGTAATGGAGGATGCGTCAACACCCCCATACGTTAGGTTAGTGCGGCAATGGGGTGGTCCGTAAGAGATTATCTCCCCCACGCGACGGTCGTAGGTGGGATGTGCATGTAATTGTCCGTACTCCCGGGGTAGGGAAAGAACTAACGCATATATAGGCGGTACTCCCCAGCCAGTAAGGCGCCGAAAAAACATCTACTAAGGGGTCGGAGGTTGGAATGTTAGTCATGCGGGAAGGGAAGTGGTTTTTGCGATGGTGGTTTCATCACCAAGGCGTAGGCGCGGTTGAGGTGGATGGTTGAGGTACATTCAAGAGGATGGTCAGTTGAATGTATGGGTGTCTTGATTGGTATAAGCACATCGTTAGGGCGGTATAACATATTGCAGGTTTTAAAGGGGGAGGGTCACTTTTACGGTGTAGGACTTCCCTCGTACTCAAATTTTATGCATCTATGTAATGTCGAGGGAACGCATCCCATGGCTCGATCCAAGGACGACCCAAAGAATATATTATATCGAACTCTCCCTCCAAGACATAGAAGAGTTCGGGTAAAGTACGTGGTCCTACCCGAATGTTGAGGATCACGGTGCCTAAGGTAGAAGTAATAGCGCTATCAATGACCGCAACATGATGGGGTTGGCACACATGCAACTAGAAGGGATATTCATTTGTTGGAAGGCTTTTGAAGAGATGATGTTTAGGCTGGCGCCCCTGTCAATCATAACGCGACGTACCCGGATATCCCGACGTAAGCGGAGATGAAAAGGGCAGGGTCAGGGTCTTCTGTACCAAAGTCAACAATTTCATCTTCCGAGAAACTAACTGCAGCGGCTTGTTGTACAGAGACAGAAGTGGTGGGGGAGATGGATTGTTTGGTGAGAGAAGCAACGTGATTGGGTGTTAGAATGGAGGCGACAGGTAGGGTTTCATTAGGTAAAACCTCTATCCCTTGAAGGATCTCAACGAGAGCTTGTCGATGAGATTCAAGTCCGAATGAGATCATACAAAGTCATTTTTACTGCGATCGGGTGAAGCCGTTTAATCATATTTCGGTGGGCAATGCCATTAGAGACGGATAGGCGGGTCCGCGAATGACCACTTTAGGTGGTGGTGCAATCGGGATGTTCGACGAGAAAGAGATGCCGCAGTGTGTTTTCTTTGCTTTCCCATTGTTTTTCCGCCTCGAGTAATGACACTAATCATATTAATCTCGTAGACCCGAGATGAGGAAGATGGTCGGGATAACTCATGGTCTTCAAGAGGTGGGGTCAGAATAATGATAGATCTTGGTGAGGCGGGGACAGATGGTATAGGAGAGGGAATGGAAACTAAAGGTCTCTCCCTTCGTAAGTTGTCTTTCTTAATCTTTCTATCCGGGAGAGGTGACTCGACGAAGGATGGTTTTTAGAGCTTTGCATCCCTCCACATCATGTCCCGTGTGTGTGTGATAAGCGCAGATTTTAGACTCATCGTAACCCATAGGTCGGGGTTTAGACGGGTCATAAGGTCTAAGTGGAGGTAGGGAAATGGTCGCATTCTCCACCAACATAGCAAGGGATTTTGGCGTAAGATCCTTTGAGTGGGTCAAAATCGGAAGAGGATGAGGGTATTGGTCAGGCGGGTTTTGGTAATGTTTGGGCATGATTGGTTCGCACGGGTGGTGGTTTAGCCGAGGGGTGTTGATACGTGGTTTTTACTAAACGTGATTTCTTCGGCAGGCTTATGTTGATGATGAGGCCGCAGATGATGTGGTATCGTAAAACAACCACGGGAAATAGGAGTGACCGAAACAAATCTTTTGATGATGGAATTTGTTTAGGGTTGATAGGTGGACAGATACGCGGAGTGACGGTGTTGCTATACCCCGAATTTCTCGTATAGGTGCGGAAGGCGAGGTTGTTTTGAAGAAAACGCAGGAGGTATGATATATTGATGTAAGGTAGAGGGATGGGGTCCCAATATGGAAGGTAGGTATGACGATGATGGTTTTGATTGTGATAGGGGCACGGATTGAGTTTGTCTCCTAGGTGGCGGGACGGATTTATTTTTGATAGATCGAGTCGCTTAGGCGGGTGCGTTAGACTCGGGCATTGGTGAGGTCCCAAGCGTAGGGGAAGATCTGGTTAAGTTGATAGAAGTGGACGGGGCATTTGGTAGAGGTGAGGGGGGTGAAGGTGAGAACAGGGGCATTTTAAGCTTCTGTAAACACTTCGGGTATATGGTGGAGACATCAGATCACCATTTGCATTTGAGTAGAAAAAGGGGTACTCAAACGTTCCCATAGGGCCTCGTCTATCTTCCGTCGTGGAATGACACCTGTGTGATTTGTAATTTTGTACGGAAGAAAGGTGGGTTGTAATTCCACCACCGCGGGTGTGACACAGGAGGTAGATGAGGCACTGTATCAATAGATGTTAAGAGGTCAACCGGTTGTTGAAAAGATTTAGGCGATGAGGGACTAATAGGTAGGAGGGCGTGTTCGAGGGGATCCGTCATGTTTAAAGAATGTGGTGATGTCGTGTAAGAGATTTCTCCTAAGGATGTCAAAAGGAGTGGCGAGCCTCCTCTTGTGCAGCAAGAGCGGTAGAAGGGGACGTTTGGGAAATAGATAAATTAGATAACATCCGCCTCACGCCTTGTAGGGATGTGGTGTAAGAAGACTCATCGATGAGAAGAGAAGTCCGGCAGCTTAACTCTTCTATGGGTAAAGGAATGATTTCACTTTGGCTTGATGGTGGTGAAGGAGGTTCAGACTCCTGTGTTGGTGGAGAGGCTTGATTTAAAAAATTTTCAATAGAGGCTTTTGGCTGAGAATCGAAGACTCGCATGGATCTCATGAACACTCTCCTCGCTAAGATATCTTGGTTTACGTTACTGTTGGACGAGTGATTCGGGAATGGCTTGTTGAAAATTTTCAGATTTCGGTTAGCAGGGGGCGTTAGGATTATCGAGGGTTATATCCCCATATCAACCATTTCCCGCACTATGTTTTTCAACATCTTGCAGCTTTCATGACTATGTCCTTTTACGCGGTGAAAGTTACAAAAGTCATTTTCTTTGTACTCAGAAGGTATTACGGGGGAGTCAAACCCAGAGTGAGGTTTAACAGGGGGCAAGGTGATAGCCCCACTTTGAGCAATTTCTCCAGATGACGCCATAAGTTTCTCCCAAGGGAGTGTAATTGGTGGGCTCGGCTTTGTACTTATAAGTGGTTTTCATGAGTATCGACGGTGTTTGAGATTTGACCATTACCGCGTGGACAGCTCCTTTTGATTTAGAAGAAGTGGACGCGTGAGGAGTGGTGGTGTTTGGCTTGTTGGTAGAATCAGAGTTCGAAATTGGGGTTTTTGTTGCGCAACCGCAATTTCTCTTCTTCTAAGGCTCGAATTTCTAGTTTCCGAGCCATGGTAAAGGCCTCATCGAATGTGCGGAAAGTTTGAATTTGGAGGGTAGGGGAGATGTGCTTAGCGCAGGCCCGCGTAAATAGTTCGATAAGTTCGGTTTGAGGCAAGGCATACGTAAGTTGGTTGATAAGGCCCCGCCATCGTCCAACGAAATCTGCGATAGATTCGTCTTCAAATTGTCGGATGGCATAGAGGTCGGTGATAGATACTTTCTTGGCAATGTTAATGGAGAAATGATCCAAGAAAGATTGGGCTAGTTGGTTAAAAGAGAAGATCGAGTGCTGGGTTAAAGCACTGTACCACTCCAAGGCGGGTCCTGATAAGGACATGGGGAAGGTGCGGAGTAACAAGGCGTCATCATGGGCAATCAAATAACAAGCATGTCTAAATGATCGCAAGTGTTGTTGAGGATCCTCTTTACTATTAAAACGAGTAAATTTTGGCAACTCCCATTGAGGAGGATATGAATGAAGGGGGACAGAAGGGTGAATGGGCTCCCGACAAACTTGCTCGTATGTCAAGGCGCTACGACTTCCTGAAACAGAAGCCTCCAGGTTTTGCATTTTGTCCATCATTTGTTTGATGAAATCTGTGGTTGGATGAGATGATGGTGCCACAGAATAGGGATGTCCCATATAAGGTGTTGAGGTTACTGGATACGTGTATGGGAATGAAAAGGTAGGCGGAGCTTGAGAAGGAAAGCTCGTGTGAATAGGTGGCAGAGAGTAAGTCATGAATGGAGTGGTCCAAAGAGAGATGAGGTAGGGGCAAAGGTAACGATACGTGGGGTCCAAGATTAACCAAAGGGAAAGCTAATCGGGTCGTATGAACCTCTCGGCCGCCGGATTGGGAGACGGGCTAGAGATGCAGAAGTAAGGCAAAGTTGTTATCGGGAGGAGTGGGAGCTAAATGAGCAGCTATACTAATAGGCATGCCAATAAGGAGCCGACCATCAAAGCGTACGGTCGGGGCATGAGACAAATAGTATTGACAAATACTGGGATTAGCATCCGTAAATTTGGCAAAGTCCTTGTCTCCTACAGAATTTGGGGATCTCACCGTGTCCGTAGGGTTCCCTATGAATGTGAAGGGGGTGATTCAGGCAAAGACACAGAGCAGGCATGTGAAACCATGGCGGCGGCTTGCTTCCGAGTGATGACAACCATGGACAAGAACACACAGGAAAGTTTCAATCTATCAAGAACAAAAACAACCTCAGAATGATGAATTTGGCAAGTTGTTGGTTTGTCGTGGGCGATGAAGACAAGAATCGATATCGGTTTACTAACCGGTGTCGGTCACAGAGAGCAACGACGCCGTCCCTTAACCGATGCGCTGTCAAAAGTCTAGATAAGAAGATATAAAAGGTCGCTAATTTGATTTTTAGCAACGTTGAGTATATTTATCAACTTATTGATCACAAGACAAAGTATGACAGAAAACAGAATTTGAAAACAAGCAAGATGCACACGCAAATCCAGACTAATCCTAGGGTTAATTTTAGTTATCGTGGGCTTATGCCTTTAGACGTAAGATGATGTCGAATCCTAAACAACAAGACCTAGGGAAATGTCAAGTTTGTTTTGGCTTATAAGGTTACCTCAATCGGGCGAGGAATACCGCGGAAAAGGGGGATGTTTGAGCTGTTGTGTTAATTGTGAAGTGATTCGGTATGTGTTGTGCAAAGAAACTAGGGTTAATTTCCTCACAATACCGTGATATCACCCCCACGTGTACGACCTGCTACTTTAATCTATGTTCACTAGAATTGAAGAACAACAAGCAGGAATGCAATGCATGTGTTTTAAACCCAAATCGAAAATTATGTTCGATGAAGCAAGAGAGATGACTTTCACTAATGCGAAACTAGGAAAGCAAGACAAATTCTTTACGAAATATATAACAAAAGCAAAGAATAAAGAAATATGCTTCCTAAAATGAAAATAAGCAAGAGAAAGAAACCCAAAATGGGTCCCACCGGGCAAAAAATGTTTCACTCGGAATGTTTCGGCTTCTGGGAATAGAGTTGCTTCTATCCTTTCATTCCTTTTAGAAACAGATGAGGTTAGGGTTAGGAGGAATACCTGTTGAATGTCGAGATGGTGTGCGCGTACCGTAGAGAAAGATCAGCCGATCGCGAAGAACTCCTTTTTGTCTTGGAAGGACTACCGCAAATAAGAACACAAGACCACAAGATTTTGATTAAACAATAAATGAGGAAACCGCCTTGGGCCTGTGAAATATAAAACTTCCTTTCGAAGGTGGTCAGCCTCCCTGCTAATATGAATTAACACAAAAGACCTAAATATCAATTAAATTGTTTCGTTAAACTGGGTAGGGGAAAGGCTGGTTTTCTGGTTTTGATCGAGAGAACCGATGCTGTTATCGATAACCGATGCCGTTACTAATAACCGATACCGGTGGGTTCTAGGATCTTCGTAGCTATGGTGTTTGTAAGGCTGGTTTATGGATGATATTAGGAAATGGGATGATTAGAAGTAAAAGAATGACAAAGCTAGATGCAATGACACGTTGGGTAGTGGATTCAGAAACGGATTTAGGAGGACTGAGATTCAAGAAGCATAAGAAATGTTATAACAGAGGACATGCAAGATATGACTTACTGGTTTTGGCGAAGATGCAAGTTGATATCCTCTACTGCAAGCACTTCTGGTTTCTTCACTCGTCTCTGCTCTGTCAAGTGAAGATCTGGACTCTGTTCCTCGCTCGCAATGCTCTCTATTGATCCAGAAATCCTTCGACTGATCCCAAAATGAAATTCCGATCCGTTGTTTTGGTTTGGGGAGCCCATTTACAGGGAACCGATGGCGGTTGCGTAACCGACGGCGGTCGAGTAGGAACCGGCATCGGTAAGGAAAAAGTAGGCTATTTTTAGTAAAATAGCCCACCTTCCCTACTTTTCTCGAGAGATCGACCATGGGGCTTGGTCAAGTGGCTAGAAGGTCGGCTTTGGGTGCGAGTAAGGAGGCATTAGTTATGGATGTGAGTCTAGACCAAGTCATGGGTCCTAATTAGGTTAGTTTAGGGTTAGGGCTAGGTCATGATGAGGTAGCAAAGTGAGGTGGCGGGTAAGGTGATGTGGATTTATCAATTATAAGGTAATTAATAAATAATTGTGTAAGGTTTAGGTGATGAGGTTAGATTGCGAGATGAGATGCGGGTCACAAGGGGTCGTAAGACACAAATTTGGTGTCTACAAATTCCCCTAAATGGTCCAGCATTAGATTGGTATAGTGGATTACCTAGACATTCCATCTTCTCATTCAACCAAATAGCCCAAGCCTTCTTGGATCATTTTTCAATTAACGTCATCAAGAAGGTTACCATGACCGATATTTATTCTACGTGTCAATATGATGATGAATCAACCAACTCACTTTCCAATTACCATAAACTAAACTCATAGAGATATTCACACGAGCATGTGCTAGACATATCTCACCTACCTTACAGGTGCAAACCCTCCACACATTTGATGAGGCTTTCACCATGGCATGTAAGCTCAAAATTCACACCATCGAAGAGAAGAAGATACAATTACGAAATAAGAACTCTTTGTTTAAATCACACGATACTTCCTCTTCCTCGAAACCTCAGACAAGTTATTCCAAAGCCAAGGGAACTACCAATGTAGTGGTACTTAAGGCTGGCCCTGCTCATCCATCCAATCATGCTAAACCTTCATCCAATCATCACCGGTCCAAACCTTCCAATTCAGACGTGAAGAAAAGAAATACACCTCAATTGGGAACCATAGTCATCTATTTTAGAAAATATTATTAAAGCTAATGCCATCACCCTTCCTCCTATCAAAACACATGTCGGTTTTGACCCCTCTCACCCCATACCATGTTTGTATAAGGAAAATGACTATTTAAACTATCACCGAGTAAATGGTCATAGTGACAGCAATTGTATCACCTTTAAAAACATTGTTCAGGAATGCTCGAGAGTGGCGAGTTAGTCCTAGATAACCCTAATACACCCACCAATCAAGACCTTCATATATTCAAGAAACCATTCCCTAACCATTCCCCATCTAATGACCAAACTGGTGATGCCTCATAGAACAAAAGTAATACACGTGAGGTATATGTTAGCTTTACTTGACTTACCCCTTGATTCCCAAATTTCTCCTATCCCCTCCATCAAGGAAATCCTAGCCCGAAATCCTCTACCCACACAGGAACCTACTTTATCCATTCCTCTACCCATAGAGGAAAGCCCTTCACCTCCCCATACACTTGCGGAGAAGTCTCTTAGTAGCACCGACATCATTTCCCCTTCGGTTTCCCTACCCAAAGTGAGCGCTACCAGTTCTACCTCCTCCACCCACAGAGGAGTATCCATCATCTTCTCCACCTATTCAAGATCCAATAGATTTTCATTGCCACTCGGTGACCATTCTCCATCAAGCTACCCAAGATCCTACGGACCTACTTTTGGCTCTCTTACCTACAGAGGCCAAAGCTAGTAAATTCCCTATTTCTTAGACACATTTTATGGGAATCACCACTCGCTCCACATCTACCTCATCTACCATAGTGTCGTTCTCATGTTTGGTCGACTTCCTGGACTATGTTGATAGGTCTTCACTTTGGGGGTGTCTCTTACTCCCAGTCTCAACCCAAATGCAATCATCTTCCACTGACACTTCTACCATTTATCTAAAGAAGTTTCAACAACCCAAACCACACATGAACATAACTCTCGATACATCTTCTATTGCATCATCCTCATCTATACCCGCCTCTCTACCTACTAGCTGACGTGTTCCAACACCATCTCTTGTATCTAAACCCACTAGTGTTCTAGGGGTCACACCCACATCAAACCTTGCACATCCTCCTATCAGGATACACTTGACCACATCTTCTTGTATACCTATTGAACCAATCCCTCAACCTAAATGAAAAACCCAACCTTCTAATCCACACGCACCGACCTCACCAACTACACCTTTATCACCTTCACCCCTACCATCCATCTTGGGACCTCACCCCTCTACCTTAACAAAATCTACGCTCCAGGGGTAAACCTAAAATTCCCTTGACCCCTTCACCACAACCTGCAGCTCTACCTAGGTGAACCTTATGTCCTTCATCACCATCTATAACTTCTTTGCCTCCTATACCACCATTACCTTCTATACCTCCTTCACTACCTATGACATTTTCTTCCACCTCACCTATACCTCCCTCTCGACCTTGACCAACACCTACCGCTACACCTCAGTTGTCCCCTTGGGTCACTCATCCTCTCCCACCATCTGCCTTGCCATCTACATCACGTGCTCCCCCTACACCTCTACCTAAGAAAAAGCACCAAAAATCGAAAAAACTGTTAATTTCCAAAGAGGTGGTTAAACTTACCCCTCTTTGTGATTTACACCTACACCAAAGAAATTACAACCCAAATTCATGACTCGTATCACCTCAAATACCACTACAACTACCCAATCTTCCAATCAAACCTACTTTAACTTCGCATTGTGATCCACCGGTGGTGGGATCAAATGCTACCATCTTGCTAACCTTTAGAAAGCTCTGCTATCACCCTCCCTCCTCTTAGACCTTATGAACCTCTTAAACCTAAACTAGAAGGTTTTGATGATAATAAAGTTTTGCTTACCATCATGTGCCGGGCATGATGTTGAGAACTGTAAGGGTCTAAAGGCTGCCCTCATTCAATTATGTCCTTCTAACCCCAATTTTGATGATGATGACCTCCTGGATGATGAACCTATTTCACCCTCACCACCTTCTTCACACCTTCCTCCTACACCTATACCACAACCTCCATCTTCACCACCATGACCTTTCTTTCCATCTCTAAAATTTGAAATTAACATGGTTTGCATCAGAGAACTTGCCACGCCTCCACCCAAATGTCATTGCACCCAACTCACCTCACAGGGTTTTCTCCTCTAGTAGGTTTTTTCCCATCGTGTCGTTATACCACTCACCCTACACCTGCTCCATTTTCCAACTCCCCTCAGATCAACAAGGTACATGTCACTACACATGCATAGAAGGGAAAAGAAAATGTGGCTGACCCACCAACCAATCCTATACCCAACATACCATTTGCACCCATACCTAAGATAACTATACACAGCCCCGTATACCCCATTTCTAATGGCATCACACATCGCACCATGCTCAAACAACTACACCAATCTCCCCTCAAAATTTCCTTATACGACCTCATCCAAACCTCGAAATCCCATCGTCAAGCTCTCATGGAGGTCCTCCAATTTATTGAAGTTTTACCTAATGACCCCACACTGTAGAATCTATTATAACACCTCATCATGTTGCCTCACTCACTAAATTGCCATCTACCTCATCACCTCCACCTGTTCACCAAGTTGTTATCCTTAGTTTCTCGGATGATAAAATTATCCCCCACCAAACCAATGACCCAGATCCTACACTTTTCATCTCCATCCATATCGATAATATATGCATCCAACATGTTATGATCGATGGGGGCGCTAGCATTAACATCATCTCCTCTCACGCATTTGAACAAATGCGCATACCCAACAACTACATGCATAAACATCCAGTTATGTTGCAGTCATTCAATGATGCTATCACCTCTACCCTCAACACTATCATTCTCCACGTTCATGTGGGTCCCCACACTATTCCCGAGCTGTTCTACATTCTAGAAGGGAGTTTAATTACAACTTGTTACTTGGCAGACCCTGGATTCGTGTCATGGGTTGTGTTCCTTCTACTTTACACCAATGTGTAAAGTTCGAACATGAAGGACGTTCCTATACCATTCTAGCTAACCCATCACCTTTCAAAACCTGTAACATGCTTTACTAGCCCAATGATGTCCTTGTACCTTTTAAGGCATCTACCTCCCTACCTACATCTTCTTCACACATGACCCCATCCACCGCCTATTGTAACCTTGCCTTCACCCAAATCTTCTATTCCCACCACTACTATCGCTTCTACACGATCACACATCGCTTCCCAAATAACCAACACCTCCACTAATCTAACTTCTAATGCTTCCTCCATTCCAGCCACTGATATACCAACCGGTGATCCTTGGAAGGTGTTTTTCAACACCTCACTATGGGGGAGTATCTCCTGTAAAATGTCAATACATTCCTTTCTCCACAAGAGTATGTAAACCTTCACCGCATCCACACTATGATCATCGCATAGGTGAGCATCTCCTTTATGGTCCTCCCCACCTCTGTACCCATCTTACCTATGGGGGACTTGATATTTCCACTTACAAACCCAAACCACCTTCAAAGACCCGACCTTTTTCGGCTAACCTTCAATCACTTACCAACCTACCGCTTCGCTCACACTTTCCTACACCGATGTGCCTGGAAGGGTTTTGGCTTTGGCCTTTATGAGTAAGGTCATCACACCATTATTTCATGTACCACGCGTAAACACAATGATCGTAGTGGAATCGGTTTTACCAAATTACCTGCCAAAATCCCGTATTGAACTCATTGAAGACATTGACCCCTCTCCACCTTCTTCACCTACCCCACCTTCACCACCTTCACCAATGGAGTCGATGGATCCTGAATCTATCCCTCCTACCTTTTTTTTTCATAAATACCATTTCCTTGGGGCCTTTGACCTATCACCACGATGGCAAGGCTCCTTCCTCTCTTCCTTTCTTGTATCCTGACATGATAGGGAATGATACTCCTATTAATTTCATTCAATGCCAGGATGATGAATCCATACTCACTTACCTTGGTGTCGAAGAATCTTATATTCACTAGTCATTACCTTCTAAGATACAAATAATGTTGAATGAATTGACTATCAAAGTCAACATCCACACTCAGGACAACCCCCACATTCTCAAGATTGGCCAATCTTTGGATGCTACTGAATAGGAAGCCCTCACTTCTTTTCTTAAAAATCATAGCCATGCTTTCACTTGGTCCTATGCTGACATGCTTGGAATTGATCCCACTATCGTGGTCCACAATATTGTAACCATTCCCAATGCCAAACCCGTAAAACAAAAGTTGAGGAAAATGCACCCTCGCATTGCTCTTCTTATCAAAGAAGAACTTCAATGCCTTCTCTCAATTTCCTTCATCTTACCCATCAATTATCCCCAATGGATTTCTAACATCGTCCCTATCACTAAGGTGATAGGGGGACTTCACATTTGCACCGATTTCGTGATCTCAACCTTGCTTACCCAAAAGACAATTTTCCTCTGCCTGGTATTGACCAGTTGGTTGACCTTACTGCTGGCCATGAGATGCTATCACTTATGGATGGTTTCTTGGGTTATAACCAAATCTTTCTCACCCTAGAGGATCAACACAAAACCACATTCATTACTCCTTGGGGGACCTTCTACTATCGATTCATTCCTTTTGGCCTTAAAATTGCTTGGTGCCACATATCGGTGTCTATGACTTACATTTTCCATGATAGCATACATCGCATCTTGGAAGATTATGTGGATGATCTCTTGGCCAAATCTAAACATCACGTTGAGCACCTCACCATCCTTGAAACCATCTTTGACCACCTCATTAAATATTGCATCTCGCCTTTAGCCTAAAAAGTGCGTCTTCGCGGTTCTCTCAGGAAAGCTCCTGGGATTTATTATTTCCTCCATGGTATAGAAGTTGACCCTACTAAAGTCAAGGCCATTTTGGAAATTCCTCCACCCACTAACCTTAAACAACTTCATAGCCTACAAGGTAAACTGCAATCTATTCATCGACTTATTTCCCAACTCTCCGAGCGCTATCAACCATTTCATCACCTTCTCAAAAAGGATTTCTCTTTCAAATGGGATGACCACTACCACAATGCTTTTAAGGCCTTAAAACAATACCTTCTCCAACCACCTATGCTCGTCCCACCTAAAGACGACCAACCCTTCTACCTATACATCTCTTGCTACCGATCACTCTTTAGGGGCTATGCTTGCTCATCATGATGAACAACATAGGGAGTAGGTGGTTTATTACATAAGACATACCCTTCTAGACTATGAAACCCGATACACCCACCCTAAAAAACTTTGCTTAGCCTTAGTGTTTGTCACCACCAAACTTCACCATTACCTACTCAACCACAAAACCTATGTTGTGACCAACACTAACCCCTTACACTTCATGTATGCTAAACCTTACCAAAATCAACGTGCGCATGTTTGCTCGTGTTTCTTACTAACCTAGACCTTGAATTCATCCACCAAAAATCTATCAAGGGCTAGGCCATCGCTGACCAGCTCGTTAATGCACCTCTTTCTGGGAATCAATCTTTGAACTTTGATTTCCCTAACGAATCCATTGCTAACCTCTCTTTGGATGAAGACCCTTACCAAATGTCCTTATTCTTTGACAATTCCAAATGTCAGCGTGGGGGTGGTGCAGGCATTATCCTCATTCCTCTTGATGGGAAACCCATGCCTTTACCATTTAAATTCAACTTTGAGTGCACTAACAATATCTTCGAATACGAAGCACTCGTATTGGGTCTCATGACTGCCTATACCTTAGATGTTAGATCCATTAATATCTTTGGTGATTCTCAACTAGTGGTAATCCAAGTCAATGGTGTTTATTAGTGTTATAATGAAATACTTCAAGAGTACAAATGTTATATTGGAATCATGTTGACTACCTTTGACCCTCTGTAGAATTCAAACCATTCCATGATCCACCAATAAATTCATAGATACCATGGCCTGCCTCGCTTCCCAAATACCCACTTCACCTAACAATTCAGACATCTTTGTTACCATAAAATGCATACCAAGACCTTCTTATAATTCTTGTTGTGTTAACCTCATCTGAACTGCCTCACTAAACACACAAGACCTTTGGTATAAGCGTTTCCTCGAATACCTTTCCCTTTCTATATTGCATCCTAATCTCACATATAATGGACAACGTATTTCTCAAAAAGGCCTCTCATTATGTTGTCATGGGTGGCCTTTTCTATAAATGTGGCTTTGAAGGTATTCTCTTACGATGCCTCGCCAAATCTTAAATCCCCTATACCATTAAAGAGGTTCACGATGGCATATGCGGAGGTCACTTCAGTGGCCTCACTTTGTTGCTAAATGCATTCTTCACCTAGGCTATTATTGGCTGACCCTCAATCATGATTGTTGTGACTACGTTAAACATTGTGTAAAATGCCAACATGTCAATCTTCATCACACACCTAGTCATGCCTTACAGGTCACTCGTGACCTTTGGCCCTTCTCTTAATGGGGTTTAGATCTTGTTGAGAGATCAATCCCCACTCTTCCCGAGACATCAATGGATCATCACCGCTATCGAATATTACACCAAATGGGTTGAAAGTGTACCCCTCATCTCCACTAAAGTTGAGAAAATATGTGAGTTCATCAATCATCACATCATTTTTCACCTCGATGTTCCACATCACCTAATCACTGATAATGGAAAACAATTCAAAAACAAAACTCTATAGAAACTTTGTGACACCTTCGGTATCCATCTTAGCTTCTCCTCACCATATTATCCACAAACCAATGGCCAGGCCAAATCCACCAACAAAACCCTAAACAAAATTCTCATGAAAGTGGTTAATGATACTAGGAAGGATTGGCATACACACATTCCTTTCGCCCTCTGGGCATACCGTACTAGTATTCATACTTCCACCGCTGCTGCCACTCCCTTTTCTCTGGTCTACGGTACCGAGGCTATTTTACCTCTCAAATTCCAAATCCTATCTCTCTATATCTCCCTTCAAGATATGCTTACTAATGATGACTTTCACCAAGACCGTTTAGCACAACTTGAGTTATTAGATGAACGTCATCTTCACGCTCTCGACCATCGCCAAGTCTACCAAAAATGCATCAAGCATGCCTATGAAAAAATGTGTCCATGAATGCACCTTCAAGGTCGGTGATCTCATCCTCAAGGAAAATCAACACATAACAAAAGTAGAAAGAAACAAATGGGGTAAATTTACTCCTAATTGGCTTGGGCCATACATCGTGACCCATGACTATGGATCAGGTGCTTATCACTTGTCTTCACTTGATTATAAGCCCAAATCTTAGCCCATCAATGCCTTGCATCTTTGACTATTCTATTATTGATTTCTAGTCCTACATCACTATTTATCTTGTTCATGCTCATCCCTTGAGTGCCATTTACCTTTCTCTTTTCCACACCTCATCCCCAATGACTAAACAAGAATCATGTGATTACCCATCACCCTTTTTCCTTATCTTAAATATGTGCACCACGGCTCTACACATGGCATGATTCTCATGGATACTTTTCATCTTCTTTTAGATGAGATCCCATGGTCGTTCACCCTTGCCTTCTCAACAAGAACCAAATGCTTCGTTATAGTCTCGTCCATGACTTAAAATCCAAATATATATATATATATATATATATATATATAAAGGGATCAACTCCTTGAGTCAAACTTCCCATACAAAGATGAATCCCTCAAAAGGACATCTTCCACTATAAGTAGACTACTCCTTGAAGGATAGCTATAAAAAGCTCGCAACTCTCTACATAGTCTATCCAAAAAGAAGACTATTTTTCTCAAAAATCAAAATTCAGAAGCTTCCTGCATCGATCAGCTTTGCGAAGACCTCAAGGAGACATATATTCATCCCGTATAGACTTCCTGCATCGATCAGTCTATCTAAAAATTCAAAAAGAAAAGAAAAAGAAAAATAAACTTTTTCGTCATGGACTTGCCTATTGTGATCTTGGCTCTATTGCCCAAGGCATTCTACTTCCCATTTTATGACCCAATTACCTTCACCTCCTTACCCATTGTCTTTTCACTTCATACCTCAAGGGACCTGTTGAACCAATGACATTTGGTGATCATGTGACTATTCATCACTCTTAGAATTATCAATCATGCAATGTCTTTAGGGTCTTATGTTCATTAGCCTATCTATAGATGTGTTTCATACGTTTTGATCCTTGCCAATCGGTGGCTTTCTTGCCCCCTCTTGTCTTTTCTCTTCTTCATTACCTTTTGATCTTCCTATATAGGACTAGAGCCTCAACACCTGTCTTTTGGGATTTTCTTCTTCCACCTCAATCAACCTAAAATCACCTTTACCTATCTACCTATTCTCAACCCCAACATCAATGCCCTCAACCTAATTATACCTATGACCTGGAATCAACACTACCTATCGACCTAAAATCACCCATACCTATCTACCTATATTCCACCTAACCTAATCGACCTTGACCTAATCATACCTATGACCTCGAATCCAACCTAACTATTAACCTACCTACCTCTTCTTCTATCTTCTCATATTCTTCCCTAGCTTATGGGAGAACTACATTGGTCTGAGGTCCCTTTTTTTCGGACTATGTAGGTAGCACTTCCAAGGCATGGGGCCCTGAAGGTTAGCTCGGCCACTCTTTACCCTAACCATTTTCCCCACCTTTACTTGGTTTCTGTTCATATCACAAACCCATAAATTCATCCCATAACCACATCATTCGACCTACATACACTCCTCATGTTTGACACACTCTTTTACCACTACCATTATTTCCCATATTCATCTATAACCCATATTTAAACATTGTACACCATTACATTCATTTGCATTAACATGTATTACCAAAATACCGAAATGAACATCCATGCCTAAACCAACCTGACTCGATCCATGCCTAAAAATTAACCTGACTCGATCCATGCCTAAACCAACCTGACTCAATCCATGCCTAAACTAACCTAACTCAATCCATGCCTAGACCAACTCGACTGATCAATGCATAAACCAACCCGATTCGATCCATGCCTAAAAATTAACTTGACTCGATCCATGCCTAAACCAACC
Source organism: Taxus wallichiana var. yunnanensis (assembly GCA_018340775.1). Classification (NCBI taxonomy): domain Eukaryota; kingdom Viridiplantae; phylum Streptophyta; class Pinopsida; order Cupressales; family Taxaceae; genus Taxus; species Taxus wallichiana. The sequence continues at coordinate 428,015,819 of CM031235.1, read as the reverse complement.
TAACTCAATCCATGCCTAAACCAACTTGAATCAATCCATGCCTAAACCAACCTGACTCAATCAATGCCTAAACCAACCTGACTCCATCCATGCCTATGACCTAATTCTATCATGCCTAACTCGTCTAATCCATCCATATCATCATAAAGTAAAATAAAATACACATCACAACACATAATCAAATGAACCTCATATATCTCCTCATATACATCTCAGTGTATCAATAATGTACACTCATCTCAAAAATACATGTGTCTCTCATACATCGCGGCTCGTAGGCCGCTATCCAATACAAAACTATCTTCGGCTCGTAGGTCGGTATCATGTACAAAAAAAAAAAAGAATAATAATAAATACAAAATCTCTTCAGCACGCAGGCCTCATATATAATACATACAAAAATGACTCGGCACGCAGGCCGGTCCACAGCAAGTCAATCATCTCCCCATCTAATATCGGGGAATGCTCCCTGTGACTGTGTCTCTCTCGATCCCTCTACCACACCTGTCTGGTGCGAAGCACCTACCTCACCTCCTGCTGATGGCCCCTCACCTGGGCTGGCCTCTGCATACTAGTGGCCTCACCACGACCCTATCCATGGGCTCGCCAGCCCCCTGTACTCTCCACACTATGAGTACGGGATCTAATCCTCTCACTAGAGGTCTATTGTGCTTTGTACTTGGCATAGGAGGCACATCTAGCCCAACAAGCTAACAAATGATCTTAATAGTATCGTGCCTCTGCTAGGGCATCCCTAAATCAGACCATGGTCACTATTTATGGGGGTGCCATGGGTCTCGCTACCTATGTGTGTACTTGTACAATGGGACCACAATCTCGAACCTTCACTAAGCCTCGTGGCTTTGGTACTACGGCTGAGTCAGTCCTAGAATCTATACATGTGCCTATATCTGGGCCTGCAGGGTAGTAATTTGTGCTTTTGCTCTATCGCCTAGCCAAGACCCGTAACCTACCCCTGTGTTGTGGCCAACTAGCCCTATAAATCCAGTACCTACGCTTATAAGGTGGCTATCTTCTTTCCATCTCCATCTTCCCCTCCTCCCCCTGCCTACACAGTGCACCTATCCCTACCCTACCTAATCCTGCAAACATCACTATCTTGGCCTCATGTAATGTGGAAACCTATGCCTCTATACCCGCAATGCCCCCCCGCATGATCCCAAGCTATGTCACCAAAGTAGCCACCTGCCTTTGTAGGGCATCTCTCCAACAATGATGGTGGCTAAGTCCGGCTGCCCTAGCCTGGGTGGTACAACTCTCAACTATGCTACCCACCACTACTTGTACCCATTTGTAACCCCAACATCATCAATCTTGGTATCTACTAGTTGCTCCTCCTGTCCAATTGGTACTGTGGGTCATGGTGGAGACATAGGTCTCTCCACATCATCTCTCCTATACTGTGGGAATAGAGGTGGTACACCCTGGACTAACCCAACTAGTGCCTAACCTGCTCTATGGGTATCCGCTCATGCTCGCCCACTCTCCTCCCCTCTATCCACAGATGTAGTTGTAGCCCATCTAGCTCCGTGGCCATCTGTCTATATGCGAGGAAGCCCACATACGGCCTCTAAATGATGTCCACCCCAGATAACCCCTCCAACAACCTCTTGTAGTAAGATAATTCATGAGTAGCTCTGGCACCTCGGGCCTCTCCCATGGCCGATACCCACCACCTTTATTCAACCCTCAAAACTCTCCATGGGAATGCATTTGCCTTAGGCATCCCCAATGGTCAAACATAAACAATGTTCTCATACACCTAGTAATGCAAAGAATATGACGCAACAGATGTTGAACCTCCGCAGTCACCCGTAGGCCCATAGCTCTCTATATACCTACGTTAGCAATGCAGGTGCCCATGCAAACCATGTCCATTGTATCATCATGTCATGAAGGACTCCCATCAGTGACCTCGAGAATCTCCCACCCTCTGCATCTAGCAGTGCGAAGTAGCACACTACCTCCATCAAGAGTACCACTAACCTCATCTCCTCTAGATGAGCTCTATACATCACTCCATAGCTCATGCTAGCGCCCATATGAACGTCAGTCTACTACACCTCACCACAAGCAGTGCTAGTACTTCCTCGATATGCCTCTGAAGAGATAGAATAAACATGGGCCCCCAATATGGGCAACCATAAGATCCTGTAGACGTCCTCTAGGGTGATCGTCATCTCACCCATCGACATGTGGAAGGTATTGGTTTCCGAGTCCCATCTATCGATGAGGGAAACCATCAGAATCACCTCCCGACTACATGCTGGTAGTGCCTCACCCCTATCAACCCCACCTCTATAACATGTTGCCACTCCTCCTATGTCATGCTCACCCGTACTGTCAATAATAAGGGTGGCACTTGGGCCCTCATCCACAGCTCATCTCGGGCCTGCATCCCACAAAAGCAATGTATTAGTACACCTTCCCAACTTACCTATTTCACCCCACATCTTGACCTAATCTCTTTCCCCACCCCCATCCTGTTTCCCTTGTTGCTAATCCAACCAACCGGCACCAACCTACCCAAACCCATCTACCCTACCTATCTACCTTAACCCTCACCCAAACCTACCCAAACCCACCTACCCAAACCTATCTACCCTAACCCTCACCCAAACCTACCCAAACCCATCTACCCTACCTATCTCCCCTACCCCTCACCCAAGCCACCCTAAACCCTTCTCGTCTCCCTTAACCCTTTTCCCTCTCACCTAATCCTTTCCCACCTACTCTACTTTCTCACCCTAAACCCTTCCCCTCTCACCTAACCCTTCCCCACCTAACCTACTTTTTGGTCCCAACTTACCCTTAGGTTAACCGACACCAGTCATCATCGACCAACCCCGGTTATCCCCTAACCAACCACGGTCTCCACTTGACCGGCATCAGTCACCATTCTTGTGACCAATACCGATCTCTACCCACCGATGTCAATCACAAGCTAACCGACGTTGGTCACTGTCATGCCACCCGCCCCAACTTCCCAACCCTACTTTTTCCCTTCCTAGTCACTCTACCCACCCAAATCCCTCCTTACACCCCTAATTGTTCCTACATTACCCTTTTTCCCTACCCCTACCCTTCCCCATTCCCATTGCCCTCTATTTTTCCTGTTTTGAAATTATTTCCCCAAACCCCCATTTTTTCATATTTCCTATATTCTAACCAATTTAACCAAACAATCAATAACAAAGGTTCAAATCCTACCTGATCCCACTACCACCATCATGGTGGAACCTCCGCCTCCACCACTCCTCCCGATCCCTCTCCGGCCTCTACCATCCTCAAATGACCTCCAACTCTCTCCACCAATCACCTCGCTCGATCCGATCTCGCGGCCCCACCTCTCGCCCAATCAATCTCACCTATGTGGCTCACCAACTTAGCTCCCTGATGCTCTCTTTTGTCCTCTTCCTCTTTTCTCTCTTCTTGTCCTTTTCTCCTTTTCCAAATGCACAAATGAATTTTCAAAATGTGGGTTTTTTACTTTTTATAACCTACCCGACTCAACTGACATCGGTTAACCCTTGACCGATGCCGGTCTTCTACCCTAGCCAACCGCCGTCGGTTCTTCTCCACCATCCTTGGTTCATCTTGACCGATGTCGGTTAGCTTCTTCTCAAATTGACCATCCTTTTCCTCCCCCTCTAGCCCTCCACCTTCTTCAACCTTACCTCGTTAGCCATTGACACCTCCTTATTTTACCCCTACCTCGGCCTTACCCGTGCTTTGTGAAATTTTTACTTGGACTCAAAAAATATTTGTGACCTTTGAACTAATGTGCTCACTATACCTTGCAAAAGCAAGTTATTACTGTGTTGATTGACCTAATGACCTTACCTTGCCTATTTTCATGACCGTTTATCCTAACCCTACTTTGGTGTACCAAAACAAACCTAACCATTCCCGCACCTAACCGATGTTGTGTTTCCCACCATATCATATACCTTGGATATCGGAATCACTTCAACCTTGTTTGATAGATGTATCGACCTTAGATGATGTAGAGTTTGCAAGCTCTTCAACCTGTGCTTGTGTCATAGTTTATACATGTGTGTGTATTGAACCGCCCTACCTTTGACCTTGGCCCATTTACCCATTTACCTATATGCCCAATTTTCCCTTTCCCCATTCCTCATTTCTCATCATTCTGCTTTGCATCCACTTTTATCAAACCACTCGCCGATGTGCTTTACCACCTCATCAGTTCCTAGTTTGAGGGGGATCACCCTCATTCCCACTTGGGGCAACCACACTCTATTTTTGTTCACGTTACTTACCAATACAAGCTACGCAACAAAAAGGGGCAAAATGTAGACACTAAAATCATGTCGTAATCACCTTGGTCCCCTAGCATGGCCCTATAATCACTTCCTCATCCTCAACACCTTATCACTTACCTCCTACACCCCACACATTTTAATTTAATTACTTTAATTAAATTAATGCCATTTACCTCCATACATATTAATTTAATTATTTTAATTAAGTTAATGACCTTTTTCCCACACACACATTAATTTAATTATTCACATTAAATTAATTCACTACCCTCACACACCTATTTAATATAATTTCCTTTTATTAAATGCACCTCACCTAACCACCTCCATCATTTGACCCATTAACCTAAACCCTAAACCAATGTCCTAAATAAAACCTAACATTACACCCATCCCCTCACCTCACATTTAAAAGCCTCCTAAGGTCGGTTTTTCCTTGAGGAAAAGAAGAGACCCTTATCAAATGGCGGAGCAACTTCCTAGGTAATTATTGAACAACCCGAGATATCTCACCTAAACCGATGTCGGTTCACCCTAAACCGATGCCGGTTATACTGGAATGGACCAAATGGCCTATTTAAACCCATCTACAGCTTTGTAATATGGGTTGGGTTGGTTGGAAAAATTCTAATCTTGAGTTCGATCTCTTTAAACGCAACAACAGAATAAAATTGATGTGTGATCAACAAAGGCAACCAAATACACTAGCACAACAGTGAGACTTTCTTCCTAGCATCCTCCAATGTAGCAACTTCTTCATTATTCTTCAGACATGTACCTCATAGAAGAGTAAGTATCCTCCTTCCATCTATTTCATTTTCTTATCATCATTGTAGTATTTGTGGTAAAGGAACCTAGTCTTTTACTCTCTGTCCATTCCCTCTCTCTAGTTGTAGCCACCTTCCATACCCAATCATCTTAATACTTGGCCCAATTTCCCATTTTGACCTCCTCAGTAGTCTCAGACCTTCACAACATATCTACACCCCCTCTGTGATCAATCCCTACCTTCTATCCACTCCACTTTTGCCCCAAAACTCCAAAACCCAGACTGTGTGATTCCACCAACCCCGACTTAACCATCGTCGGTTCTCTCTAACCATCACCAGTTACAGTAAAACCATCATCAGTTTCATAAAACCATGGTCGGTCTCTATGTCACCTGATCTCTGCCAGAATAACAACTTGTTTCTGACATATACCTACCTGAACACCTATTTGACCTTCAAATTTGTATCTAACCTAGCTTGTTAGCTCATATTCACCTATAACCAACCTACTTGACCTCTAGATATTTTTTTAGCCTATCATGTTAGATTAGATCTAGCCTATTGTGTTTTGTATGAGATTCCTAAATCATATTAAACTACAGTAGGACAATATTTACTTTATTTCAACATTGAATTGTTTTAAATAGTGGACTAATAACCATCTAGGAAGTATCGCACTTCCGGGATCTAGCATATGTTAGGCAGTCCACTGCATATATTGTTTAACTCTCTTTTGTGGTCTTATTTTGGTTCTTATATAGTAGTTCCTCCTAGCCAAAAGGAAGGTCTCACAATCACTTCGATTCAAAATTCAAATACGCACACATATAACCTTCAACCATCCCAAAATAGGTATTCCTCTTACCACCCTTTACCTTATCTATTTCTTCAAGTACTTCACAAAAAACTAAGAAATCAGGTGAAACAGGGGGTGTTGTGAAGGTAGATGACGCGGGTCGTGCTTGGGGTGTGAGAGACAACAACTATAGTGTAGTGGGTAGTGAAGCAATAGCTAAGGGTATTAGAGGTATGGGTGGTAGCGATGCTTTGTAGGTTTGGGTGTAAGTTGTATTGGGCGTTGGGGTAAGTTAGAGGTTTTGAGGAAGGAATGATCTATTGTGTTTTTGGCTTATTGCTAGATGGAGGTTGCCTTACCATGTTGGGAAGCTAGGTCCTAAGACAGATGGGACAGTGTGGTTGTTATTGGCATATACCGGGGTATGAGGTCGATGGGTTTGATTCTTTTATTTAGGTGTAGGAGTAGGTATGGTGTTGACTTTAGAGGATGTAGCTAAATCCAGTTTGATAGGTGGATGAGTAAGGTTGGTGGTCGGGGTGACCCCTAAAGTGGTAATAGGTTTAGTCGAGGAAAATGTTGTAGGTATGGGTTTGGGTTTAGGTGTAGGTTGAGTTATAGGTAAGGGTGTGGTTTGAGCTATAACAAGTGTTGTGGAAGGGGTTGTGATAGAGGTGGTTGTGTTTGGTTTAATTGGTCAAAATATTTTTGGGTAGATAGTGGAGGTATCAAGTGAGGACCTCTCGTGTTGTGTGAGACCGGAAGCGTAAGATGCCCCCATAGTAAGGCTCTATCCACATAATCCAAGTGATTAGCCAAACATGAGAACGCACATCTATATGTGGAGTTCATGAGGATCTAATGGAAATTCCCGTAAAATGTGTCTTAGAAATGGGAAATTGGCTAGCTTCACTGTGGGTAAGAGATCCGAAAATAGGTCTGCAAGATTCTCGGTAGCTAATGGAGAATGCTCACCAAGAGGCAAAGGTATATCAACTGGGTCTATGGTAGGCGTAGAAGGTGATGGAATCTCTTCTACAAGTAGAGGAATGGATAAGTGCTCCTCTATGGGTGGAGGAGGTACTGTGGGTAAAAGCTCTCTAAGTGGAGAGGCCAGGGGTGAGATGGTCTCGATGTTAGCAGAAGACTCCTCCATAGGTGATGAAGGAGATGAAAGATGTTCCTCTATGGATGAAGGAAAATAATAGGTTGGTTTTGATGTGGAACAAGGATTTCGGGCTCAATTTCCTCTATGGAAGGAATGTGAGGTAATTGGGAGGTGACATGTACGTCATTAAAGATAGCGTGAACCTCGCGGGTATGGGTATCATGAGTTGAGGTCTCACTAGTTTGATCGAGAAGGGGCATGGTTGGGAAATGGTTTCTTGAAGATGTGTAGGTTTTGGTTGGCAGGTGCATTAGGATTATCCATGGTTAACTCACCTTTCTTGAGCATTTCTTGGACAATATTTTTGAAAGTGATTTAGTTTCCATCACTATGACCCTTTACTCGATGATAGTTACAAAAGTCATGTTCTTTATACCAAGCGGGCATAGGGTGAGCACTGGTCAAAACCAATGTGTGGTTTTATGGTTAGAAGAGTGATGGGTTCAGCTTTGATAAGCTTTTCTAAAACAAAAGAGTAAGGTTCCCCAATTGGGGTGTATTTTTTCGCCCTCATCTAAATTGAAAATTCGGACTACCGAGAGATTAGATGAGGGGGTAGGAGCTTGGATTTGATGGATGTGCTTTGGGTTGGCCTTTGATTACCACTGCGTTAGCGATGCCCTTAGTTTTTGAATAATTATTTTGTGGTTTGGAAGAAGAAGAGGTATCATTCGACTTGAATACCGAATTCTTATTGCATAATGGATTTTCTTCTCTTCGATGGCCCGAATCTCTAACTTTCGTGCATAGTGAGTGCTTCATCAAATGTTTGGAAGGTTTGACCTAAAAGGTTGGTGAGATATGTCTAGCACAAGTCTGTGAAGAGCTCAATGAGTTCTGTTTGTGGCAGTTGGAAGGTGAGTTGGTTGATTAAGCTATGCCGTGAGTGACAAAATCGTGATAGATTCATCCTCATATTGATGTGTGGAGTATAGGTCAAGAGAGTGGTAACCTTCTTGACGATATTGATAGAGAAATGATCTAAGAAGGCTTGGGCTACTGATTGAATTAGAATATAGAGTGTATAGGTAACCCACTATACCAATCTAATGCAGGTCCAATGAGGGACATGGGAAAGGTTCTCAAGAGCAAGACATCATCATGAGCGATCGTATAACACCCATGTTTGAACGACCGCAAATGTTGCTTCAGGGTCTTCTTTGCTATTGAAATGAGCGGATAGGAATGGATGGGTGGATGGGCTCATTGCAAATCTTGTCATAGGTGAGAGTGTTGTGGGAGCTAGAAATCGATGCCTCTAATATCTGCATCTTGTCCAACATTAATTTTATTAGGTCGTTGGTAGGTTGCAGATGATCGGGTGCCCCCGTAGCGTGAGAGGGTTGGTTTTGGGCATATAATGGGGTGACAATCTAGTGTATGGTGCTGCCATGTAGGTTAATTGGGAAGAAGGTAGTGAAACAGGGGGTAATGACATTTCGAGTGAATAATGGAGGAAATGGGAGGTGGATTATAGTATGTATATGGAGGTGGAAGGGTCATGGTACCGCTAGTGGTAATGGGTGCTAATGATTATGGAATGGAAAGGACCACGTTGAAAAAGGGTAGGGGTCACCTGATATGGGAGGTGGTAGTGTAGCTACTGTGTATGTGTGAGACATTAGGGGTGGACGAGGTTATGTTTTGGGTAGTTATCACGGGTATGGTGGATGTAATGGGTGCCACGGAGGTAGAAGATGTGGCAACATATAAGCGGATATAGGACCTAGCTACGAAACGATTGGGGGTAAGGTAGATGCAGCAACACAAGAGCCAAATGGGGCTAATACGTGAGTGGGAACGAGAGTTGGGGGGATAGATATGGGCATGTTGTATATCAATTGACCCGAGGCATCTCGAGTGGACGAGAGGGAAAGGTAAAACTACAAGGTGGTAGGTTTTTGGTCAAGAAGTCATGCGAACACCTCATCTCTGGTAGCAATAGTGATAGGTTGGATGGGATCCATGGCTGGTGATAAAATGGAAGGTGGTGAGGGACTAGGTGGGAGTGGTTGACAACTTTGGTGTGAAATACGAGTGTGCTTGCTTATCTTTGGGTCAACACCATGTGAACTAGTACTTATCAAGTAGGGCTTCTTCTCTGTGAATGACCTGAAAAACAAGCAGAGAATAGGTGAATCTAAGGGTAAAAGTGGATTATGTACCAAATGGTGGTTGGAATGTGAAATAGGATAACTAATGCCGGTTAAGGAAAACTAACGCCACCAAGGGTAACCACCACGGCCACCGTAGAAAATGGTCGGTGAGTGAAAATTAGAAGGTCAAATCGGCGGTATGCCAAATCGATGGTGTTTTATAATGTCAATGAGAATGATGGCATGTTGATAGAGACTGTGAAAAGAGGAAGAAAATGAATAAAATGTCCTTTTGGGTAGTTTAACAAAAGGACTGAACCGACGTTGTGTAACACCCCGACTATTGTTACTTCCTCCTCGAGCATACAAGTGTTGATATGTGATTTCTTTTGTAAAAGGATGTGTTCCTTTGATTGAGAAGTCATGCTTGATATGGATTGTATCTTCTTTGAAATTACGAGCTTTGACTAAGTCGAATATAATTGACTCTTTTAATTCTATCATTTTACGCCCGAGTTTAATCGATCTCGTAATGAATTATGGAGTTATCCATCTATAAGACCTAGCCTGGATCAGTGGTATTGATCCAAGTGATGCTTTAAGTTTATTCAGATGAATTAAAATTATAGACCTTACACATCACAAGGTCCAATGCATTGAATAAACTAGCCCGTGAGTCTAACTCGTGCCGATCATGTTAAATGAATTGGTTCCCGATATCATAATATCAGGAAGGTCTTGATCATGGACCAGGTAATAATTTAGATACATTTAATTCACTAGCCTATTGGCGCAAGTGTGCGGGAGTGAATCTTCGTCATGAATGTATGTTGAGGTTCTTTTTCTCGAGCATTTGAAATGTTAGACCTAAACTGGATTTATTAAGGTTAGTAACCTAAAACTAAACTATGATCTATGGGTTAGATTAGTGTTAATCTAACCTAGGCCTAAGCTATAATCTAAATGTTCTAAGTTAGTAACTTGTGCTATGGAGGTTAGACTAAGTCGCATCTTAAATCCTAACCTATGTTACTAACCTAACTATTGAACAAGGAAGAAAGGGGACCTATGGAAGGGTGTGAACCATGGGCGGTAGTTTCTATGGCATTAAATGGATGGATAAGCATGGAGGACAGGTAATTTGGTAGAAGTTTTAACGGCTAGCAAGAGCCGACGTGAAGTCGCCAAAGTTAGAAATGGTCTTTGAATTTCATTTGTCCATCGCCAACTATAGTGGTCGGTGGCAATGGAGATTGAGCGGGAAATTTGGAGTAAATGCAATTAATGAGCTCGGTCTTTGAGCTCGGGTTTCACGGGAAGGCATGCAAAATGGAAAATTAGTAGTTTGTTTGGTTTTTCATGCGCTCCGGTTTTCCCTCTGTCTGATCACTGGTTCTTCGCACCAGTCTTCTTGGAGTTGCATGGCAAATATGAGTGTAACTCGCTCTTTTCTCTGGCAAGGAAAATTTATAAGTCATGGAAATAACAAATTTTTGTTGGTGAATCTAACTTGGAAAAAGAGGAGAAGGCTCGAGCTCTTTCAGTGGTCTTCTTCGGATTTTTAAGAAAATAACCAGGCATGTTAGGCCCTAACCTTTAAAAATCTTGCTCTCTTTCAAATGATTTCATTAGAACAACTTTGTTCAGATGATTTTTGGGTTTAGATGGTTTTTATGGTAGCTTTGTGTGATTTTGTTACTGTATCTTCTTGCTGGTTCAATTTTTCAATTTAACCCTTGATGGGTGTGCATTGTGTTTCGAACTGTTGCACTATCTCGTTGTGTTTTGCATTCCGGATAAAGTTTGTGAAATGCATGCAAGAAAGTATACTAAACCTGCTCTTTGGGAGCCCATGAATTGTTTCCTTGTTGGGTTCAGGCTACAGTTGATACTTGTTGTTGATACTTGTCGGAAAGGATACTGTTGGACTTTTGTTTGAATGTTCAGTATAATTCGACTTCTTTGTAAGTTCTGTCGTGGTTATTATAGGTGGTGGTTACTGAATCTTGTTGGGTTTCACTATGATACTTAAAGTTATTGTGAATGGATAACTTGTTGTGTTTACAGTATTTCAATGCGACCTAGTAGAAGTTGTTTTTCCCCCTTGTGTTGTGATTATGGGATTCAACCCGTTGATAGTTTGCAATATATTTTTTTATATACAAAATAACTCTGTGGAGTCCATGGAATGGTTCGTATATTATGGACTACTGTAGAAGCCATGTATGTGAATACTGGTAGCTTGATTCTGTCGGAGTCCTGGAGGGGTAACTGGTAATACGACTTCTGTTATCTTGTAATGAATACCTTCGTTTAGCAATGAATTTTTGGTACAGACTCAGTTGGTGTACTTTTTACGTTTCCTATCTGTGTAAGCTTGAGCGAATATTGTTGTAGAGGCTCAGTTGGATTCCTTGTTACGAAATCAGTATTTAGCTTCTGTATAAGCCTGATTGTGAATATTTACCATTGTTGGCACGGTTGGAATCCTTAACTTATATTTATCTTGTATATCGGCTTCTGTAGAAGCTTTATCGTGAATACTGTTGTTCGGATTCAGTTGAAATCCTTGATAGGTAACCAGTGTTTCTGCTTCTATATAAGCCTGATTATGAACACTTATTGTTTTTGGCTCTGTTGGATTCCTTAAGTATAGATAGATATCATGTATCTTGGCCTCTGTAGAAGTGGGTCGTGAATACCATACTTTTCAACCTCTGAATGAGTTCAGATGTGAATACGGTATGTTATGTTTCCTTTCTGAATAATTCCAGTTAAATGAGGTTGTGCATGTTGCGTGGATTTCGTATGAATATCTCTGCATAGTCATAGGGAAACATCATTTGCTTTAATGTTAATGAGTCTCTTGTTGACTGCGATAAAAGGGAAGTTCTTTTGATTTCGACCTTGGATCTAAAACCTTACAGTGTTTAGTAGGGATTAGAATGAGCTGTATGTTGCTGAGAGGGATTGTTGTCGTGTTTGTGCATGATTACGTCTTCTCGCTACATGGATATCTAGTCTTGAGCTTGATCAACTAAGGAGGCCGATTGCACCCTCGGCAGTGATGGCATTGAATATCTTCTTGTTTGTCACTTCGTGGAAGGTCATGTGGAGTCCGCTTTGGTTGATATTCATCACTTTTTTGGCGTTAGAGCTCATGATCACAGAGTAGCTACACAGGAGTTTTGTTATATTTAATTTTAACAAAACCGTGGTTCTTCTTATGGCTCTGGCCCGATTTATTCATATGCATATAAGGTGAATGCTTTACTTTCGAGGAGACGGTACAGTCATGAGCTTGTTTGAAGGGAAATATGAATGACTTGTTTTCTTTCTCTTCTGTTGTAAAGTATATGTTGATATTTTTATCTAACCGTTGGAACTGTTTTTAACATATTGATGGAATCATGATTTGTTATGATATTCCTTTTATTATGTTGAATGTAATGATCTGTCTGATGTTTGTTGTCCTTGGGATTCAGATGGATAGTTGTTTTGGATACTTTCGTTCTTCTTGATCCCTAATATTTTGATGAAATATTTGAGAAGTATCTAGGACTATTCAGTAACGATAATTTGAGTTACGCGTTTATAGTCATGTTTGTATTACAAAAGCATAGTCTGAAATATGTTTACTTGTTTGGTGAAATGATCTCATTTAAACAGGTTGTTTAATGAAAACAGTTGGTGGATTGCAATTGTTTTAAGAGTTAGTGCTTATCATGCTCAGTTCATCGAACTGACCCATGTTGACAATTTTTGCAGATGGTTGCCGTAAGTGGTAAAAGCACGCAGATCTGATAGGATGTTCAGATTGTTTAATTTGGTTTTATGATGAATTTCAGCTTGATTCTCTAAATGTACTATATGAGGAAAGATGTTCTTTTTCCATTGAGTATTGTATCAAGTATGCTGAAAGCATAAAATGTATTTGATTAGCCTGAAGGGAATAAAGAGAGATATTTGTTACTTATGTGTTTGTATTCTTATCTTGATAGTTTGACCTTCTTCGGATCAAATGATCTTGAGAGCTTGTTATTATTGTATAATTTGGAGACTTTTGTGATTATCAATGTAAGTTGCAAGAATATGTGAATGAATACTTATGATTGTTTAGCAGCTTCTAGTATGTTCTATTTAAAGCTAAATTGAAATTTAGATCATCTTTGGAAGCTAGGGTAAAATAAACCTAAGCGGACGCTAAACAAGCTGAATTAAATTATTAATTCCTAGTCTTGATTAAGCCAGGACAACGTTTAATTGGATTCTTAATCATTATATCTTGATACTAATAAGTAAGATATAAATTCAGTTATGAGAACATATAAACCTAAAAAGGGTTTGATTAGCAATCTCATGTGAAGGATGGGAGTAATTGTCCAATTTCGTTGATTTAGAATTATGTATATTCTATGAACTCCTTGATGGGACCTCTAGTCTTAATAACTTCTCTTGTATTGGGTTTTATTAAGAAAGGTCATTATAAGGTGAGGAACCCAGTGGATTGGAAAGACTACCCTTAAAGGGGCGCCTTATGGTATAATTTAACTCAATGTATGTAACACTTTTTAATAAGTAGATCTTTTCGAGGCGGATTTAAAGGTTGACGGCACAAGTCAACTGCAGGGTTGTACCTCCGAGAAGATTAGGATCTTCTCAAAGATACAACAATGCAGGTGACTTATGACGACACCCTTTGCATTGATCGTTAAGATTTACACCTTAAACTTGAACAAGTTACTCGGGACCGATTAGGAATGTGGTCATGTTATAAGGCTGCCTAGAGACTCGGAGTATCTTGACACACTGGTTTAACTAGGGTTAACCCAGTATGTCATCGTATCCCTAGTCCTCGGGAGCATCCATATAACGTTGTCACCTTACTAATCCATTTCCGAGTGAATAACTTGGGATAGGAGGGACTGACAGAAGTCAGTATAAGACATTCTACATAACATAGGAATGGGGTGAAGGACGTATTCCAAATTGACGAGTATGCCGTTAAGGAATACGAGACATAAGCAATATGTTTCAAATATTTGGCCAAAGTATCGCAAGCTGCTGATTGCGTTGTCCTAAGTCACCTAGTCTAAGGGATGAGATGCCGATGAATAATGGTAACAATTATTCGTATAGGTTCCTTAGACAGAGCATTCTCAATCCTGAATAAGGAAGAGAACCGAAGAGTGGTGTGTTAAATAAAACGCCAACTCTTATTACTCAAATAGATCCTAGATTAATGAGTCATGGAATGAATAGATCGTAGAGGTACTCCGAGTCATTACAAAATATGGTTATCTGTTATAAGAATGGTTATTTGATTTGTGAGTTCTAAATTATGTATTTAGAACCGTGAAGCATTTATCAAAAAAAAAAAAATTTGACTTGTTCTAATGTATAAAATGAGGATGTTACACATTGGTTGGGTATAATCAATGACGGTCGAGGATAACCGATGACTACTTATCGTGAAATTGAAAAAATGATGAAAAAAGTGGTTGTGAATTAAAATCTTATGTAGAATCAAACCCGACTCGAGAATGATTATGATATGGCCTAGAACACTCGGTGAAGCCGAAATACACCAGCTATGATGAGGAGCGTGCAAGGATGAATAAGAAAAGTGAAGAATGTGATCTCTCACCTCAAAATGCAAGCCAAGCAGAAACATTAAGAAAAATGTGATCCTAGGAGTGACTTTTCTATTATGTTTGTTTAGCTTATGCTATTTAAGGACTAACACATGAATTGTGAAATAGAGTTTTTGGTGAGGATGGCTTCCTACAAAGAAGGATATCTAAAAGGTGAGGTTTCAAGTATGTTATGGTGGGGGCGGGCTTCTTGCTCAAGTATGACTCGACAGAGTAAATGAGTCAAGTGCACATTGTACCATGATCATGTGATCACCTACAGACTTTTTCTAGGTAGGATGTTGTTAAAGAATGTGTATATTTTGAATTTTTGTGAGGTTTGGTAAGACTCAGAGAAAGAGAAAAGGAAAGAAGTGTTTTTCTATGATTCGTTTGTCAACCATTAGTTGGTCATGACTTACAGCGTATAGGTTGCCCTCAATTAATGTGAGCTAATGCAATAAATCAGAATGTAATGCACTTATTTTTAAGCCCAAATCAAAGTGTGAAGTTAGATGACACAATAATATGAAAAGGAAGAGGGATTATCTTTCACTAAAATGCAAAAAACACAATAAATGGTTCCTTTTAATTACACCAAAAGAATGGTTTCCTTTAGAGAAAATAGAAAGAAAAGGTGGGTTACCAAGGAAGAAGATTAATGTGTATGCTTTTCAGAAGGGAAACAAACACACAATTTTTCCTAGGAATGAATGAAATTCAAGGAACCTCGAATGGGTCCCACCGAGCATGCCAAAATGTTTCACCTGATTCTAGATCATTTCTTTGAAGTATTGACAAAATAAATAGGGTAACAGGCGTAGGAGGAATACCTATTCAAATGTTGGTTGATGGGTTGTTGCACGCGTATGACTTCCGAATCCACAACTAATCGTGAGAACTTCCTTTTGGCTAGGAGGAAATACCTGTGATGGAAAGCAATACCACCATAAAGAGTTAAACAATATGTGTAGTGAACTACCTAGCGTGTGCTAGATCCAGAAGTGTGATACTTCCATGAGCATTGTCATCCACTTTTTAAAACAATTTAATGTTGGTAATGAAGTAAATCCTATTCTAATTAAAATGATTTGGGTATCTCATCCAAAATACAATAAGAAATATCTAATCTAACAAAGTGCTAAGTTAAAATAAGATCCGAAGGTCAAGTAATCGGGTTCTGGGTCTCTACGAGATCTAATATAGGTCTCGTGAAAATCACAAGAAAATAAGGTGATGTGGAACTAGGTGGATAGGTCATTATTCTAGGTTGTATGGGTAAATACAGAGACCGATGTCGGTTAAGGGTGACCGATGACAGTTAGGTGTAACTGGCACCGCCATTACTATGGAAATATGGGAATGCCACAGAACAAGCTTTGGGTCTCCTTTGTGATTGCACAAAGGATTTTGTTAGTCAGGATGAGGTATTGGGTGACTTGGGTAGGATTTGGTGAGATTTTAATGGGTATATGGAGGTGGAAGTGTTGGAGAAGGTCAATAGGTGGGTAGGTAAACAATAGATGATAAAATAATGATGAAATGAAATAAACCAGAGAAGTATGATGTTATACTTACTTGAATTCTAATCCTGGATGCTTGTGAGTGAGGGATGGAGGTGTTGATGAGAGGTTTGAAGGCTGCAAGTGATCACCAACTAAAAGAAAGCTTCTGCATGGGCTGCATGTACATTCCTCTTTGCTTGGTTAGATCAGATCATGGCTGGGATGGTTGTGCAGGAAAAGATGCTTGATCTCCTTCCTTACATGTGTGTTCTCTCTAGAATGTGTTAATGTTCATCAACTTTCTACCAATGTTTTCCAACCTTATTTTTTCAACTTCCAACCTTGAGAATAAGGTTGTTTTGGGGTTAAAAGGGTAACTGATGGTGGTTCGCTTAACCAACGATGGTTAGGGTAACCAAGTCGGTCCAAGGCGGGATTTCCTAGGTTTACTAAACTAGGTAGATCCTCTTGATTTCCTTGGATTTTGTGTCGTTAACCCACGAATTAGATTGAGAGCCTCTTGTAAGCATGTGGGAATGTGGTTAGGGGATATTTAGGCATTGATTTTTAGGGTTTGCGTAAGTCTTAGCTAGTTATGGAAACTTACTAAGAATAGGTGTTAGGTTGAGTTGGCTTGGTGAGGTGTCTAAGTGAACTATATGTGTGGGTATTATTTAAATTAAGATATTTAAATAATAAATATGGTGAGGATAATGAATTAATTTAATTAAATTAATATTAGTAGGGTGAAAGGGGCCATGGTTAGGTGAATGTGATGAATGGTGCTTATTTATCGAGGGACCAAAGGGGAGTGTGACCTAATTTTAGTGTCTACACCCATGGTAATAAGCATTAAGAAGGATCGTAGGATAAGGATTTTTGTGGACTATATAAAGCTTAATGCTACATGTGTTATTGATCCTTTTCGTACCCCATTCACAAAAAGGATATCCTTGAGGGATTTTATGGGCATGAGATTTACTCCTTTATATATGTGTTTTCCAGCTATCACCAGGTGCACATAGTGAAGGAATATCAAGAAAATATGACTTTCACCACTGAGTGGGGAAGATTTGCATATACATTGATGCCCTTTGGATAGAAGAATGCGCAACAAAGATTCTCACGCATTGTTGTGAAATATTTTAAGGACTTTATCCATAAGTTCTTATAGGTGTATCTTGATGAGTGGATAATGTATGGCTTAGTTAAGAACCATTGTGATAATTTTAGGCTCATATTTGAGAGATGTAGAGTACTTGAGCATCTCCTTAACATTAAGAAAAAAAAATTTCTACACCTTTTGGCACTTTACTTGGACATATAATTTACAAGGAAGGTTTATTAGTAGACCCAGCCAAGATAATTCTATCATCTTGGGTTTAGAAGAACCTACCAATCAAAGTGAGGTGCACGGATTCCTAGGACATACATATTATTATAGGAATTTCATTAAATGTTATGTGAATATTACTGCACCCTTGGAGAAATTATTCAAAGCTAAAGGAAAGTTCTATTTGGGTGATGCGCAGAGTAGGCATTTGAAACACTAAAGGATAGGCTTACCACGCATCTATTTTGTACTTTTCTTCGTTGAAAAACCCTTTCATGTATATGTTGATTTTTTGAATTGGTAATTGCACAACCTGAGAAGGACTTGTGGTCCATCCCATTTTCTTTGTAATCGAAAGTTGACGACCACGGAGCATAACTATATAACCACCGAGCGTGAGGCTTTGTCTTTGGTCTATGCCTTGCAAAATTTTGACAATACTTTTTAACAACGCCATTTATCTTCTTTAAAGATCATATGGTACTCAAGTATTTGGTTAATAATCATGTTTTACAAGGGCACATATGCAAGTGGATATAACTCTTTCAGGAGTTTTAGTTTACAATTATTATAGAACTAGGGAAAAGTAATTCGTGTCCTAATTATCTATCAAGGATCAATCTTGGTGAGGATGTGCAAAGAATGGAGGATACAATTCCAAATGCACAACTATTTAGATTGAATCACATGCCCACAAAACTAGAGGACATTACAATGTTTTTTTCACACTACGCAGTGTGCTTGAAAGAATGAAGACTTTAGCAAAAAAAAATAGCTTGTAATACGTGTGGTGCCTTATCAATTAATTGGGGAGATTTATACAAACCGATCTATGATGAAATTTTGTGTTGGTGTGTTTTGAATCATGAGCATGAGGATATTATGGAAGAATCTCATGGTGGAATTGTAGGAGGTCATTATGTAGGTGATGCCACCGCACACAATATTTTGATGGTTGGACTTTGGTGGGAGACCTTGTATAAGGATACTAAGGAATATGTGAAGTTATGTGACCATTTTCAACACCTTAGAAATCTTGGAGATAGGGATGAGATGTCATTGCGAACCTATTGTAACTCATCGAACCTTTTGATAAATGGACGATTGACTTTGTAGGTCCTATTTCACCACCCATGCATAGGACTAGAATGCACTACATTATAACTTGTATAGATTATCTTACAAGGTGCACAAAGGGAGCACCTACAAAATATTATACAACAGCCACAAAATAAATATTTTTGTGGGAAAACATTATTAGCATGTATGGATGTCCTTTAAGCCTAAATAGTGATACGGGAACTCATTTTTTTAATGAGACAATAGTAATTTCCTTGGAAGAGTTTTATGGTGGCACATCAAAATGCTACACCCTATCACCCACAAGCCAATGGTACTGTTGAAGCTTTCAAAAATATTCTAGTGCAGACGTTGACAAAAATTTGTGATGTTGGAAGAAAAGACTAGGATGATAAAGTAACTCTTGTACTTTGGACATTTAGGACCACTCTACAAGAGGTTGAATAAGGAAACACCTTTTATTTAGTGTTTAAAAAAGAGGCTATATTGCTTGTTGAATTTATGTTACCATCCTTACATATTATGTGCAGGAGGACTAGCTAATGAGCAAGCTGTGGAAGAGCGCATTGATGAGCTAGTATAGTTAGATGAATAATGTGCCATTGTACGTTGGAGTTAGAAGACTGAGAAGGCCAAACATAAAGCATGGAATGATAGGCACATCAGGAACAAGAAGTTTGAGGTTAGGAAGATGGTTCTTCAATATAATTCAAAGTTTACATGCCACCTAACTAAATTGAAAGTACATTTGTTGGGACCATTTGTAGCAACAAAGATACTTGATTCAGAACTTATCAATTGCAAGCACCGGATGACACTCTATTTTTGGTTACTTCGATGGGATTAGGTTAAATCCCTACTATAAATAAAGCTTCTTTGTGTTTGTAATAAGGTAGTATTTCCACTTAGATTATATTTCCATTTTATGTGTTTCCTTTCATCGTTACTATGCTTTGTCAATTTAGTTTTGTGTTTTGTTAAATAGGTGCGCTTGTGCATAGGAAGTTGATTACTATCTTTTGATTTCATGCGCAGAGGAATGTGCATACTTTTAGTGTGGGGTGGATTGTAAGTATGTGCAAAAGAGTAAATTTTTTGGTGTTGAAGGAGTGCACTCATTGATGATAGTGTTGGTTTCTAAAGAAAAAGGTGCTACAAATAATGAGAAGGATGGTGATAATAAGGAATGAAGAAAATTTCTCAGATTGAAGACCACACATAAGAGAAGGGTTCACATAGTGTAACGCAAGGTAGGAAGTAGCATGGGAAACTACTTGGTATGAGGCACAGAGGGTTATGTACTTTGGTGTTTTTAGGTGCGTGCATGTAAGGATGTCTCGTGGTCGGTAGTAGTGGGCATACTAGAAGGTTACGACTAGGGCACGAAAAAAAAAAGTATAGAAAAAGTAGAAAAACATCATTAAAGTTAGAGTATGGTGGTAGGTGAGGAGCAATTAATGTGAAAATTTTTAAAAATCTATAAAAGGGATGCATGTGAGTTCATTCTTACCTTACATGTTTAAGTTTTTGAGCTATGAAGTGTGATTTGAAGTGAGAGAAAGTGTGAAGTGCGAGAATGATTGTATAAATAAGTGAACCAATTAATAGTTGGACACGGCCATAACATAGATCCATTTGAAGGGTGTTTGAACTATGTGAAGGGGGAAATTACAAGGGATGAGTTAGAATCCATTGTTGTGGACATCCCGTAAAAAATCAGATCAAGCACTCACTAACTTGCGGCAGGATTGGAGGCCAAAATAAAGGAGGAGTATCCAGAGTTGATACTACAAACTGATATAGAGGAGGTTTCCTAATAACCTTATAAAAATTCTTTATTTATCTACATTATTTCATTCTTATTATTTCCTTCAATTTTTGGAGATACCCATTGTCGGGACGAAAATGAGATTAGTGTGGGGTAATGTTGATCAAAGAATACTTGTCTAAGATCACACAAGGAGTCTGCATGGGATAGAAGGCCCGGAACTAAGGGCATGGAAGGATAGGAAGGACCCTACGCGTGGAAGGCAAGTTTAGATTTCAGGACTTAGCTGATTTTGAGCATGAAGACCTATTTTTGGAAGATGGCATGTGGACCACATCAACGATGAAGAGATGTGTGTGTCATGCATTTTCTATCTTTGGAGAAGTGGTTTGAAGAGTTTATACATGGAGACAAGTTGAGAATAGAATTAACACTTCAGTTAACTATAAGAGGACTATAGATAGCACACTTACATGTGTGGCTATGATTATAAATGGTGTGTGGCTATTAATAGTATGTGGCCTATTTCTAGAATAGATAAGTAGTGAAGGGAAATTCCCCACCCTATATATATGTGATGTTAGGTATATACTAGATATATAGATAGAGAGAGATGGATGTATGAAAGTGTGATATATATATATGTGTAACAAAGAATATACACATATGACTAAATCACTGTATCAGTTCCATACACACATTGATATAGATTGACAATATTGTAAGGAGCCTCTATATTTATTAATAGATGGAAGATATTAGCTGAATCTAAGTGTCATCCTGTGTAGTTAAATAGTGCATGTTATTAATTCAATCATGATTACTATTTTTAAGCTTTATTCTTTCATAGATCTATGGGTAGCATGCATTATAGAATGATGGATTAATTATGAATCTATATGTTTCTTCCTTCATCATGTTAACATCCTATTACAGTAACCCTAAAGAGGGACCTGGTACCTTTGCACACTTTAGGTGTAGACTAGGGTGTTATCTACTAAATTCTAGGTCAGCATCATTGGTTCCATTGTCGGACCTCTTTTCAGTTGTTTTTAGGATGGCTCACGATGAAGACGTGCACTGTTAACTCTAGAAAGTATTAAGGAATGGATACATGACCGGAGGAAGAATATACATGATGGTCCAAAGAGTGGATTTAATTTTAACGCACACACTTGGGTAGAACATAACCTATATGACTTATATGAGAGATTTTTTGTTATCTTTCCAGTAGAACTATACGAGTGGCTTACTTCTTATGCATCTCAATGGAATTATAGGTATCACGTACTTGTCTAGACATAGGAAGAATTTCAGGCCCTCTATGATGCTGATCTGATCTAGACTCACATCATTTTGGGGCGTTCTAAATAGTTATATTCTAGAATATTCAATTTCAACGTACTCTTTCCCAAAGGTAGTTGAATTCCAGTTTTTGTGGTATCCAAGAGGAACATATTTATAAGGTATTCCACTAGCGATCAAGATCTTAATGGTAACTTTGAACTTGGAGAGTAAACCAATGGCTAACTAAACTTCACCATGTGCAAGGGTAGGAACAGGTTTGGTTTAAGATGGTAGACCTAGTGGCAGAGAAATAGAGAGAGGAAAGGTGGCTTAAGTATAATGAGGCATGCGAGAGGGAGATAGAGAAGTAGTGTTCTATTGCAGAGAGTATGGCATGGAGGAGAGAGATGGCTCATGAAGGATTTACAGCTCACGTAGAAGACGTGGATCAAAGCATCAGGAACTCCCCCATCTTGGAAATCATGATAGAGACCCCCTCGGCCTCACACGTAAGTGCGCCAAAGAGACTACTTAGGCCTCAGGTGCACATCTTAATCCACACGTGACCTGTCCTTTACGCTTGGTTTTTCAGTATCTAGTACAACAAGTAACTAGCAAGCTAACTTGGGAAGTAGGAGAGCAGGAGTAAGTCAAGGATCAAGTACATCAATGGCAAGATAGATGGCTTTAATGTCATTTGAGGAGCATTCTTAGGTGCATCATCCACATAGAATGTGAGCACACAGAATGTTGGATTCACCTCTAGAAATGGAACTACCTCACAGACTGTAGGGGTACAGTATAGTACTACTATTGGAGCACATGAGAGTAAATCTATAAGCCCTATTTCAACTATAGGTGGCGGATCAGGAGGTCTAGGTGGTTCTAGTTCTGGTGGGTCTGGTGGTTCTAGAGGCAGAGGGAACACAGGAGGTTACAGATTAGGTGGTCAAGGTTTGCAACAACCACATAATATCTATATGGAGATGTCTCTTCATCTTCCAGAACATAGAGGTATAAAGGATGCTACCAAACATGTGCATAGCTGTGAAATCTTGTGGCGCGCTAAAGGGATCATAGTTGCTGAGTGAAAGGAAAGTCAATTTGTCACTACATTACAGGGACACACACACAGCTGGTATAAGAAGTTTGACCTTGATCAAACTTGTGTGGATTAAGAAACATTGAGAGATGCTTTCTTGAAAGAGTTCCATATCCCTGAGTTTGAGTAGAAGAGTATAAGTGTGCTCAAAGATATCAAGAAAGGCACTACTGAGAGTGTATGTGAGTATGATGCTCATTTTAAGACACTTCTATCTAAGTTATCTTATGATATTCATGCTAGCCAACATGCACAATGGTTCATTGGAGGGTTGATTACACCTTTTAGAAGGGCAATGTCACATAAGACAAACACTGATCCACGCTGAAGCAAAGTATGGAAGCGAGCTTTGCGTCTATGCCGAGGAAGTTAGGAGCATTAACACTAGAGTTAGTCCATTTCTAGAGGCACACATTATAGCTATGGAAAAGTAGTTAGAGAAGCTATTAGCAAATTTAGTCCATGAGATGTGTTCAGGAATTTGGTATACAAATTGTGAAGTGGAAGGTCACACCAAGGATAGTTGCTCTCACGCATCTTTGTGCACATTACTATTAGATCATGTGAAATTTTCATTTGAATCATGATGCTAGTCATTGTCCTTTGTTACAGTTGCATGATAAGGAAGAATGTATCTTACTTTTGCAATATTTACAGGTCTACGACCCATGATACTAAGGATTTTCAGTTGATTGGTCAAATCTAGGATGCTATAGACATTAGACTATGACAGACAAGTAAAATAGATAGTTCTAAGGGTGAGAATAAGCATCAGGATCGAGATCCTAATCAAACGCACTATGACAAGAATAAGGGGCATTTTGAAGGAGGTTGTGGAAGGGGACGGGGATATCATGGTGGATATGGAGGATGAGGCCATGGTGGAGGAAGAGGAGAGTTCCCTTGTGGAACATGTTATACATGTGGATCTCCTAACCACTATAGGCATGAATGTCCTCAGAATATTACATGTTCTTTCTGTAGGGAAGAACCGTAGCTATGAAGAGTTCCTGGACTTATATGAGCATCTGAGTAAGAAGCATAAGCAAGAAAACAAAGGTGTTGGGATGGTTAGAATCCAACGCATGGTAGAAGATCAGTGGATTCCCAAGATAGCAGAAGGGTCTGAGGCATTGACAGTGAAGTTAACCACATGTGTTGAAGCAGCACGCACAAGAGAGGCATTACACCAAAAGCCTACGATCACCAAGGACGAGGTTTTGCATGGAGGTACCCAGATCTTACTCATCAAAAGGAAGTTTACCAGATACCATGGAAGTGCTAAGGAATCTTCAAGGTGAGATACAATACATAAAGGAGTAAAAGAAAGCATCAAAGATAGTCCAAACTGATATTGATGATCTACGAGAGGTGTGCAAGGTGTTGTGTCAGGAGAACATTATTCCACTATTAGGAAGTTGGTTAAAAGGGAACACTCCGCATGCAAGTCTTGAGACTGGACATCAAATTATGCATGCAAATCTTCCCCCTGATAGCATTGACTATGAAAAAAAAATTACTCTAAATTATGTTATGGTTGGGTGGTTGTTGAGCAACATATTGATTGATATAGGGCGGAAGTAAATGTGCTTGACATTATATGCATGGGTACAAATGGGGAGGCCTCCATTGCAGTTATCATCTAATGTGTTATTCATGGAAAAAGGGATTAAGGCCACTCCCATAAGAGTATTAAAGATGCATCTATAACTATATGAGGGGCCAATTTCACTGGGATTTTGAAATATTAGCACTTGCAGAAGTAGATAATTTTCCATCCTCGCTTGAAACCCTTGGTGTTATGCGAATAATGCTAACTTGAGATTCAATAAGGGGTATATCAACTTTGAAAACAAGGAGGAAAGGGTTTTAATACCTTTGGACAGATGGGAATTCTACACCATATGTTGAACCTCTCAATGAGGAGGATTTAAACAGAGTCTATGTACATGTTATTCAGGACCCAAAGGTCAATGAGCCATCAAAAGAAGGCATCCTACAATAGGAAGATTCTCATTCTATTAGTGATACTACGAGTATTGCTTGTGACAATTAGGCCCTTGGTATGTATGAACTAAAAGGGCATGAGATGAAAAGCATGGTTGCACAAAAGAATGGACTTCATTCAATTCACGGATAGGTAGCAAATACCTTGGTATACAAGGGAAGAAGATCTTCTTGCATTTTTGAAGGCCATGGAAACATAGTGGACAAATCAAATTACAAGGAGAGATATGTTAGTCTATACACTGCATGGGACAGTAGAACGCTAGTGGGTAGTGCATAGAGATAATATTATACACTGGGAAGAGATTGGAATAGATTTTTCGACCAGGTTTATAAGGAACAATGCACCTATGCAAATCTGCACTTATCATGGTGATCAACCTGTTCAAAGATCACATTCGGTAGTAAAAGAGACTCTATAATGTAGGACAGGAAGCATTACCACCTTCACTTTGGGTGCATAGATTATATTCTACGTTATAAGGATGTGCATGCGCCTAATATGTATATGTAGAACTACATTGAGAAACTGGAAACTGGCAAGATTTGACTACAAGTATGATCCAGACTTTTGACTACTTCTCAACTAAACCTCTTATAGAAGAGGCATTAAAATTTGTCAAGCGCTTAACTATGGGAGATAGTGCAAAAGTAGAAGAGCATATTCAAGAATTGTTCGGTGAGGCAGAGTTTGGAGCATGTTTTAAAAAGGAAGAAGAAATATACTCCAAACTAATTGAACATGCTAACCTTGAGAAAGAGAAAGGAAAGATGGTTTACCTCGTGGATGACGAGGAAGTTGAGAACCTAGATATTGAACATTCACATAGGGTGTGTGAGGTCTTGGACAGTGCAAACAAGGATATCCGCGCCTACCACGAACCCATGAAGACAAAGATGGTGAATATAGGTTTGTAGGTTGAGCCTAAGAAGGCCATAATTGGAGATTACTGGTAAGACTCGGAGGTAGAAAAGATCATCAAGTTACTCAGGGATTATTAGGGCTTATTCCCTCAAGGATATCATGAACTTAAAGGCGTGCATGAATCACTTAGGGAAATGAAGATCAAACTTAAGGATGGTGCACGGCTAGTTAGAAAGAGACCTTACATAATGAATCCTAATTTGTGTGAAAAGGTAAAAGAAGAAATTGATAAAATGTTGAAATCTTGAATTATCAAGCCCCTTGATGAGTCAAAATGGGTTAGCCCAATGGTGATCAATATCAAGAAGCACAGATGGATTAGGATATGTGTAGACTACATGGAACCGAATGTTGCATGTGTCACGATCCATTCCCTACATCATTCACTAAGGAAATACTAGGAATCATAGGGCGCAAAATATATTCCTTCACGATGGATTTTCTAGGTATCGTTAGGTTAGGATTGCTCAGAGGATCAAGAAAAGACAAAATTTACTACTGAATGGGGCAGTTTTGCTTATACTTGTGATTCCTTTGGATTGAAAAATGCTCTTTTGTATTCTCGCACATAGTTGTTTAGGCATTCAAGGATTTTATTCAAAACTTCTTACAGGTCTACCTAGATGATTGAATAGTATATGGGCTTGTGAAAGATCATTGTGACAATCTATGCTTAATGTTTGAATGATGCGAGACAATTTAGTATCTCTTTAAAATCGAGAAGTGCATATTTGCTACGCCATTTGGGATACTATTAGGACATATATTAGTAAGGAAGGTTTGCTAGTTGATCCAAAAATTTGGTAATCATTTTAGGCACAAGCGTCTACCATCAAAGTGAGGTGCACTGATTTTTAGGTCATACAAGACATTATAGAAAATTCATAAAATGGTATGCCAAACTTGCTATACCTTGGAAGAATTACTTGAAGGGGAAATGTACATTTTATTGGTGTTATCTCTTTGAGTTTACTCCAAACTATCGATAACCCCTATGAAATTTTTAAAGTCAGTTTTGCAAAATTACCTTTATTAGTGAAAATCGGGTTTTCGGGTTTCACCAACAAGTCAACATGTGTTTTGAATGCTTTATGTCTTGTGTTTCCCGAAACCCGAAACCCGCTTCAAGTGAGTCGAGTCGGGTTTTTGGACCTTCGAACATGTTTTGTGTCGCTTGTCTTCCGATACCCAAAGTCCGATTTAGTCCTTTGTGTCGGTTTTCGAACTTTGAAGCACCTAAACATCTCATGCTTTGTGTCAATTGTTTCCGCGACCTCGAAACTGAATTACTCTACACACCTTTGTGTCGGGTTTTCGACCTCCCGAGCATGCTGACATGGCGTTAATGTCGAGTTGTCGGGTGAGTTGGCACGTGCCAGCCGAGGTGTATTAATTGCAAATTTTCTTATAAATATGTGGATTTACACGTCATTTTTACCGGATGTGTTTTTAACTCGTGGATTTTCGTGCATGCTTCTCCAACCTCGAAACCCGAAACTCACCTGTGCCCGATTGAATCGCCTGTTTTCGATCTTTTCTCACTCTGATTGAAGGTATTTCTCTCTCCATTCTTTGTTCTTGGTTTTTATGGATTGATTATGGATGAACTTCTTCCCATTCCCTTACCAGGTTTGTGGGGTTTTTATTCTTTTTCCTTTTGGGGGTTGTTTTCCAAACAGGGTTTATGTTTTAGGGTTTATTTCTTTGGAATTACCACTTTGTGATTTTTCCCCAGAATTTTGTTGTTGGAATTAAGATATGTTTGGTATATGAATGGTAAAAAGAATTTACATGTTTTAAATTCAACCAAAACCCTGTTCCTCCTTTTCGGGTTTTGAAAGGTGTTGTGCAGTATTGAAGACCCGAAGTATATCAAAAGATTTGGCGTGTCGGGCTTTCTCAAGTTTCTGACATCTTTCAGCGTGTCGGGCTTTCTCAAGTTTCCGACATCTTTCAGCGTGTCGGGCTTTCTCAAGTTTTCGACATCTTTCAAACGTGTCGGGATTTCTCAAGTTTCCGACATCTTCGCGTGTGTCAAGCTTTCTCAAGTTTCCGACATCTTTCAGCGTGTCGGGCTTTCTCAAGTTTCCGACATCTTTCAGCGTGTCGGGCTTTCTCAAGTTTCTGACATCCTTCAGCGCATCGGGTTTTCTGGATTCCCCGACATACTCCTCAGTGTGTCGGACTCTTCCGTTCTTCCGGCATCTCCAGTAGGTCGGGATTTCCACAGTGTGCAACATCTCCTGATCTCTGAAACTCTCTTCCTTCAACATCCTTCATGTCGGACCCTGGTCCATCGCAAGAAAAGGCTGAGAAGTCAGGAAGAATGAAATACAAGTTCAGAAAGGTGGAGTCTCCATCATATATCGATTGCAATTATGACATCCGAGATACAGAGCTCGGGAATATAGATATTGAAGATTTCTGGAGTAGGGTAAGGAGTTCCTCCCAAACTCTGTGGATGAAAGCGATAGCCGATAGTGGCTTACCTCTTGCAGCAGGTTTTCCCATGTCCGCTCAATGCCCTGAATTCATCTTATCCTGCGCTTCCAGTTATGACTCTGCTTCTCTCGCTCAGGAGAAATCGACAGAGAAGTAGTGATCAAATTGGACGGAGGTTACTTTGATGACCTCCTCAAACTGCCAAATTTTGAAGAATATGGAGAGTTGGATGTCAAGTCAGCTCAGAAAGCCTGGGATAACGATCAGAAAATTGTATCAAGCATGTAAATAAGAAGTTCCTGATCAAGGCCAAACCGGCTGTCTCCAGATTCCCAAGACTTTATCCCCAGGAGTGATTTCATCCAGGAGATCAATGACATCATCACTTTGTTGAGTCGGGTTTTGGTCTACCCGAATCAAATGTGTTCTAAGGGTGGATGTATTAATTCATGATCACCATCAAGAAGAATCAACAAGGGATCGACCGGGGCACTCTCTAATTAGTAATGAGATATATTCCCAACCGACAAATGTCTTGTCCCCGTGGGAAATTTTATATGTCTTCATATGTCACATATGCAGCAAATGATGATGAGGAACTATCCTGGTTGGATACCAAGGAAGCAGTGATAGGGGAGCCATGTGTATCAATACTTCCCTCAACTAACAAGGAAGGGATCCAAGACCAATTCGATGGGTGAATGACACCTTTTATGAAAACATCCGCAGCTAAACCCCGAGTTGAGGAAGACAAGAGTCTCGATGAGGCCTCAGGCTAAAGTTTTCAAATGGGGATGTGTCTTCTTACAATTCAAGAAGTTCACATATCTTCGGGTGGTTATGTACTCGGGGGACCCTTTCTATCTGCCCCGATATCCAGGAGATAAACTGATATTGATGGAATTGGTTAGG
This sequence comes from Taxus wallichiana var. yunnanensis, assembly GCA_018340775.1. Taxonomy (NCBI): domain Eukaryota; kingdom Viridiplantae; phylum Streptophyta; class Pinopsida; order Cupressales; family Taxaceae; genus Taxus; species Taxus wallichiana. Next base: position 427,986,688 of record CM031235.1, on the reverse strand, counting down.
CAACTATTGGATTTCCATAAATTCCAACAAAGTAAACATAAGGCTGTTGTATCCTTCCCAATTTCTATTGGGAGATACACTTGTTCAACAGTGGTAAAAGCTAAAAATGTTATCCATGAGCTTCAGGACAAGTTGAGGAAGCATATGAAGCCCCGAGACGGGTTTGACATTCGAGGAGTCCTCAGGGCGTATGGAACCCTGCACCTACACAGGCCAAGCATAGAGGACATTTGGATTGATCTGCGTGATGAGGTTGTTGTTCGCAGGAAGGATCATAGCAGATTGACAATTGCTGAGATTCAAACACTTGAGCTTGCTGATTTACCAGAAGGTACTAGTGACAATGAAAGTGTTTTGGATCTTTCCTATGATGGACTAAATGAAGATCAATATGTTTTCCCACCTATTGATTGGTCAATCAGTGAAAAAGCCTCCATCACAGATAGGTCGGCTCGAATTCTTGCACGCACCAAAGCATGGCTCTCCTCTTGGGGAATGAGTTTTAAAGATGATAAGTTTTCAAAGTTGGTTGCGTCAGAGGCGGGGCCCTCCAAAAAGGAAAAGGACAGAAAATCTTCTAGGGGGCCTATAAAGGTCAAGATTGTCAAAAAGAGGAAAGAAAGAGAAATCTCTTCAATTGTTTCTCCAGTTGAAACGGTGAATGTGCCAGAATCACCAACACCACCAGAAATAGGAGAAATTACTTTGGAAGGAGGAGGAAACCAGCCTCTGGTTTCACCATTTGCTGATTGCTCAACTGAAGAGACCTTATCTCTTGCATCCAAGGCTTTGGAGTCTGAATCTGTGCCTCTTTCCTCACAACCACTCCTACCTCCTTATTCTCCATCAAATTCTTCAGTAATGGCCAAGTATTTTCTCTGGACTTTCACCCTCTCTCGGGGACCCAAGTGATCACCAACATGCCCCCTCTTGTGCCTCTTTTTATCGGATCTACTACCACATTGGTAACTATTCCCCTCCACTTGGTAGAATCTTCTCCCCTTGAGAGTATGATACCAGCCTTCTACAACCATGGCAACTCCTCCGATACGCCACAATGGCTACTCGAGCAAACTCCGAGGAAGAGGAAGGTGATTGTGCCCCTACCAGCCTTTGATTTCAGCTCACTCAAGGCTCCTACTGCTAAATCAGGCAAGAAACCCAAAACAGTTTCAAGGGTTTTGGTGGACGCTTCAGGAGATAAGTTCGTAGAGATAGCCACTCCCGACTGACAAAACTAAAAAGGACATAACAGCCTCTGATTATCAGATAACCAGGGTGGCTCTAGGAAGAGTGACAGCAGAAGGGGCGCAACAAGATGCGCGGGATGCCACAAACGTGCTGTGCCAGAAGTTGAAAGAAACAAAAGACAACAGAGATGAGCTTAAAGGAAAAGTGGAGCAGTTGACTGAGGTTTTGCTTAAACTCTCAAAACCCCTTGAATCCATACCATCTTCTTCTGTCCCTGTCGGATTCGATTTCTCATCAGTACCTACAATTGAGAAGATTTCTAAAAAAGGAAGAGTGGTCGATGAATGGATCCAAAGGTTACTCCAACAGGGGAAGGAGGTGATACAAGACGTTGTGAAAGTTCATCAATCTGTGGGGGATATTCAGAAGGATGGAGAGAAGATGGATGATGAGTTTTCTCAAGAAATTGGACATCTTGATTTGACTTATGAAGCTCTCCAAGTATTAAAGAAAATACCAGCACATCTCTTGGTAGAAGAAGGCATTATCCCACATACGGATAAGCATTTTCAGCTGACTAAAGCCATCAGGTTCAGGGTGAGGATTCTCAACGAAGCCTGCGCTAAGTTGAGAGAATCAAGGGATAAATTGATTGATGGAAAAAGTGATTTGGAAGAAGAGTTGCTGAAGATTTGTCCAAAGGTGTCAGTTGGAAACTCAGGTGTCCTATCAGCAGATGATCTTTTCAAACAAGTCCAAGAGTCTGTTCAGCATGAACCAACGCACGGATTTGGTATTGAGATCATTGATCGATTTGTAAGAATTGAACATTCTTTTGAGGCCTTGAGAAAGCTCAGCAAAAGATTGAAAAAGCTTCCTAGCGGTGCTAGTGATATCCATGAAACCTGCGAAATTTGGAATGATCATTCTACTGCACCTGACGAAAATGAAATGCAAGGCATAATTCGAAGGTTCCAAGAATTTCGGAACAAACAGGTGCAGCTGGAGGAAGAGAAAGATGAAGGAGCGAAAGATGATGATTCAGATTAATTCTTGATGTTTCATGTCATTTCAATCTTGAAATCGACATGTCTTTTTCATTTCTGTTTCATCATATAGGAAGCAAATTTTGACTTGGTCTCCTGCGTGAGAGTCAAGCAAAATAGAACTCTTTTTAAAGAACACTATTTTCTAGGATTTATCCTATTTTCTCTCGTTCCCTTTTATTATAAATAAGGGATGCTTATGCATTCCAAAGGGTCGAGATTTTTGTAATATTCGGAGCTATTGGAAAGAAGAAAAACTTTGTGTTTTCATTCAATCATTTCAAAGAATAGGAGTTGATATTATTTCACAAAATTTATGTTGTGGGATATATCTTTCTTAAGACATTGTTCTTACGTTCATGATCTTAAGCTATTCTTTGCATAGTATCTTATTGTTTCTAATTATCTCAGACATTATATTTATGATCTAAAGCTCGTATGATTATTTCGTGCTCTGTGTTTACTCGAAAGAAAATATGTTTCTCTCATTTCCTTTCCATTGTGCTTCTTTCATTTGTAATAGTTTCTAACCCCTGTTCATTTACGAAAGCAATACCTTTGAATCATGTGAATGTGGATTTCGAGATTCTATCCCAACCCCCAATGGTTAGATTAGTGTGAATACTGTATATATTGTTTTTGTTGTGTTTTAGATTAGTAGCAAACAGGCAGCCTCACCTGTCTTTGAGGAGGGATTTAATCCCATATATTGTGGTTGAACCTCATATTTTGGGTTGAAAAAATATCCAACCAACGAGTTTTTGGCGACTCACTGGGAATAGGGATTAATAGTAAAAATCTTATCCTCTTGGTGTCCGCAGCGACTCCATATTTGCCTTATTTTCCACAAGATATCTTTCCCGCCAAGCTGGCCAGAGGATCTTCACTGGTCCCGCCGAGCCCAAGGTGAAATTGACCCACTCTTTGAGTTGCTACAACAAAGACAATTTCAGCCTATCCCCAACAAAGATTGTTTCTAACCGAACTAGAAGTTCTTTCTTCACTGTCGCTCGAGACACCGGATACCCGTGGAACAGAAGCGCCTCAACTTGTCGTGCATTACTCTTGTCTGATACTCGGATCCCTATACGTACTCTTTTCAGAAGGATGGCAGTGCAACCTGTGCCTTGGGGTGCAGTTATTGGTCCTCTTTCTTTAACTCCACCATTGCATGAGTTACCACATGGATCACGTAAAAACATTCCCAAATTTAATGGGGATGGGAAGCAGCATCCTGATGAACACGTTGCATCTTTCTTTGTAGCGTGCGGCGTTCTTGGAGTAGCTCACGAAGATGTTTCTGTTCAATTTTTGTTGAGACGTTGCACGGTGCAGCAGCTGAATGGTTTTATCATCTTCCAAATGCATGCATCACAAACTGGACTACCATGCGGACCAAGTTCGAAGCACGTTTCAAACCAGCCGAAGATTCTCATGCCTTGTTAGCTCAACTTACTCATATGAAGAAGGAATCTCATGAACCCATGCGGGACTTTGTGGCCAAGTTTAATAAACTGATTCGAAAGATTCCGGAGGTAGCTGTTCCAACTCCAGAAAATCAGAAATGCTTCTTCATTAATGCTCAACCTCCTGATGTGAGCTTTTTATTAAGAAGGTCGGTTATCCCAAATTTGGATGTTGCTCAGTCAACAGCTATTGAAATAGAGGATGATCTCATTTTGGCCGGAAGGATCAAGAAGGACATACCCAAACTCAAAAATCAAGGTTCTTCTCAAGGTAATACTGATCCTATGTTTCAGAAAATGGCTAATGATTTGATTGCTTTAAAAAAGCAAATGTCTCAGCAGGTGAACAATGTTCCGTATCGGGATATCCCTAGATGGAATTTCAATAACAACAATGGTGCACCTGCAAGGGATAGGCCGTGATTAACTCCTGCTCAACCGAGGCTAGCGATTGAAGCTCCTCCTATCAATGCAAGGAGAAATAGTTGAAGAAGATGAAGAACCAGAAGAACAAGATTCTCATGAGGCTTTTTGAAGCTTCGTGGATATGCCGATGAGTCTTATGATGATTCGGTGACATGACTCAAAGATTGGGTATTTGGAATATGATGAAGATGAATGTGCGCTAGATGGTCAGTCATTTGCTGTCTTCACTCGATCCCAATCTCAGAATCCCAGAAAACCTCTTGAAAACACTAAGGAGAAGAATAAGGAACTTCCCATAGCCATAGTTAAAAGAGGTACTCCTATTTCAGCACAAACTGAAAGAGAGGTCACCAAAAAGGCAACTGCTCCTTATTCTCCTTCTCCTAAGATCAGTGCCCCAGCTCAAGCTCATGTGATTAGAACTGAGCCTACCATCACCCCTTCTTATACTGCTTTTGACATTGTTGACCATGCAAAGAGAACCAAAATCCAAATGTCGGAAGCAGAATACCTTCAGTCAAATCCTGAACAGTTCGAAAAACTTGCCAAATTCATCAGAAGTAAAGCAGCTGTTCCATCACCTTCAAAAGGTCTCCTTCCAAATCCTACTAAAATCCCACCTCAGAACAATCTGACCTCTGCTTCTTCTTCGGGAAAGATTGAACCATTTTATTTGTCTTTACTTATAAATGGGTTTAAACTCAAAGAATCATCGACATCGACTGGGGCCTCCGAAATGTTATGCCCTCAAAAGTAGCCCATGCTCTTGGGCTTACTTTGACTAAGTCATATGGATGGTGTTACTCTATGGAAACCAAACAAGTTCCTTTGATTGGTCAAATCAAAGATGCACAGTTCGCATTTGTTGCTTTCCCAGAAAAGAGAGTGAAAATGACCATTCTAGTTGCTGACATCCCTGCAGCTTACGGTATCCTCTTGGGTAGGGGTTTTTGTAAAGATGTCGAGGAGAGATTAGCATGGATTGGACCAAAGCCAAGATCCCAGTCAATGGGGTTCATCAGGTTCTCCATCCTGAACCGCAGGCGAGGTATTTGGTAACTAAATCAGATGATCCTAAAGCTCAAATTCTTTTCGAAGATGCTAGCTTTGGAAATTATTTCATGACTTCAGAGATACCCACTGTAGATGTCAAGGAAGAAGATCCTAATGCTATTTGGACCCTCGAATTCGATGGTAGCTGCTCAACCACCGGATCAGGCACTGGTGTTGTTCTCATATCTCCTAATTCAGAAATTTTCCCATCAGCTTACAAGTTGCAATTTGATAATACTAACAACACGGCTGAATATGAAGCCCTGTTATTAGGATTAGAAATAGCCAGACAGAAGGGAATCCGAAATCTCAAAGTCCAAGGGGATGCGGAGCTGATTGTCAACCAGGTCCGGGAATCTATCAGGTGAAAAATGATCACTTGAGACATTACAGGAACAAAGTTTGGGATAGTATAGAATGCTTTGATGCATTTTCTATTAAGGCAGTTTTGAGAGATTATAATGACAAGGCTGATTCTTTAGCTTGTTCATAGCCCCTTTCCTCAAATCCTCCTTCTTCCTCATCCTCAGTTCAAGCAAGATACATACTCCATCGAGATTGTGTACCGTCCCAGTATCCCAGATAATGCAACTCACTGGCAAGTGTTCAATGATGATCAACAGGTGTTAGCTTTTCTAGAAAAGGCTGACAATTTCAGTGAGTTATACTTTGAAGGTTCTGAATCAGCCTTCCGTGAAACTATCTCAGATCCATATCAAGAGGTTGATGGTGAGTTTATTCAGCTTAAAGGCAACAAGATACCAAAAGGTTTGGTTTCTTTGGAGGGTTTGTTTGATAAGCATGATCGTTTTATTCAAAACAAAAGGCAAGTTGAAGGAGCTTCTTCCTCTGAAGTAGATCAAATCAATCTAGGTTCGTCTGATCAACCTCGGATGGTGAATATTGGGAAATGTTGTTCCCCTGAAGAAAAAGCAAGATTCACTTCACTTCTGAAGAGATACATGGATGTGTTGGCCTGGTCTTATGCAGATTTAAAATCCTTCAAGCCCAAAGACGTACAGCACAGTATTCCTTTGAAACCTGATGTGAAGCCGTATAGGCAAAAGCAAAGACATTACAATCCCAAGATCTCAGGGACTATCCTTGCGGAAATTCAGAAGATGTTGGATGCCAGGATTATTTTTCCAATCCATCACTCCACTTGGGTGGCTAACATCATCCCTGTCAGGAAAAAGAATGGTGAAATCCGAATCTGTGTTGACTTCCGGAACCTGAATCAGTCTTCGTTGAAGGATAACTATCCCTTGCCTATCATGGATCAGGTACTACAAATTGTTACTGGATCAGAAATGCTATCCATGCTCGACGGATTTTCAAGATATAATCAAGTTGAGGTAACTACGGAAGATCAACACAAGACGGCCTTCACAACCCCATGGGGTACCTTTTCTCACAAGAGGATGCCTTTCGGCTTGATCAATGCCGGAGCTACCTTTCAGAGAGCTATGGACTTGGCATTTAGAGACCTGATGGGCAAGGTCATAGTTGTGTATTTAGATGACTTGACCGTTTTCTCTAAAAAATGGAGTGATCATTATGATCATTTAGAGCAGGTACTTTTGAGATGCAGGCGTCATGGGATTTCATTGAATCCCAAGAAGTCTATGTTTGGGGTGACCGAAGGAAAATTGTTGGGTCATATCATGACTAGAGAAGGAACCAAAATTGACCCAGAAAGGGTCAAGGCCATTCAGAGCCTTACCCTACCCACAAGTAAAACTGGAGTTCATTCTTTCTTCAGAAAGGTTAATTTCCTAAGAAGGTTTGTACCTGATTTCGCTGACAAAACCAAGGATATCCTTGGGATGATGAAAGGAAAAGTTCCATTTCGATGGAGTACAGAAGGGAAGCTTGCATTCAAAGAAATCAAAAGGGCAGTTGCTTGCGCTCCTATCCTAGTATGTCCAGACTTCAAGAAAGATTTCATCATGTACAGCTACGCCTCTGCTCACACAGTGTCAGCCATCCTGATGCAGGAAGAACGGGGAAGGCATTGAAGCTCCCATCGCATTTATGAGCTGCCCATTGAAGGAGCATGAATTGAAGATGTCTCAAATTGAAAAGCATGCTTATGCGGTGGTACGAGCGGTGAAGCATTTCAGGTACTATGTGCTGAATTCCCATACTCTCGTTCTCATTCCCGACACTGCCGTTAAATCCATTTTGACTCAACAAGAGTTGGGGAGTCAACGAGGTACCTGGATAGCTAAAGTTCAGGAGTATGACTTGGACATCAGACCTACCAAGTTGGTACGAGGAAGGGGCCTGTGCCAATTGATTGCAGAAAATCATGTTGAGGCAGAATGTGAAAAGACTCAAGATGCTTCTTCAGAGCTGCCCTTGGTGCTTTTCGTGAGTACAACTGACGAATGGTACACGGATATTGCTTTCTTCCTAACTTATGGTGAATGCCCCCCGCATTTAAGCCATAAGGAGAAGAGGACAGTCAAGCTGAGATCTGCAAAATACCTTTTGTGGAATAACGGAATATACAAGAAAGGTATTGACGGTGTCTTCCTGCGTTGTGTTGATAAATCACAACAGGTAAAGTTGTTAGAATCCTTCCATAGCCTAGCATGCGGAGGACATTTTTCATCTTCTGTAACAGCTTATAAGATCCTGTGGGCTAGGTACTATTGGCCTACTCTCTTTCGAGATTCAGTAGAGTGGGTGTCTAAGTGTGGAGCTTGTCAACATTTCGTTGGCCTCCCAAGTTAGCAGCTCTTCCCCTGAAGCCCGTAGTGATTGAAGAACCTTTTCGCCAGTGGGGAATTGATTTCATTGGAACATTGAATCCTGCCTCCAGTGCAGACATAATTACGTGCTGACTGCTACAGACTATTTTACCAAGTGGGTAGAAGCCGCACCAATCAAGCAAGCAACCTCTGAAGCTGTTTGCAAGTTCCTTAAAGAAAATATAATTGTCAGATTCGGTGTGCCTCATAAGATTGTAGCTGATAATGCTTCTAATTTCTTGTCGCATGAGTTGACAAAATTTTTCTATGGATTCGGCATCACCCTAGCTCACTCATCTAATTATTATCCCCAAGGCAATGGGCAAGCTGAATCTAGCAACAAGAACCTGGTTACCATAATTAGAAAACTAGTAGATGAAAACCAGAGGACATGGCACAAAGCATTGTATGATGCGTTGTGGGCTGATCAGATTACCCCAAAGCGGGCTATAGGAATGTCCCCTTTCCAAGTACTGTACGGGATTGATGCTGAGATCCCTATTTTCAGAGAATTGCACAAATTACAGATTGTAAAAGCAATTGAAGATACGGCCTTTCAAAGTTCTATTGAGAAGAGAGTTATACTACTAGCCGAGGCAGAAGAGGAAGGAAGCAAGGTGGTTGATCGCATCGCAGATCATCGTGAGAAAAGTGAAGACAATATTCGACAAAAATCAAAGCAACATAATTTCATTGGAGACACGGTGTTGCTTTGGGATAAGAGGGAGGGAGCAAAAAGGAATACACGGAAAGTTCAATTCTTTGTGGAAAGGGCCTTCAAGATCCATGAAATTTGAACGGTGAAAATAGTTTCCTTCTATCATATCTGGATGGAGGGTTATTCCTTTTTCCTTTTAGCGAGACAACATCTAAAGTTGTTCAATCACTAATGCAAGATGTTCTCTTGCATTGTACATACTTTACTTTTTGTTGTGTGTTTGCTTTTGGTTTTCTTTCTTTCTTCGTTTTGTTTTGTTTTGGTTTTCTTCTTTTCAGACTCCGTAGCCCAATGGATAAGACCAGAGATTCTGAGTTCTCTTCCTTTGGTATTACAAAGGAAGTCCCCAGCTGGAGCCAGCTGTTATCTCAGTTTTGAGTTTACTCCAAACTATCAGATAACCCCTACGAAATTTTTAAAGCTGGTTTTGCAAAATTACCTTTATTAGAGAAAATCAGGTTTTCGGGTTTCACCAACAGGTCAACATGTGTTTTGAATGCTTTATGTCTTGTGTTTCCCGAAACCCGAAACCCACTTCAAGTGAGTCGAGTCGGGTTTTCGGACCTTCGGCGCATCGGGACATGCCTTATCCAGAACATGTTTTGTGTCACCTGTCTTCCGATACCCGAAGTCCGATTTAGTCCTTTGTGTCAGGTTTTCGGAACTTTGAAGCATCTAAACATCTCATGCTTTGTGTCAATTGTTTCCCGCGACCCGAAACCTGAATTACTCTACACACCTTTGTGTCGGGTTTTCGGACCTCCCGAGCATGCTGACATGGCGTTAATGTCGAGTTGTCGGGTGAGTTGGCACGTGCCAGCCGAGGTGTATTAATTGTAAATTTTCTTATAAATATGCGGATTTACACGTCATTTTTACCGGACGTGTTTTTCGCGCATGCTTTTCCAACCTTGAACCCGAAACTCTACTTTGTGCCCGATTGAATCGCCCGTTTTCAATCTTTTCTCACTCTGGTTGAAGGTATTTCTCTCTCCATTCTTTGTTCTTGGTTTTTATGGATTGATTATGGATGAACTTCTTCCCATTCCCTTACCAGGTTTGTGGGGTTTTTATTCTTTTTCCTTTTGGGGTTGTTTTCCAAACAGGGTTTATGTTTTAGGGTTTATTTCTTTGGAATTACCACTTTGTGATTTTTCCCCAGAATTTTGTTGTTGGAATTAAGATATGTTTGGTATATGAATGGTAAAAAGAATTTACATGTTTTAAATTCAACCAAAACCCTGTTCCTCCTTTTTTGGGTTTTGAAAGGTGTTGTGCAGTATTGAAGACCCGAAGTATATCAAAAGATTTGGCATGCCGGGATTTCTCAAGTTTCTGACATCTTTTAGCGTGTCGGGATTTCTCAAGTTTCTGACATCTTTCAGCGTGTCGAGCTTTCTCAAGATTCCGACATCTTTCAGCGTGTCGGGCTTTCTCAAGTTTCCGACATCTTTCAGCGTGTCGGCTTTCTCAAGTTTCCGACATCTTTTCAAACAAGTCCAAGAGTCATTTCAGCATGAACCAACGCACGGATTTGGTATTGAGATCATTGATCGATTTGTAAGAATTGAACATTCTTTTGAGGCCTTGAGAAAGCTCAGCAAAAGATTGAAAAAGCTTCCCTAGTGCTAGTGATATCCATGAAACCTGCAAAATTTGGAATGATCATTCTACTGCACCTGACGAAAACGAAATGCAAGGCATAATTCGAAGGTTCCAAGAATTTCGGAACAAACAGGTGCAGCTGGAGGAAGAGAAAGATGAAGGAGTGAAAGATGATGATTCAGATTAATTCTTGATGTTTCATGTCATTTCAATCTTGAAATCGACATGTCTTTTTCATTTCTGTTTCGTCATATAGGAAGAAAAATTTGACTTGGTCTCCTGCGTGAGAGTCAAGCAAAATAGAACTCTTTTTAGAGAACACTATTTTCTAGGATTTATCCTATTTTCTCTCGTTCCTTTTATTATAAATAAGGGCTTATGCATTCCAAAGGGTCAAGATTTTTGTAATATTCGGTATTGGAAAGAAGAAAAACTTTGTGTTTTCGTTCAATCATTTCAAAGAATAGGAGTTGATATTTTTCGCAAACTTTGTGTTGTGGAATATATCTTTCTTAAGACATTGTTCTTACGTTCATGATCTTAAGCTATTCTTTGCATAGTATCTTATTGTTTCTAATTATCTCGAGACATTATATTTATGATCTAAAGCTCGTATGATTATTTTGTGCTCTGCGTTTACTCGAAAGAAAATACGTTTCTCTCATTTCCTTTCCATTGTGCTTCTTTCAAATAGTTTCTAACCCCATTCATTTACGAAAGCAATACGTGTGAATGCGGATTTCGGGTTCTATCCCAACCCCAATGGTTAGATTAGTGTGAATACTGTATACATTGTTTTCGTTGTGTTTTAGATTAGTAGCAAATAGGCAGCCTCACTATCTTTGAGGAGGGATTTAATCCCATATCCCCAACCTCATATTTTGGGTTGACAAAATATCCAACCAACAATTGGCCGATTAGAATAGGGTTACCCGTTACTTTAACGGGAGTAGGTTGAATCCCTACTATAAATAAGTCTTCTTGGTGTTTGTAATAAGGCAGTATTTCCATTTAGTTTAGGTTTTCAATTTTGTATTTCTTTAATGTATTTCCTTCATTATCACTATGCTTTGTAAATTTAGTTGTTGTTCTTTTGTAATAAGTGTGCTTGCATGCCTAAAGCTAATTACTGTATGAATAATTTTTATGCACAGAGGACTGCACATACTTTTCATGTGGGGTGATTGTAGTTTTCCAAGAAAAAAATGGGGGAATTGAAAGGTGAAAGGAATAAGCTGCTATGGGTGTGCTTTAAGTCAAAAGAAGATTGCTTCTCAAAAGTGACCAAGGATGGAGATGAATGAAAGAACAGTATAACATGAGGTAAGTGAAGGCCATGTTAGCTATTAGGAGAAGGTACATTGATGAGGTACTTGGGTGCGGAGTGTGTGCGAAAGAGAAGTCTCAGTGACCATAGGGTAGGAAGGCATGCTTTAAAGGTTATAGCTAGGTGCAAAGATGTACTACGTGGAATAAACAAATTTGGTCAATGAATGAGGGGATATTTGGTAGGTGAAGGAGAAATAAATGCATCAAAATTTGAAAAAATATATAAGGATGGGATGCGGATTCATTTTTACCATTGCGACTAAGAGTATTTGAGAGAAGAGCCAAGTGCGAAGAGCTGAGTGATCGAGTTAAGGTGCGAAGGGTGTGAAACCAAGAGTGACAACCAGATCTATGTGACAAGAAGCTTACATCCCGGTGGTGAAGGGTTTGAGTGAAGTAGGGAGATAGAAAAGAGTTAGGTTACAAATTTTCCACCTAGGGCATAATTGAATCGAGCTAGGGTTTGATTCACAGAGTTGCAGAGTTGAAGAGGAGACATTTGTAAGGTAAAAATGGCACCGAAGAAGGCATCTGTAGCAACAATAAGAAAGGAAAGAATAAGGTAGTCATTGAGGAGGAAGAGATGGCACCCGAAATCCATTTTTCAGAGATGCAATATCCAGAAGGAGTCATCATCGCCAAGAATGGGATTCACCCATCAGAAAGAGCAAAGTAAGTGAATACAATCACAGGAATCTGGAGAATAAGAAGGAGCTTGATTCCTTACTCACTGCTAGAATGAACAAGCACACGGTGGATGATATGCCAGTGTATGATGATGTAGGTGAGAAGCTCCTAAAGAGAATTGGGGTCTACCAGTTATATGAGCTTCCATATTTTAGGAAGTATGAGCCCTTGTATCAGTGGCTCATGAGCAAGGTACATAAAGACTTCTTCTACTTTGTAAGACACGAGTTAGAATCTCATTTGTGCTCGTCTCATCGATTATAGGTCTAAAGGCCATAGGAAGACATAAAAGGTGACCTTGTAGATAAATCTATGATTATAAAGACCAAATAGGAGTTGGGGTACCTAGAAGGGTCCACGTGGAATGGACATAGATAAATTAAAGAACTATTTAGTTGTACAAGCTATAGCACACCTTGTTACTAAGTTCAATGATCAAGAGTTGTGGTCATAGGTAAATACTATGTGGTTACATGTGGTGTGTAAGATGTCAAGGAACAATCTACAACATTACGAGGCTATATTATAGAGTAAATAGTCAAGAAGCGCACACAGGAGGGAAGATCGGCTTTTAGTTGTTTCTACTATAACTCGGTATTTATGAAGATCAGATTACTAGATGGACCAAAGGAGAAAGTATGGGAATACCCCATGGAGAAAAAGTCCCTAGCTGAAAGATTTAGTAAGTACCTATGCAAGGGGGCCATGAAAGATGATGTAAAGCAAAGGGTGGAGAAGTGGCATGACAAGATCCGCACGGCATGTTAGAAGAGTGAACATCCCAAAGGACCTACCAGCAGTGGTAGGGAAACAATTTAGTTTGTTTTATATCAACATTTCTTCATCGTGTGCTTCCCAATGAAAGATGAAGTCTGGAGCCCTTGGTGCAAGTTGCCTTACGTATTCACCTGCGAAGGTATTTTTAAGCATTTTTCATAGATTTACTGAGACATGTGTTGCTGACAAGTCTTCAATGCCGATAAGGTAGACTATGACTACCATACATTGAGGAAGAAGTATGTGTATCCCGGCATACGCGCTTATACAAAGAGGATCATTTAAAGGTACTGAAAATCAAACCAATAAGCTTGCTTATAGCGGATGTGGGGTCAGCATTGGTGTATCTCCAGCTAAAGCCAAATATGGAGAATAACAAATATGTGGAAGGTGAGTTTGCACTTCCAATACCACCAAAGGAAGGCATACAGTGGAGAACATCCCGGTGCCTAATCCCATAGAGCCAATTAAAGTTCGGGATGAGGAGGAGGAGTGTGAAGATAGTGGTGGTTTGGAGCATAGGGATAGGAGACATCCTACAAATAAGAGTGAAGTTGAGTGCATTGTTACAAACCTCACCCACAAGAGGGTGATGATGAGGACTTGAATGCACCAAGGGGGCCACGGAGTTTAAAGGGTATTTAGGAGAACAAGGACCTAAGGCTCTACTCCAACCATTGTATGCACAAATCACTCGAAATCTCTCCATGATGAGGCTACCGCGTAGAGAAGGAGGAAACTAAAGTTGAATAAGGAGGCAGAAGAGTTAGAGTAAATCAAAACCTAATTATCCTACACTTCTAGAGGACATAGAAGAATAGGGTGAGGCATCAAAGGAAAAAGAAGAGGAAGAGAAAAGACCAAAGGAGACAGCTGTAGAGGATTTTTAAGACATGGAGACATAAGTCCCAAATTTGGAGGCTAAAGTTCCTAAGCGCAAAATTTTTAGAAGGACAAGTGGAAAGAACATTCCACCAGCCATGGGGTATGTAGAGGACGTGGGAAAAATTGTCTGTGCCCACTTCCAAAGCACATATCATGGAAGGATTTATTCACTAGGAGTTTTATGGATGAGGATATGATGACTGTGTGCACTAGAAAGTAACTATCATGGTCGATGCACACCCACATGGATGACCCTAACTTTTATGTGTGTGAAGTGTAGACACTAAAATTAGGTCACACTCCCCTTTGGTCCCTCGAAAAATAAGTACCCTTCATCACATTCACCTAGCCATGGCCCCCTTTACCCCACTAATATTAATTTAATTAATCTAATTAAATTAATTCATTATCCTCACCATATTTATTATTTAAATATCTTAATTTAGATAATATCCACACATACACCTCACCTAGACACCTCATCAAGCCAACTCACCCTAAGACCTATTCTTAGTAGTTTCCATAACCAACTAAGACTTATCCAAACCCTAAAAATCAATGCCTACATTCCCTCTAACCACATTCTTGCATGCTTACAAGAAGCTTCCAGTCTAATCCGCAGGTTAATGACACAAGATTCAAGAAAATCAAGAGGATCTCCCTAGTTTAGTAAACCTAGGAAATCCCACCTTGACCGACACCGGGGCTACTACCTAACCGTCACTGGTTAAGCTAGAACCACCATCGATTACCCTTTTAACCCCAAAAAAACCTTATTTTGAAGGTTGGCAAAGATTGGAAAAAGTTGGCAAACATTGAGATCTTCCTAAGAGATATCACATCTTCTGAGATCGAATTTCAGTGAGAACACACATGCAAGGAAGGAGATCAAGCATTTTCTCCTGCACAACCACCCCAACAATGATCTGATCTAACCAAGCAAAGAGGAATGCACATGCAGCCCATGCAGAAGCTCTCCTATAATTGGTGATCACTTGCAGCCTTCAACCTCTTACTAGCACCTCCATCCCTCACTCACAAGCGTCTAGGACCAGAATCCAAGTAAGTAAAATGTTATACTTCTCTGGTTCATTTCATTTCATCATTATATTATCACCTATTGTTTACCTAGCCACCCATTGACCTCCTTCAAAGTCTCCCCCTCCATATACCCATTAAAACCTCATTAAATCCTACCCAAGCTACTAAATACCTCATTCTAAACAGCCAAAGTCCTTTGTGCAATCACAAAAGGAGCCCCAAAGCTCATTCTATGGCATTCTCAATTTTCCACAAGAATGGCAACCAGGTTACACACCAACCGTCATTGGTCACCCTTAATCCGGCATTAGTCTCTTTATTTGCCCATATAAATTAGAACAAAGACCTATCCACCTAATTCCACATCACCCTTATTCATCTGCAACCTACCTAAGACCTTTGTTAGACCTACGAGACCTGAACAAGTGACTTGACCTTTGGATCCTACTCTAACCTAACCTGTTAGATTAGATATTTTTTATTGTGTTTTAAGTGAGATACCTAAATCATTTCGAATTACAATAGGATTTACTTCATTTCCCGCATTAAATTGTTTAAAACAAAGGGACCGATCATCTAAGAAGTATCACACTTCCCGTATCTAGCACATACTAGGCGATTCACTACACATATTGTTTAAATCTTTTTGGTGGTCTTGCTTTCCATTACAGTAGTTCCTCCTAGCCAAAAGGAATCTCTCACGATTAACTGTGGATTTAGAAGTCATACGTGTGCAATAACCCATTAACCAACATTTGAACAGTATTCCTCCTATGCCCATTACCCTATCTGTTTGTCAATACTTCAAAGAAATGTCTAAGAATCGGTGAAACATGAAGATTCATGTGTTTTGAGGTGATCAAGAAGGAACCTCAAGATAGACACATGACAATAAAGTGTATTGTCATGTCGATGAGTAGGTCAGTCAATAGACTAGTGAAATTTTCTACTGAGGTGGCTAAAGAAACATGGATAACTACCATGATTAGAGTGTTGCACGAGGAGTTGAAGACAAAGGATGCGAGAGATAGTGCACATAACACGGGTGATAGAATTCATTCGTAAGAAGAATGAGGTGTTCATAAGCATCGTAGAGGAGATTGGGGACAATCTAATCAAAGTAAAGCCACAATTGGAGGCCAAAGTACCACGTATTTTCCTTCAAAGTGATACACTATGTGGGAAAGTTGGTGGACTTGGTACTCAAAGATGAAACTCTGTGTATGCAAGTGCTAGAACATTTTGAACAAGATTTCGATTGAGAGAAAGCATCTGTGATGAGAAAAAATGCATCTTATGAAGGGTTGTTGCAAGCATTATAGGAAGCATTAAAGAAAGCAGACCAGGCTTTAAATGTATGCACAGCTCCATAGGCATTTATCAACATCAAGACCCTCAAAGAGAACAACAAGGTCCAGAAAGTGATGAAAGATGAGACATTGGGCCACACATAAAGGTTGTCAATGGTTAAACAGAAGCACGAGGCCCTGGCAGCAGCATAAGAGCCGCACAAGACTCAGATGGAAGAGCTTGGAAAGCTGATTGCACAGAAGATGGACCTTTTAGAAGGAAGAATGACATCAATGTCTAGTGTTGTGTTGGTTCTGCAAAATGAGAAGGGGGAAATTACGAGGGATGAGTTGGAATCCATTGTTGTGGACATCCCAAAAAAATAGAGCAAGCACTCACTAACTGGCAGGTATTGGAGGCCGAAATAAAGGAGTATCCAGAGTTGATATTGCAAACTGATACAGAGGAGGTTGCCTAATAACCTTATAAAATTCTTTATTTATCTACATTCTTTCATTCTTATTCTTTCCATTATTCTATTCTTTCCTTTAATTTTTGGAGATACCCATTGTTAGGATGACAATGAGATTAGTGTGGGGTAATGTTGATCAAAGAATACTTTTCTAAGATCACACAAGGAGTTCATGTGGGATAAAAGGCCCGGAACCAAGGGCGCGGAAGGACAGGAAGGACCCACATGCGGAAGGAAAGTTCATATATCAATACTTAGCTGATTTTGAGCATGAAGACCTATTTTTGGAAGATGGCGTGCGGACCACATCAATGATGTAGAGATGTGTGCATCATGCATTGTCTATCTTTGGAGAAGTGGTTCGAAGTGTTTATGCATGGAGACAAGCTGAGAATAGAATTGAAACTTCAGTTAAACTGCAAGAGGACTATAGATAGCACACTTGAATGTGTGGCTATGATTATAAATGATGTGTGGCTATTCATAGCATGCGGCCTATTTCTTGAATAGATAAGCAGTGAAGGGTAAGTCCCCACCCTATATATGATGTTAGGTACATAGTAGATATATAGATAGAGAGAGCTGGATGTATGAATGTGTGAGATGTATGTATGTGTAACAGAGAATATACGCATATTACTCGAATCACTATATCGATTCGATATGTGCATTGATATAGATTTTCAATATTGTAAGGAGCTTCTATATTTATTAATAGATGGAAGATATTGGCTGAATCTAAGTTTCATTCTGTGTGTAGTTGAATAGTGCATGTTATTAATTCAATCACGATTACTGTTTGAGCTTGTTCTTTCATAGATTTGTGGGTAGTATGCATTATAGAATGATGGATTAGTTATGAATCTATATGTTTCTTCCTTCATCATGTTAACATCCTATTACAACAATCCTAAAGAGGGACATGGTACCTCTGCGTGCTTCAAATGAGTGCTCAGTCTAGGTTGAGTGATGTGCCGCATGACTAGGGTGTTATCCGGTAAATTCTAGGTCAGTATCAAGCTAGTAGAAGGCATGCGGAAGGAAGGTTTGTAGATCTAGGGTTTGAATAGAACAAAATCTGCAACTAGGGCACATAGATTTGAAGTAACAGAGGTCAAACAAGCACAAGGAAGCATTGTAAAAACCACAATGGCACCCAAGAGAGAACCTAGGGTGACCACACGAGGAAAGAAGAAGGATGGACCCGAAGTGGAATTTGAAGACACAACCGAAAGTCTATTTTTAGAGATGTAATACCCTAAAGGTGTGATTATGGGGCTGGATTAGGAGTCACATATACAAAGAAGAAAGGTGAGTGACTACAATCACCACACCACTACAAACTTAGACCAAATTGAAAAGGAGTTGGTTAAGAGGAAAAATATGAGGACTACAGATGACAAACCCATCTATGATGATGAAGGGAAAAATATGTTACTGTAATGTTGGGTTCTTATGGGTTTATGAATTTCCATACTTTGGAAAGCTAGAGATAATTTACTAGTGGTTAATGTCTAGATTCCATGAGGACTTCTTTTATTTTACAGGACGATGGGTGCACTCACCGTGCCCTTGATCGGGAAATTGACAGGATTGAGGAGTTCAAGGACTGAGATTACTAGCGACTTGGATGATGATGTGGGTGTCGAGGCTACTTCTATTGAGTTTGCATATCAGAAAGGAGGTCACACAATGGATGTATCAAAAATAGAGGACCTGTGGTCAAAATTTTTGTGCACCTTCTCACAAATTTTAATAACCAAGAGCACTAGGGGTAGGTGAATAAAAAGTGGCTCCACATTGCAAAGAAAATAGAAAAGGGGATTGTATATAAATTGTCTCGTGTTCATATCCGAAACCATCATTAAAGAGGTACACAAAGGAGACAAGATAAGTTAGGGAGAAATTCTTTTATCAATTTTATTTGTAGATAGTGGGGTCTCGGATGGCCCTAAGGACAAGATATGGTAGTTCTCATAGGAAAATAATTCATTGGCACAAAGGTTTACAAAGTATATTTGTGAGAGTATTGTGAGTGGCCCATATAAGAAAATGTTGGAGCTTTGGTACCAGCGCATGTGGGAGGCTTTTGAATATGAGGAGAGGATACCCAAGGACTTACCTATCATAGTAGATAAGTAGGCATAGTTTATAATATTTTAGCATTACTTGTATTGGAAGGTTCAGAATGACGGATGGTAAGTGGAGCCCTTGGTGCAAGCTCCCTTACGTATTCACCGTGTTGTTACTTTCAATATTTTATTAACATATTTTTGAATACGCGCAAGCTTAGGTTTGATGCAGACAAAGTCAATTTTGAGTTCCATACACTTAGGAAGAAATACATTTATTCGAGTAAGTCTGCATACATTGAAATAATGATATCTGATGATATTGTTATTAGTTCCATGACTTTTTGATTGGGAAGTTGGGTGCGGCTAAGGTGTACCTTAACCTTAAGCCCAAGTTGGTGAATGGAAAATATATTAAGAATGAGTTCAAACTCCCTGAGGCACCCAAGGGAAAGCACATAGTTGGAATGATGCAAGAAGATGAGCCCACTCCTCCCAAGAAGAAGAAGAATAATAGGGTAATGATGAGAAGGATGAGAATAAGGATAGTTGCACGTTGGACCATGGCACGAGGAAAAAACCAACTATGGGAACAAAGAGGCTATGTAAATAAGAGTAGGTAAGGATTAACATTAATGTTGAGGATTCATAGAAAGAGGAAGGCGGTGCAGGGGACCAAGGCCTCATAAGAGTATTGAGGAGAACTAGGAAAAGAGCACTAGCGTAGGACCCTCTCACCCACTATAGAGATTACAGAGAGGATGTCTCCTATCAAACTAATCCCGTAGAAGAAGAAAAAGAAAAGGCACAAGTATGTTCCTAGGAAAGAAAGTGAAGAAGAAGTTTCGATAAGGATGTGTACACCATGGGGGATACACTAGTTGTTAATGTAGAAGGAGGAGAAGATCCTAGATAAGAAGACACTCAAAGATGATGCAGAGGCACATAGTGCGTGGGAGTATAAAATCCCCATGGGAGGAGGTGAAGAAAGAGAACAAAGTGTTGGTGAACAATCACGAAAACCTTCTAGAGAACATGGGGTGCAAGCAGGGTAAAGGCCTAGTTCATAATGCAAGGGTAAATGTCCCCAAGGGTAGGCGGACAGAAGGACTAGAGGAGAAGAAATTTATAATATGTTTGAGTTAGGGTATGATAATGACCCTTCAATATTATTAGTGTTAGATTTCGTGAGAGTACTGCGTCCTTGAAATCTTATATAGATGGAAATTGATGGATCCCTAGGGTGAAAATATGTGCACAATGAAGTAGCTATCTTAGAGCATGTAGATGCATATAGACGATCATGAGTTCAATGTTAAGGAGGAAGCATGCATTATGAGGAATATGAAAAAGTGGGCCCAAGCAAAGGCACATGATAGTGAATCGACCAATTTTACTTGACTAATGAAAAGGAATGCCTTAACAAAGATGGTGGCTGAGTAGGCATGGAGAAATTTCAACAAAGAGGCTACGCTCATGACACTACTCGAGGAAAATAAAAATTTGAAAGAATAAATTAAGTAGCTAACTGAGGTAAGTAATAAGGATAAGGAACAAAAACAACATACTATGGACTTTTATGTAGAAATCAGAGGTGAAATTCTAGAAGCGTATCCAGAATCTGATGAACAAACGAATAAAATTTACAATTCATCCTTGCACTTTTTTTAATATTATGTTCATCTTTTACTTGGGAAGAAGTTGGCCATGATAGAGGAGACATAAGAGGATTTTGTGACCAAGAAGAAAATGTCGAAGAAGTTTATTATACACATAATTATAGAGTATGAGGCCATAATCTAGATGTTAAATGATGAATTCAAGAAGGTTGGTTGGGCATTGGGAATTTTCAAGGAGCTAGAAAAATCCACGAAGACAAGGACACCGCAAGAAGAGGATGAATTCCTTGTATCCAATAAGGATGAAACCCTACACCGAGAGGAGAAGTTAACTACAGCAGGGTATAAAAGCACGATGCACTCAAGGTAACTAGAGAACCCCACGAAGAAAGAATAAAGGAGTCACGAAAATTAATCATGTGAAAGATGGACTTTATGGAGGAATGATTTCATGGTTGGCTGGAGTGATAATGGAACTTGAAAGCACAAGGGTGAAGATATGACCCTAGAAGAGATGAATAAAGTTCTTGGAGATGTCCCTAATAAAGACAAGAAAGGGCTAGGGGATTGGAACATATTAGAAGATAATATCAATGTAGTTCCAACAAAGGAGAAATGCTCCAACACACCTTGAAATATTTTCCATTCCTTATATTTTCTTGTATATTCATTCTTCCATTCTTCATTCTTTATTCATTTTACTTAGAGAGATAAGTTGAGAAACCCCATTGTCAAGGGTGTTAATGTAATTAGTGTGGGGTAATGTTTGGTTGACATAATCTACTAAGTATTTGAAGAGCATGCGGAGAGTTGAGACCGTAAAGTGGGGCATAGAAACACATACAAGAGAAGATTAAAGAGGTGTGTGCCTAGGAAGATCAATTCACAACTTAGCCAATTTTGCATAATACGGGCTAAAAATAGGAAAAGCGGTTGGAGTGCAACCCAAGCAAAGATAAAAGCTAGAAGACTTCATGGCCAAGCAAGAGCTATTTTGGGACTCAAGTGGAGATCAAAGATCATGCATAGACTGTGCTAATAATAGGATTAAATTAGAGTTGATTTATAGATTAATCTATCATTAGCCTCTTTGTAAAAGTATGCACTTATAAGTGCATGGCTATTTTGAGAATATAGTCTATTTTGAGATGCATGGGTGGTGAAGGAAAGTCCCTACCCCTATATATATTAATTAATCTGTATTATTTTGATATCTTTTTATGTAACTAAGTTATGTTGCACTAATATATTGGCATGCATGACTCTCTAGTGATTATTATTATGTATTCATCTTCTGTTATGTAATATTTTAAGTATTAATGGATAATTGCGGATGGATTCTAGTAATTGATATATCTGAGTATGGAGACCACCTAGTGTAATTGATCTTAGTGATGGTTTGATCTGTTATGTTTCCTTATTACATGTGTTTCTTAGTAATGTTTGTAATGATCTACATCGAATGTATACCTTGATAATGGTAAATACGAACATACATGCTAATATTTTGACAAGATAGTACAAAGGAGGGACTGATAGGCTTCTTACGCTTAGTGAGCATTCAAATCTATCTAAATGAAGTGTCAATGCACCTAGGCAATTGAGTATAGAAAACAAGACTACAAAATTTGATCTATCTCACATGAAAAAAAAAAGATATGGACATGTAGCTTTGGTTAACATCCATATCCTCCTTGAAAGGTGTGTTTGTATTCATGAATAGCTAGGAAAGTATGTAATTTTACTAAATCTTTGAAGATGTAAATTTGTGCATGCAAGAGTGTGTTTAATAGTTCAAAAGGAGACTTCAAGATTTGATCCGATGAACTCCAATGTATTTTTTTTATGCAAACCTCCTAAATATTCACTACCCTTGAGCACATTTCAATACACAAACATATGAGGTTGTACTATTAACAAGATCATGAATTTATTTTTGATGTGCTTGCACCTAGCAAGAATTTGAGTTGTTATAGTGTCATGACAAGTGAAATGGTGAGATATAGAGAAGGTATGAAGAAAAATAAAGGTTATGAAATGCATGTACATATGGATGACATTTGATATTGATTCCCTCATATTTATATGACAATTCTTCTCACCAAAAGGAAGAATTCAGATTTGGCATGAGCATTACAAGTTAGTTAAAACATAGGTAAGAGATTTCATAAGCTGAAAAAGAGTTACAAACTTGTTGATTGACCTTCCTATGCTCGATATTTTTCATGTCAAGTCGAGAGGAAGTAAGATTATGTATCTCACATAAATTCTAATTTCATTGAAACTTAATTAAATAATTCATCTTGCTCTATGTTTACGAGTTGTCAAGGAAAAATTAGAAGTGAAAAGACTTGGGAGTTGAAGAGTCAATGGCAATATGAATTTCAAAAGGTGGTAGAGTATGTCTCTTAACATATAAAAAAAATTATTATACATGAAATTTTTTTGAAGAATCAAAGAGATGAGGGATGATGTAGAGAGAAATCATGTTGTTTTGTAAACCCCTAAAATTGAAATCCTCATTCATGATATATAATTTCAAAAAACCTATTTTTGGATTCTAATAATATGCAAATAAAATTCCAAAAAAACCTTTTTGGATTCCAATAATATCCAAATCAAATTCCAATATTTGGTATAAGTAAAACCAACACAAATCGATTTCAGTATTTAATCTAGATTGTAAAATTTCCACACTTAACGAAATTATGGTTGTTGAGTGAAGAGAAACAAAGTATGAAAATGAATGATTAATGACTATGTTTTGAAGGATATGAGTCACATGAAAAAAATTATGTAATGTCTTCATGAGAGAGCTTGTTGCACAACACAAACCCATAAAAGTGTGAATGGTTGACAAGGTGATTTTAGGAGAGACTTATGAAAATAATAAGTGTGTAAAGAGGCATTGCATGATATAACCTTACAGCATATGAAGAGTATGAGAAGAGAGAGAAACCAAGATGATAATGATGGTGAGAAGAAGAATAAGTTGATTTGAATAGGAGATCATAAATTAGTGTGAGAGACACACAAGGAAAGTGATTAGAATAGTTTGAAGAAGTCTAATTAGATGCTTAACACAAGAGGGATTTTAATCTTCCATGTAATTTTCATCTTAAATAAGATTAAGTAGAAGCTTTATTGAAGTGTTAGGAGTTGAAGCTTCCATGAAAGTAGAAGCTTGCTAAAGGTCAAGTTGCAACTTGACTAAATTTTGGAGTTGTAGCTCCATGTTGAGTTGATGCTCAATAGTGAAATCATTGTAACATTTATAGGACATTTTTTTCCACTTTAGTTATTTGGTTTTAGTGGGTTTTTCTCCCTTGAATGGTTTCCCACATTAAATATTTTTTCTTTATGTGTGTTCTTCTTTGATATCTTGTGAATGAGGTTATGGTTTCATTATAACAAAGTTAAGTGAATTGAATTGTCTTTCAAATTTTTAATAAGAACTGATTCACCCCCATCTCAGTGCCTATAATTTACAACACTAGGTATCAAATCCTATTACTTTCGTAAAAATTTTAACAACTTGAAGTAGATCCATATGGCGAAGCATGGAAAACCTAGTGAAGCAGTTCTGAAAAGGAAGTATGAGATTGCTTAGTCCCTGATTGATGGATTGAAGAAGGAAATAAATCTTATGGAAGTTGATCATGGCCAAGCCCTCAAAGAGATGAAATCTTTAGTTTAATGTGTGGAAAGTTCATTGAAGTAAAAAGAAGATGATTTCCTTATACATGAAGAAGAGTTGAGAACCTTTAAAGTTGATCTAGAAGAAGCAAAAACACGTTGAAAATGTACGGAAAGATGTGTAAGAGTATTGAAGTTCTTGATGAAATTCTAGAGATTCAAAGAGTAGCAGGTGATAAAATAGGTCTAGGATTCAAAGGAGAACCTATGGAAAAGAGAGAGGATGACAAGGTTGGTCCAAGAATGTAAATAGGCATGAAGATGACCAAGGAGACAAACACAAGAAGGCCTAAATCAATTAGGCAACCAAATGCATCCAGGTATGAAAGGAATTTCAATGGTTATTGTTTTTCTTGTCATAATTTTGGACATAGAGCTAAGGAATGTAGAAATCATGTCATGGATAAATATCCATGGAGATATTACAAATATGAGTACTCAAGAAACATAGTTTGTTTTAATTGTCAAGAGAAGTGTCATACTTGCCAAGTATTATCTCTATGAATCATATAGTCAAAATTGGAGAAATGAAGGTCTGAGAGGAAAGAATTATGTGATGTGTTTCAATTTTCATGGATAAGGAAATTTTGTAAAACATTTTTATGAACCTCTTAGATATAGCATCGGCTCCATTTAATCAATAAAAAGGTATACAAAGTAAAGACAAGTGCTAAAAGAGATTCCAAGACAGCAAGGTCTAAGGCAGTCAAAGGAAATAAGGTGGTTGAGCACAAATATAGAGTCAAGGAAACTAACTCTAGGCTTGAAGAGACAAAGAATGAAAATAAAATAGTATGGGCAGATGATGAAGAGACAAGGAAATTAATGACAGTCATAGGAGAGGAAAGTTCAATAAAGGTATAAAAATATGATTATCAAGCCAAAAATAAAGTAGACAAGCCTAATGAAATCTAAGAAGAATCATCCAATCAGAAGAAGAAAACATAGAAATGAGGTTCTCACACCTAGAAGTGCATCCAAGAATATTAATAAGGCTGAAAGTGCAAGAAAATAAAGGATAGAGTCATCATGTTCCTTTAATGACTACCTACTATTTTAAGATGATCTATAAACATGGTATGCATTATCTAAGCTTCTAAAAGGCATTGAATACTTGAAAGAAGCATGTATGTTCTTGGAAGTAAGTTGTCATTAGTAGTTGTTGATCAAAGACTTTATCTTATTGCAAAGGTATGTAAAATTCAAGGAATTTTTGTTCGATATTCTATTAAGGTCCTAATACTTATTGGAGTACTTGAAAGTCCATCTTGAGTATTCATGCAAAGAGAGTATGCATATTAGGTTATAAGGCATGTATTGTCTTACCCAATGTTGTCAAAAACTATTCATGACTGAATCATACTTCTTGGTTTTTATAAAGGTAAAAAAGCTTTTCAAGAAAGTGTAAGAATTTGGAAAAGTGTAAAGTGTCCTGGTCTAATTTCCATGTATAAGTTGATCCCAATTAACTCATAAATTATGTCATGATGAGTAAACATAGTCTTCAATAGGTATGATTAATTCTTGATTAAATGTCCTTGGTTAAAGGATTGTATAAGTAAGTATCATGAGTACACAAGGAGTCAAAAGTGTGTGTTTCCAAATCCTTCATAAATTTCTCAAGCTTTGAGTCATAAAGAAGTATATAATATCAGTCAAGTTCTATTAACCAATCAGTAAAAAATTAGACTTGAATGAATTATTGTTCTTAGTCTTGTCAAGGTACATAAGATGCAATATCTTCCAAGGGGATTGGTCCATGAATCAAGTATCAATATTGAATTTTAAAGGAGTAAAAATAAGGTTCTTTAAGTCCTCTGAGTTTGTGCAAAACAAGAAAAATAATCATAAGGTGTGGTATTGCCAATCATAATCTCATATCGTCTATGGAGAAGTTTATTATACTCTGAGTTTAAATCGAGTTACAGGGTTTTTCAAGCTTATACAAATAAGAAAAGTTGGAATAAGATAATTCAAAACACTTAGCTTTAGCATAAGGAAAATGACTCAAAATAGTCAATCCAAACTAAGAGTTGAAGGAAAGCACAAAGAATACTAGGATGCAGAGGTTTGGTAGGTTTTGAAGACATTCATCATGCTTAGAAGATGTCAATAAACATTGGTTTTGATGCAATCAGATGACTCCAAGAGGTGATAATTTTTTCTCTATCAAACTATGAGTTGGAATCTTATCCATAGTTTTTGGAAATACTCAAGCATAATAAAGGTCTATCCAAGTAACTTAAGGAGCTTGAAGAACTAATGTAATCCTATGTCAAGCATTATCGGGTTAAATCAAGGTGTTCACTACCTAACCAAGAGGTATCAACTTGTGGAAAGAAGTCTCGATGTAAGGAAACTAAGTATCTCCGGTTCAAGACTATGCATGCCCAGAATTGAGGTGTTATAAGAGATGATTAGTTTCCTTAAGGGGAATCATAAGATAAATAGGGATTGAGTATGGTTTTGAGTGTAACTAATCCTTGAGAAATACTTTAATGATATCTAGAACAAGTAAATATGAAATTTCAGTCTCTCATGCAATCTTTGATAGTGTGACAGTTACTTCAAAGAAAAGGACTCAATGAGAGAAGGAAATATGTCAAGAATGTTGAGATTGATTCATTATAGTTTTAAAAATACATTTGGAGTATACATACATGAGTGATATTGTGTCATAAAACCTTTTTATGGAAATAATTGTACCATGACAGTATGTTAAGCGATGATCAAGGCAAACAAGGAAAGGAAGACAGAAAGGACTTGAGAAAGAATGGATACAAGATTAAATTGATAGTGGTAAGTCTATAGGACTATATGAGAAGGTGTAAAATATATTAATAATTCTCCAAGAGTGATAAGAGTGGAGTATGATGACTATTTGGAGATCAAAAGAAGAAAGGCTAAAACAACTTACATGAGGGTTGTTGTAAAAATAATAATCCAAGTGAGTCAAATAATGAAAATGAACCAAATGAAGGCAAGTATGGAAGTTAGAGAAGGTATTGAACAAGATTTAAGAAAGTTATCAAAGGTATTTTAGGATTTGAAATAGGTGGTTATTGGAAAAAACCCTAGTTTCTCACTATGAAACCCTAGCAAAATATTGAAAAGCCTAGCCAAAAGAGAAACTTAAATTAGAGATGATGGAGAAGGAATTGACAAATGAAAATTGGTATGAAGAGATAATACCCAAAATGGTATCCAAAACCTTGCTCATTTTTGTAAAAATTTTATACTTGCTCCTAGTTAAGAGATTTGTCTCTGTGTAGGGCTAATTAGGAGACTTCACTTGGAATAGTAAGAAGAAGATAAAAATTCACATATAGATAAGTGACTTTTGAAACTTTGAAATATTCCAAAAGAGATAAAAGGGTACTTAAAAAGGTTACCTAAGAAGTTTGATGATGTATATTTTGTTAAATATCTCATATTATATCATTTCCAAATGCTAAAAACTTTAGAAGGAAGAGTGTGAGCTAAAGGGGTAATATCTTTGTGCTCTCTCATTAATTCACTCAATATAGAGACTTGTGATCCTTGAAATGGTATGATTAAGATTTTTCAAGGTGTTATGAGAAAAGACAAGGATTTTTAAATTGTAGGATATGTCTCCTTGATCCATTATTTAGATGGTGACCGTGTTGAAAGAGGTGTAAAAGTTCATCTAAAACAAACATGAATCTCATGATAAGGTTGATGGGAATTGTATGAGGGCATATGTTATTAGCAGCCAAATTTTCATGGTAGGAATGCTAGAAATCTATAAATGATTTTATGGCTACTCAAATGGGACAAATTGCATGTTGAAAAAGCACTCTAAAAATACATCCTACAGCCTAAAATGTGAACCTAGATGTCGAGAAGACCAGCTTTGGGAAAGGGAGCTCTATATGATATTCACGATGATATTTATGATGTTGAAAAGTTACAATATTGGAAGAATGATGAATCGATTCATAAGTATTAAAAGGGGGAGCAAGATTTCCAACATAGTAAGTCTCTAGTTCATCCTAATAAGACTATAGACATTGAAGATGAGGTTAAGGACAAAGATACAAATGAGGATCCACCTAGATAACTTAAGGACAAGATAAAAGGAAAATATTTGCCATAGGAAGATAGAGTTGGATGGTGTCACCTTAGGGGAGGTAGAAAGTAGATATTCATGAGGTATAGGATGTTCTAAAGCATGACAAAGTAGGAAAAAATGCACTAACAACTCGGTTTAGGGACCAAAGATCTAAATATTGCTTCGCAACCAAGATATGGCAAGATTGAGCCTAGATTTGAGTTATCATGAGTGATATATGTCAATTCATGTGCTAATAGGTTGTTTTCACTCAAATATCATATTGTTAGCGTGTGTATTTGGTTTAAATACATCTTCTCAAGGGAGCTATAATGAGTTGAATGAATGGTAAAGGTCGATAATATATTCAAAGCAAGGAGAGACAAGAGGGAGAGATTGAATGATGAGTTTTTTTATGTGTCCAACCAATATGAGGTCCAAGTGAGATAATGAAGAAGAAGACCATGAATGTAAACATGTACTTTTTCATTAATGCAAAAAGGGGGAGAAGAATCAAGATCTTTTCAATCAATGACAAAGGGGAGATTATTGGCATATGGATGTTGAATTTTCATTGATGTCAAATGAATATTAATGAAAAATATAGATAAAGGAGACCTAGAGGGAGCTTGAATGAGTGATGTAAGGCAAGAAAGAAAAAGGCTTAACGATTAACAAAAATTAACTAAAATGTAGAATAATAGTAGTTAATCTAAGCTAGAAAGGAATGTAAATACAATAAATAAATGTAGTAAATGACTACAAAAATGACCCAAGAAACTAAGCTAATGTAAATAGAAACCCTAATATGCAATAAGAGTGAGGAAGTGACCCAGCTAATAAGAGGATCTTGTTGGTGTGTCGTAGAATAAACAAAATTATCTAGAATCAGCAATGACTATGCAAAGGTCCTAAAAAGGATAGATCTTTACTAATTATCTATATTGGGGTGCCTAGAGAAGGACAAGGTCTCGATGGGTGCCTTGGTCTACATTATGGGTGCTCCGCTCTATGCATGAGGTCCAATACTAAGTTTTATAGGTTTAGTAAGTGGTTTGAAACCCTCAATGTGTGTCACATCGATTCACCGCACTGCATGGGTGTCACCGATAAGCCAAGATGAATAAAAGACCTACAAGACCCTAAACAAGTATCAAACCCTAAAAATAAAATTAAAAAATGAAGGGTTCAAATTGACCTCAACCGCCACAATGGTGGACTTACTAATCGAGAATTGTGCTACATCAAGACCCGATGTAGTTATATGTGCAAGTGTGTGCAATCATGCCCTAGGTGATCTTGTGTTAGTCACACTTTGTGAAAGTAGCGAGCTATAACTACGTGTAGAAAATTTAATAGAATGGTGGATGAAATAGAATAAACTTCCCTCCTATGCTTGTGTGATGCAGATGAACCAGCTTTGTCTCTTGTGATGGAGCTAAGTGAATGCAAATGATCTCTAAATACCTTAGATGAATACAAATCTAGGTGGATGACAGTAGTGGCTAGTGATTGGTCCTTCATTATGGTCTTATAAATTTATATTTATATGGTTCTCTTGATCTAATTTCGTAATCAACCCCAAAATGGCCGACCACCAAAAAGATAAGAAGCTGAAATGGCTAGAAAATGCCCAAAAATTGGCACAAATTTCAATAAGGACCAGACGCTCTGGTGGGACCAAGGCACCCCATTCAAAGCTAAAATAACGTGAAACAACAAAAGCAGATCGGACATGTGGGTGCAAGAGGTCGAGAATGATGAAAGAAAACAAAGTAAGATGGCCAAAATACGGGGTTAATTAGTACTTTCTTCACTCAAAAACCATATGAATAGTAGTATGAGACTGAGACTAAATAATGTCTAAAGTGCATGATTTTGTGTCTACACTTGAGAACACATGATTAAGCACTAACTTCTTGAACAACTAGTGACTAATACATGTAGGGTGATGATGTGAGAGCCTACTATGATGTTTTAATACATGTTATATCATGTATATTATTTGGAAACAAGGTCATAAGGATGAATACAAGGGAACATGAGTGGTATTGGTCGACTAGCCCGGGCGGAGGCTTAATCCCTAGGCCTAGGTAGCAAAGTGACCTGGAAAGGTGGAGTGAAGGCATGAGGTAGATAGAAAATCATGGTAAATGTATGAAACACATAATATGACATGTTTAAGGGGATACATGGTGAAGAAAAAGACAAACTTGATGAGTTATGGTGCAAACTAGCTCATTTAGGCCTATTTCAAGGACCTAGAATGGGTGTCTGAAGAAAATAAGGCCATAACAAGAAAATTAAAGCATGGGAAGTGTTTAGGGACATTTCTAAGAGTCCTTAGATGAAGATACAGGTCATAAATCAACACTTAGAGGCATATTTAGGGTCATTTATAAGACTCCCTTCGAGGCGTAGGCATGTTTAACATGCACAAATGAGATTGTCAAGAAGGTACATGTGAATTTATGAAAAATTAGCTATTTGAGATCATATAGTAGGTATTTATGAAGTTTTGGAAAAAAATTGAGGACCATGGGATGAGTTTTGTGCAAGAAATTGTAATTTTTCAAAAACTCGGGCTAAGTAAGGTATGTTAAAATAGTGCCTAACTTCTTAGAATTCAATATAAATTGACAATATTTCTTTAGATAAATCATAAGAGATATTTTTAAAGATAATAGGGATAAAAATATTATGAAAAAAATTGAAGTCAAAAGGATGCAGGATAAGAAAGTTCTATCCATTTTTCTGACACTATCTAAAACCCTCCTAAACCCTAGTTGAAAGTGGTTGTTATACAAAATACCCCCTAAGGTAATTTTGATAACTTAGAGTCATTATTTGGATTTGGACAAGGGTAAACCTGAAAAAATGGAGAATTTTAATGCTTTAATGCTTTATCTCCCCTTTTCATAACTCATTAGTTCCACACTTAGTTTTAAAATAGGGAAAATCGGGAAAATGGGTCATTTACATTGTATTATGGAAATGAAAGTCCCAAGTGGAAATGAGGAACTAGTTCCCGTGGTTCATGGGTTATCCACATAGGATTTATATCCATAGGAAAAAGGATTTATTTTTTCGGTGTTTGGGTCGTGGGTGGAACACTTCCTCATTTCCTCTTGTTTCCCACTTTTCCGGTTTAGCTGCAATACAAAGGAATTTGGGCGGATGTAGTGTATTGTGGATTTTGGGTCGACACCAAAACAATTTCCTCCTAGGATCAGTTCCAAAAAAAAAATGTTGAGTCATAAGTCAAAGTGATCACTAATAGAGAAAATTTAGTGTGGATGAAACTTAAGTGTGGAGAACTAGGTGCATGTGGAACGAGGACGTGCAAACTAGTTGTGTCGGGAACTAGTTTCCCGCAAAATACGTTGGAGCCAATGAATTATGTGGTAGGTATAATTAAGTGGGGTAATGATGTGAAGTAGGGAACCAAATGTATTTTATGGGATCAAATTATTTATGGGAACCAAGTGGTGGATGGAATGGTTCCCAAGTTCCACTCACGGTCCAATCATCCGAATCACACAATGCCAAAACCAATGTGGATAAAGAAAAAGTAAAGGCACAAATAGAATTGGTTCTCACATTCCCCAAGTTCCCCAAAACCCAATCCATCCGTACCAAAGAAAAAAATGGAAAAGTTGAGTTAAATCCAGATTGTGGATCAGTACATAGAACATGTGTTCCTCCTCGATCCCCATGGATCCGAATGGACATAACTTTCCCTAATTTGTCCAAATTTAATAAAATTGGTACCATTGAAATGAATTTTCATTCTCTTCATCATGGAAACTTAAAATCATGTGTTAGGTGATGGTAGGTGGGATGAAAATAGGAAAACATATCCATAATTAAAGGTGTAGTCCCCGATAGCCCAACAACCAATTTTAATGAAGTATGGTGTCCTTTTCTTCTTCCACAAGTAAGGTATCATCGGAGAATGGATTCGTAAGATGCCCAAACCTCTTTTCAAAGAATTAATGTAGGTTTTTGGTGGGTGGAAGAATAAATCTGAGTTTCTTTCTTCTCTCTTTCTCTTTCATCTTCTATATAATGTAAAAATCTCTCATTTTGGGAGGGGATGTTCTAAAATGTAAAGAAACTCTATCAAAATTGTTTCTGAGCAACTGTGAGTTGTGGACCTTCATTTGGGCTTAGAAAGTGTTTTTGTGCCTTCTTCTTCACATGTAATGGAATGTGCATACTTTTGAAAGCAATAAATATATGTTTTGTGTTTTTTCTATCAATCCTAGCTTATATTTTGTTGCATTTCCTTGCCTCTCCATTCTTGATGTTGTATTTTGTGCATGTATTTCTCACTTGTAGGTTCATATTGTTGTGTTTCATGGAGAATAGATGGTGAGTGAATTTGATTCTGTATCACATCTTTCTATCCTCTCCCCTCTCATTTTCCTTATCCATTTTCCCTCATTAGAGTATCTTCACCTTTTTTGTGTTATCACCTCTCGTTAGCTTAGAATTTTCCATTTTAATGCACCTCTTTCTCACCCCGGTCCCTTGAAACATAAATTATGATTAGATAGTTACATTTCCTTCCTTAAGAGTAGTTTAGCATTAGGAATAAGTAGAGGAACCAGCCTTCTTTATAGTTTTATCTCAAGTAGTAGGTCCCACAACTTGAGATACAATCCCATGTTACCAAAAAACATCGATTGCTCATTCACTCATCCATGAAAAATTAAAGGGTTTTATGTTTTGGTGATAACAAAGAATATGGATAAAATTGCTTGGTTATGCTTCCAAATGAAAAAAATTTTCCTATAAAAAGATTTGTTTGTGTAGAGAATTCATCGAGGTCATCTTCATGGTGGTTTGAGATTATGTCACAATGTGGGACCCACAAGAAAATAACTATTTTGTGAAGAATTCAGTCTATAGACAAAATTTGTAAAGGAACCAATGCTCAAATTTTTGGTGAAGGATGTTGGGGATGTTCTCTTGATGTTCATGAATTTCTTTTGGTTAATTGTTTGGATAAATTAGATAATATAGGTGTTTTTTTCCCTACTACTTGAGAATGCTAAACAAGGCAAAAATCAATCTTTGTGTTTAAAAGGTAAATGTGATTTTCTCCATATAACCTTTGTTAGTGAAGGTCTTGAATAGTTATTATAGGTCCCATACAAAATTTTTGAGCCAAAAACTTGATGAGATTAAGTGATTTCATGATCTAGTTGAAATGATCCAAAACTATCCTACCAGACTAGTCAAGAAGGACTGAGTTTTTGAGCATGTAAACTTGACATTTCTCATTCAATCCTTCAAAAGAGTAGTTGATCATAGATTATTCCTTATTTCTGAACTATGTTTCATAGATTAGTTGACCATATGAAAGAGAAGCTTTATATTTGAAATGCAAACAAAAATAGGATTGGTTCTTAGTTCTTATACCCTTGGCTGAGTGTGTCTTGGAAAGCATGCAAATTTGATCTATTTTTTATGAAATGAAACAAGATATGGACCTATAGAGTTGGTTAACATCCATATCCTCCTTGAAATGTGTGTTTGAATTCATGACTAGCTAGGAAAGTATGTGATTTTACTCAATCTTTGAAGATGTAAATTTGTATATGCAATAGTGTGTTGAATGGTTAAAAAGGAGTCTTCAAGATTTGATCTGATGAACTCTAAGGTATTGTTGTTGATGTTGACCTCCTTTATATTCACTTCCCTTGAGAACATTGCAAGACACAAACATATGAGGTTGTACTATCAACAAGATCATGAGTGTATTCTTATGTACTTACACCTAGCAAGCATTTGAGTTGTTTTAGTGTTATGACAAATGATATGGTGAGATATGGAGAAGGTATGAGGAAAAAGAAAGGTTATGAAATGTATGTACATGTGGATGACACCTTATATTGATTCCCTCAAGAGTTATATGACAAGTTTGATTGTCAAAAGGAAGAATTAGATTTGTCATGATCATATACAAGTCGAAGTTAGTACAGAGGTCCGAGATATCATAAGATGAGGAGTTACAAACTTGTTGATTGACCTTCCTATGCTTGATATTTTTCATGTCAATTCAGAAAAAATCAGATTATATAATTGACATAAATGCTAATGTTATTGAAACTTAATTAAAGAATTCATCTTTCTCTATGTGCACATGTTGTCAAGGAACAATTAGAAGTGAAAATACTTGGGAGTTGAAGAGTCCATGGTAATATGAAGTGAAAAAGGTGGTAGAGTATGTCTCTTAACATATATAGAGTTTATTGTACATGAATTTTTTTTTGAAGAATCAAACAGGTTGAGGGCTGATGTAGAGAGAGCTTATGATGTTTTGTGAATGTTAGTTAAGTGAAGAGAAACAAAGTATGAAATTAAAGGATTAATGAATATGTTTTCAAGGATCTAAATTAAATAAAAATATGATGTAATGTCTTCATGATAGCACATGTTGCAGCAGCATGAACCCATAAAAGTGTGAATGGTTGAGAGGGTGATTTAAGGAGAGACTCATGAAAAGAATGAGTGTGTAAAGATGCCTTGCATGATAGACCCTTACATAAAGTGAAGAGGATGAGAAGAGAGAGGAACCAAGATGAGAATGAGTGTGAGAAGAAGAAGAAGTTGATTTGAACATGTGATCACAATTTTTTTGAGATACAACACAAGGAAAGTGATCAAAACATTTTGAAGAAGCCTAAGTAATTGCTTAGCACAAGAGGGAGTTGAAACTTCCTTGTAATTGGCATCTTATAGAAGATCAAGTAGAAGCTTCATTGAATTGTTGGGAATTTAATTTTCCATACAAGTAGAATCTTACTAAAGGTAAAGTTACATCTTGACTAAATTTTGGAGTTGTAGCTCCATGTTGAGTTAATAGTGAAATCATTTTAACATCTATAGGACATTTTTGTCCAAGTTATTTCTTTGGTTTCAATGAGTTTTTCTCCCTTAAATGGTTTCCCATATTAAATCTTGGATCTCTATGTGTGTTCTTCTTTGATTTCTTTTGAATGAGGTTGTGGTTTCATTATAGCAAATTTAAGTGAATTAAAATGTCTTTCAAATTTTGAATAAGCACCGATTAACCCCCCCTTAGTGCCTAGAATTTCTAACACTTAATTTTAGAAGACACACCCTGTTGACCTAAGAAAAAGGAGGATTTTGAGGGTGGTTTAGGAATAATTGGATCTTGAGACCCATCCCATTCATCTTGGAATTTTTTTTAGTCAATTTCATATAAGTAATCACTGAAAAAGACCTCCTAGAGCTCGGAAATGTTTTCTTCAAGATCTCTCTCAAGGTAATTTTTAGTCATTTTCATAAGAGGAGACATGTCAGCACAAGGTTGTGGCACATTTTCCTATCCCTATCCCTTGGGGACATAGGGGACAATAAAATTCACCCAACCTTATTTATGCCTCTTGGACCTCCACATGACCTTGATCAGCTCTCTGCAAGCACTTTGACCTAGTTTCTATCCTCCCATTGTGTAATGAATATTTGACACTTGTCAACCAGGGTGAGAGATTATTTTCTTATCCCTCTTTTCCATGTCCCATGGGGACATATGGGATAAGAAAAGGTGCCCCATGTTTTTCCTAGTTAGATTTTCATATGACCAAAAACAAGCTCCGGAGTGTTTTTTAAGCCCCTTCTCCTCTCCACCCAATAGAATCACACCCTACCACTTTTCATCTCCATATCAAAGCACATTTTTTTGTCTCTCATGTCCCTGTCCCATGGGGAAATATTAGACAATAAAATACACCCCTCTCCTAGATCATGTCAAGGTTCCTCATACGCCCTCACTCAGCTCCATGGTGCTAAAATGTTGTTTTCTCCACTTCCCCATCATTGAGTCAAATGTTTCCACTTGTCAAGCTCACATCCAAGAAAAAAAAATTTATCCCCTAGTCCATATACCTTGGGGATATAAGGGACAAGAAAATTTTCCCATGGTTGGAATTTTGAAAACCAAAAATTTGGCTAAGTGTTTTAACATGATTCTTCTTGTTTCTTCCTCTCCCATGAACCAAAAGTACTACGGAAAGTTTTAAAACATGAAAGATATTCTACCCACATCATATTTTCATGATAACTCCATGGTTTCTACTATATAAAATATAAAAACATACAAATTTTCTAGAAACTCTGCCAAAATTTCTCTAGAGTTGTCGTATGCACCAAAACAAGAAAAAATCATATCTTGCAAACTAGTGAACGGATTTGGGTGAGATTTTCATAGTTTTTATTCAATTCAAGCACCTTCAATAACATTATAGAAGAAAACTAGAGGGTTCCCTAATTTATTGAAGGCATCAACCCCTATTTTTATTCCCTAAATGATGTTGTTTTAATTTTCAAGCATTCTAGTAGGCGGATCGAGATGAAATTTTGAGCACAAGATCCCTAAGCGAGAAAAATCTAGTGAGGTAATTTTTTTCAATCATACATGGAAAAGTGAAATTTATAAATTTGGTAAGTATCTGGTCTTGTCACTTTCTAATAATATAAATATTCCAAAAGAGAAAATTTCCCATATCATTGCACTCGAAGAAAAGTGAAAATGATAAACTAGGCAATCTCTCCCAAAAAGTTTGAAAAGCTAAATAGAAAAGGAAACTTCCCAAAAATAGCAAGGCATCATCAAAATATTTGAATTGAGTATTATGTAAGATTGAGAAGTTCAAATTTGAGTAAAAGAGGTGGAGTATCCCAAAATAGCATGTCTGGTTCTACCTACTAAAAATAGAAAGTCTTCATTCTAGGTGTAAAAGTTTAATAGACTCTATTTTCAGTCATCTCACTGATTTTGACATCCTCACAAGGTTTCTAAGTGGTGGTGTTACTCAAGAAATGTAATTCATTCTTCACAGGATCCCGAAGCATCAAATTTACATCTAAGAATAAGGCAGAGCATCACAAGGCACAATTAGTAAAACCCAAAGTGACATTATGTACGATCAAAGAAGATTTGAAAAGAGTCAAAGCTCCCTAAAAATTCAAGCTAATCATGTCATCATAACTCATCAATCATTAGAGTCATCCACATCTCTCGAGTGAACTTGTTGAGATGAGCTCGGTGAGTTGGTTGAGTGAGTTTAGTGAGATCAAGAGTTGGTTGGGTGATTCGAGGGGATTAGGTTGAACCGAGCTACGTGAAGGAAAGAAATGTTAGGATTATACCAATTGTATAGATAAACAAGCATGCAATGAATAATGTAGAAAACGTAAAATAAAAAAGAATGCAATAAAACAAAGACACAGATTTAACGTGGTTCACCCAAAATGGGCTACGTCCACCAGAAATAGCCAATCCTTTTATTCAGTCCAGCAAAAATCTCTCTCATTGCCTCAACTAATACTATGATCCTCATATATGACAACCCTTTAAAGATATTAGGGTTTTTATCATTTCGGGAAACATAGAAAACCACTCATTAGATTTGTGACCTAATAAGGAATGGTCTAGATTTCACAATGCATAAATACATATAAAATGTGGCTTATGGGCGTTTCCCCCTTATAAATCCCATCGCTATCAGGCTCCACAACCAAAATCTCCCACTTGGGACCGATTATGTAACTCCACCACTACACTCCTACTTGGACTTTTCTTCTTGGCTTGTTTCTTCCACTTCAAGATCAATATTGAAGACCCAAAAAGTTGAATGAAAATACAACTTATTCTTTGTCATTGTCTTAGTAAACATATCAAGCAAGATTCTCATATGTATGAATCTTCACTAACTCAATATGCCCATCCTCCAACACTTGTCATATGAATTAATATCTTAGTTGAATGTGTTTGGTTCTTGAATAGAAGGATGAGTTCTTTTCCAAGTGAATTACACTTTGACTATCACTATGTAACTTACAATCCCCTTGCTCCTTACTCAAATCCTCCATGAACCTGCTCATCCATAACATTTCCTTACTTGCCTCGGTCGCTGCATATATTTTTCAACTTTGAGATCCAACTCACTACGACACCACCAATCAGTAAACACTTATCCAAAGTAGTGCTCCTCCTACTATCCACATCTCCTAACATATCTGAAAAAAATCCCTACAAATATAATCCGACCCTTCAAGCACAAGTGTTTACTACTAGTCCCTCTCAGTACCTGAGAATCCACTAGATTGCCTTCTAGTGTGTTGTACCTGATTTTCCAATATACCTACTAACAACTCCCACTGCTTGGGAAATGTTTGGCCTGGTACAAACCATGGCATACATGAGGCTCCCAACTGCTGAAGAATAAGGAACCCGTGCCATATAATATTTTTCCTCTTGTGTTTTTGGGAATTTCTCTTTACTTAATCTAAAATGCCCAGCCAATGGTGTACTAACTGGTTTCACATTCTACATCTGAAACCTCTCTAACACCTTTTCTACATAGTCCTCCTGAGACAACACCAATTTCTTATTTTTCCTGTCCCTCTTGATTTGCATACCAAGGATTTTCTTTGCTGCACCCAAATCCTTCATTGAAAATGTTTGTGTAAGCTTTTCCTTAAGCTTTGTAATTTCTTGCATATTAGACCTTGTTACAAGCATATCATCTACATATAACAAGAAGAATAATGTAGCTCCCACTATCCAACCATTTAAAGTACACACAATGATCTAATTGACATCTAGTAAAACCATGCTCATGCATAAAACTATCAAACCTTAGATACCATTTTCGGGAGCTTGTTTGAGCCCATATAGGCTCTTCTTCAACCTACAAACCAATTTCTCCTTACCCTTCACCTCATACCCAAGTGGTTGTTGCATATAAATCTCCTCCTCCAAGTCACCATGGAGAAATGTTGTCTTGACATCAAGTTGCTCTAAGTGTAAATCTTCAACAAAAACTAAACTTAATATAGTATGAATGGAAGACATCTTTACAATAAGGGAGAAAATTTCATCAAAATCGATACCTTTCTTTTGTTCATACCCCTTCACTACAAGCCTTGCTTTGTACCTTTTTGTCCACCTTCTTCTTCTTTCACATGGTAGACCCATTTGTTTTGTAGTACTCTCTTCCCAACCTGGTAATTTGACTAAATCCCATGTTTGGTTCTTTTCCAGGGAGTCCATCTCCTCATTCATGCCACACTCCCACTCCTTAGTGGATTCCACCTGCATTGCCTCATCAAAGCTCTCTAGCTCACCACTATCTGTTAGTAACAAATAATACAAAGCAAGGGAAAATATTTTTGGAGGTCTACTAATACGTTGTGACCTTCTTACCAAAGATGGGGGTGTCATGGGATCATTATTTTCTTGTTGCTCATTTTCTTGAATTTATGATAGAGTGCCAATCTCGACACTTTGGATGTCATGCTTAGCCTACCGAACTGTTAACCTCGGTACCTGTAGGTGCATATTTTCCACTCGAGAGTTCATTTTTAGGAGCTATATCCTCAACCAATTATTCCTTGGGCTTTTTGTCATCTTGTACTTGATCCCTGTACATTCTATTTTCATGCCAAACAAAATCATGACTCCTAATTATCTTAGATTCATCTAGATCCCAAAACCAAAATCCATAATCGCCATTGAAGCCATAGCCGATGAATGTACAATGTTTGGATTTTGAATCCAGTTTCTTCTGTTTTCTTTATTAACATGAACAAATGCCTCTCACGAACAAATACTCTTTAAAATGAAAGGTCTACCTCTTTCCCGGTCCATGCTTCTTCAAGAATTCCTCCATCTAGTACATTTGAAGGCCCATGGTTGATTAAGTACACAACAGTATCTACGGCCTCTACCCAAAACTGAAGAGGCAGCCCTGCATGTAATCTCATTGACCGTGCATGCTCCATTATTGTTCTATTCATCCTCTCACTAACACCATTTTGTTGCAGAGTCTTGGGAACTATTTTCTCTCTACAAATCTCGTTCAAGGAACAATAATCATCAAATTTCTTACTAATACTCACCACCATTATCAAATCTCAAACATTTCAATTTAAAACCACATTGATTTTCAGCAAGTGCTTTCCATTTCTTAAATATATCAAATACATCAGACTTACACTAAATTCAGTATACCCATACCTTCCTTGTGGCATCATCTATGAATGTGACATAGTACAGAGAACCACCATGAGATGTAACATGGGCCGGACCCCACACATTTGTATGAACTAGCTCCAACTTTTTCTCTTTCTTGGTATTCCTTGCCTTGAGAAATTTAACTCTTTTTTGTTTCCCAAAAATGCAATGCTCACAAAACTCTAAGTCCAATTGCTTCAAACTTGAAAGCTTACCTTTTTCCTGTAGAATTTTCATGCCCTTCTCACTCATATGTCCCAATCTACTATGCCACATGTTGGCATCCTCATCTGAAGTAGACAATATGGTAGAAGAATTAGATATAGAAGTAGACAAATAAAGAGTGCCTACTTTCTTACCTTGTGCCACTACTAAGGAACCCTTAGAAACCTTCCAATCATCTGAAGTGAATGTGATTGTGCAACCTTCACCACCCAACTATCCTATAAAGATGAGATTTCTCCTGAGGCTAGGTAATGTTTCACATCTCTCAATATCCATGTATTTCCATTCTGTAATTTTAGATGTACATTGCCCTTCCTGAAAATTTTGCATGGCTCATCATCACCTAGATAAACTTGTCCAAAATTTTCTTGGACATACTCTTTAAAATATCCCTTATCATAGGTTGCATGGAAAGAGGCACCTGAATCTATTACCCAAGATTCTACTCTAGTATCAAGAGAAAGTATAAGAGCATCCTGAACAATATTACCTGTCGGATTTTCCTCTCTAACCTTCAAGTTGGTTTTTTTGGTTTCCTTTGAACCAACAATCCTTTTTAGCATGTCCTCTCTTTCCACAATTCCAGCAAGTAATGCCTCTACTCCTAGATTTGGATCTACCCATATTTGATTTAGATCTCCCACGAGCCTTACTCTTTGATTTCTCCTTGCTCCTCCCTCTACTCTCCATATTCAACGCATTTCCAGAAGAAGAATTTTCCCTTGTACTTTTCCTACACATTTCCTCATTTAAAATGACATTGACTACATCTTCAAATTTAAGAGAAGTAGATGATGTATTACTAATTTCCATTACTAAGTTGTCCCAACTTTCTGGCAAAGAACAT
The DNA here is from genome assembly GCA_018340775.1 of Taxus wallichiana var. yunnanensis. Lineage (NCBI taxonomy): Eukaryota > Viridiplantae > Streptophyta > Pinopsida > Cupressales > Taxaceae > Taxus > Taxus wallichiana. The sequence continues at coordinate 427,945,363 of CM031235.1, read as the reverse complement.
AGGAATAATAATGCTCTAACCTCCTCATCAAATGGGATATTAACTGAATCTAACTGATTTACAATAGTGTGGAAATCATTAAGATGGTTAGATACAGATCCACCTTCTTGCATTTGTAGATTAAACAATCTTTTCATCAAATAAACTTTATTGGATGCACTAGGTGTTTCATATAAATTAGCTAGGGTTTTCATCAACTCTACCGTACTCTTTACCTGTGAGATATTTGAAGCTACGGATGATGTCAAACTCAATCGAATCACACCGAGAGCCTTCCTATCCAAAACCTTCCACTCCTCATCAGACATGATTGAGGGTTTCGCTTCTTCACCTCCCAACGGTAGGTATAGATCCTTTTGATATAGGTAATCTTCCACCTGCATTTTCCATAGCTGGTAATTTCAGCCATCAAACTTCTCAACTCTGAACTTATTCTCCTCTACCATTGCTACTTCTCCCACTCAAATAGAAATCCCTCTATGAGTATACTACCAACAAATAAATCTCAAACGTGCTTTGATACCAGTTGTTAGGATTATACCAATTGTATAGATAAACAAGCATGCAATGAATAATGTAGAAAATGTAAAACAGAAAAGAATGCAATAAAATAGAGACACAGATTTAACATGGTTCACCTAAAATGGGCTACGTACACCAAAAACAGCCGATCCTTTTATTCAAATCCAAAAACTCTATCTCACCGTGTCGACTAATACTATGAGCCTCGTATATGACGACCCTTTAAATATATTAGGGTTTTTATCATTTCGGGGAAACATAAAAAACCACCCATTAGATCTGTGACCTAATAAGGAACAGTCCATATTTCATAATGCATAAATACATATAAAATGTGGCTTATGGGGTGCTTCTCCTCAGTAACCCCCATCGCTATCAAGCTCCACAACCAACAAGAAAAGGATGTATCCATTTCAGCATATTTCTCTATGAAATCATCCAGTTATTTCTTCTTTTATGTCGGGGTTTCCCCATGGTCATCAAGAGTTAATTCCAAAATAGGTTCCTAAAATTGCTCTAGTAAAATTCATCATGTCAATCCCTCAAGTTCCATTTCCATGGAATCGAGAAATTTTTGAGTGAGCCAAGGAAAACGTAGTATGTTATCATGCCGGTCTTGAAGCAATCTCAAGAACCCTAAAATCCTAGCAAAGGAATAAGGCCCGTAAAAACATCTCGCTTCTTCATTTTGGGTCCACATCATGGATACGAGATATGGAATGCTCAAAAATACAATCTCTAAGTTATAATCTTGTGGAAAACATGCTTTCAAGTTATTGAATGATGTCTACAATTTTGTTCAAAAACTTGATTTCCCCCCACTCACTGATAATTCATCATCAGAAGAACTTATGGTTTCCTTCCAGGATTTGGTCAAGAAAGAGGTAAGTGAATCTCTTTCCTTCAATGAAAATAACTTAGAGTCCCTAGCATCAAAATTTTCATATTTGCACTTGTAAAGATCATGAAGGATGTCTCAGTCAATGTAATAAGATCGGTGGCATTCTGGGGCATGAACTAAGGTGTTGGGTTATGTTTGCATTCTAGAGGCAAATAAATTAGCACTTGCAGTAGCTCAATTCAGAAAGTAATTGAAGGAACAAGAGATTTCTCTAAAATCTCTTCATCCGGAAGCATGAATTAGCAAATTCTTCATCATAGGTAGTTTCTTTGTCAGATATGGAAACTTCTTCCGTCTCCTCTCTTTCTCCATTTTCTTCTCCCCCCTTTCTAATTCTTCATTGTGTGTAATCATGATAATTTTTCTCATTCACTTAAGTGACACTCTTGGGTTGAATTGTAAAATTCCCTTTAATTTATAAAAAAGGGAACTTATTTCTCATTTCCTAGGAAGATGTAAAGTGACTAGTTGAATTAAATCATGAAGAGTCATGTGGGGGTAGATGAAAGGTCAATTCATAATGTTATAAATTGGGATGGCTTCTCCATTCCAAAGGATCCTAGATTTTGATAATTTATACTCTATATCAATTGTGAATTGTGTTTTGGATGTTGAAATTTGTATCACCAACACAATAAATAAAATTTGCATTCTTCCTTTTCCTTTTCTCATGTGTCCTCTATTCTCTTTTTCTGTAACTTTGCAACTATGGTGATCAAGAAGGAACGGTGTCCTTGATAAATGAACCTAAATAACTTTGTGTCTCTAATTTTTTATTCTTGTTGGATGCTTCATTCTTTTCTTTCCTCTAATTGGATGTTGAACTACTCTGGTTATTGGTTGTGAACTCAACAATTTCCTACTCACAACAATAACCTTGTTTTTCCTAATTTCTCTCCATCACCCCTCCTCACTGAAAATTCCTCCCTTATACCTCATACAATAAATTTTCCACATATTCAATGAAGTTTTCCTATGTGATCCTCGGCCTACTAGCCACCCCCACATCAATAAAATAGGATTAGATATTTTACATTCAATAATGGGATTCTCCCCATATACAAGAAGAAGGGCGTAGCCGCGTGAGTGTTGGTGGAAACACCTAATTTGGCATCAAAAATTATTTCACCAACAAGTCCTAGACCATTCTTAACTCTAAAACTTTGTATGTAATCCACACAAGTAATTTGAAAAATCTTTGAGACGCCAAGGGCACAAGTATTCATTTTGTAAGTAGTGGCCAAAAAATAAGCAAGGTGCTTATTTTGGCAACATATAGCATGCTTCTTTACTCTTTACACACATGCATTTGCGTGGTATTTTGAATTTGATGTAGGAAATACAAAAATTGGTACACAATGAAGGGTTTTGTTCGTCCCTTTACCCAAAGTTATTATACATCCTGGGGCATCGATTTTACAATACATCTAGGTGTTATTGTTTTATTATAGTACTTTCTACTTCATCATCGCTATTTATTACATAGATTGTGTGCATGTTAACTTTTGAGTTAACATGACTAACATGTGTGTATTGTGAAATGTTAATATCTCATGTTTCACATATCTTTGTCTATATTAGCCATCATATTATATCATCATGTTCTAACACTCGTATTTTTCATGCATACGTGTTTGTGTGTGTGTGTGTGTTTTATTTCTTGCTTGTTTCATTTCTTGTGGTCTATTTGCCTTGATCTTCTTGTGACACCATGTGTTTCCCTTGTTTTGGATCTACACCTATCTTGTTTACTCTTATTTACAGTGCATATGGGCCTTGATTGTCTTGTGGTACCATGGGTGTCCCATGATTGCGGGTTTACACATTTTGTTTGACATTTTTTCATACTTCTTACATCTAACTTTAATATTATTGTACTTGTATTCCTTTATATGCATTATTATTATTTTTTCTATTATATGTATTATTTTTATCATTGCTTTTATTATATGCCATGGTTGCTACCATGTAAAAATAGATTCCTTTTTGAGGTACAAGTTATTCAAGGTGGTCACCTCTTGACATGTTACACTCTTCTACAACTTTTTAGACATCTTATGCATAGAAACACATATTTTATTTTGAGATAAGTGCTCAACATGGTTTTTTCATATGCCTCAAAAAATGGGCCATTCATCTAGGTACATTCTACAACTATAGTAGACACGGGTAGAATATTTGGGTAACATACAAGTCCAAACAAGGTACAGATACTAAGAAATATAGTCAATCAAAGCAATCTAGAAAATGGGAACATGTTTAAAAACGTGTAGTTTGGTCAGGACCGTATGGTATGGTCCTACCCCTTTCACATAGTTTTACCCAGGAGAAGTTACACTAACTTTCTCAATAGTCTTAAAATTTCATCTATAGTTATAGGTTTCTAATATATTTTCATATCCCCTCCACTCAATCTAGATCAGTTACATGGGGAATGAATTAATTTACTCCTTCACCATGACATTCAATTTCTATTACAGCTTCAAGAAACTTGGGGACATGAATCTCCTTCTTTCATCTACATTTCAATAAGTTATACTTTTTATATGTTTGTGTGGCACACGAGAAGGGCGTAGGGGTACTCGTTCTCTTTTCTATTGTGTATCCTTATTTACATAATAGGGCCTATATCATTTGACATTGTTATGGTCTCTCGGGGTTATGAAAGGTATCAAAATGGCTAATATATTTTTAAGCACTCCTTTCTTTCCTCTTATATTAAAATGGGAACATATCAAAGTTGTTGAATGACTTTGACACCTAGTATTCTTCCTTGGTAAGTTTTTTTCAACACTTCATTTTTTCTTCTATGTTGGGTTGCATGCACCTAAATTTTTACTTCTCCTAGGCATAATTGAGGATTGATCACCCACAATCCTTCAATAATCTCATCAAATGTAAATCTTCAAGTATAAATAAATAAAGTAAAACTCTCCCTCTGTAATATAGACAAGTGTATTTCTTCCATGTTTTACATCTCTTTCAAATGCAAATATTGCATATTACATTTTTCATTTGAGTTAAATTCTAATTAGTTTTCATCCACATTGACTACATTTTGTGTTACGGTATCATTGTGGAGTGTGTCAACACCAATACAATATGGCTTTACAAAACAAACTCTAAGTGAATACAAAGTATGTCTACGCATTCATAAATCTTTTCCTTTAACCATATAATTCCATTTCATACTTGGGGTACATAGAAACTCAAATTTGGCAATTTACTCTTTGACACTTTGTTGGTTTTGACAATGCACTCTTGCTAAGATAAACACAACCTTTCCATTCCCACTTAGCACATTCTAAGGTCTCTTGTCTAGCTTGTTTATCCTTACAAACTGACATGTCATCAAAATTTGAAAGTATAATGCATAAAATCCATAGAAAACATCAATTGATAAGTTACAAACTTTTAATTGCATTTTTGCATCCTTGGTAAATGTCATATAGTTTGGTCAAGATGTTATATCTGGTCATGACAAGATTTTACGGTATTACACGCCATGTTCTCTAAATTTTCTTTCAATTTCATATTCTTTATTGGGTATTTTAATCCCTCTAAGTCATCATTTCTTTAATAAATCACCTACAAAACCCTATATAAGTAAGTAAACACTGCCTCATTTTCTAAACTGGAAATCATGTGGCACTACATTGATACACTCACTTCCACACTTGCAAAAGGCACCCAAGGCTCCTAAATCTTACAATAAAGACATATATAGTCATTAGGTTAGTAATTGATATAGGTCTCAAGCTTCTTATTAGGTTAAGGAGCTAACCCATCTCACCTATAAGAACTCAAACATCCCTTCTCCAAGTATTTTTGCAAGATCCAAACTCAATGCAAGCATTATCAAATAATATTACTAAATCTAGTTGCATTCATTCATATATCACATGATAGGTGGAGAACGACATATGGTTTGGGGTATATTTGGAGTATTACCAACATTGTTGGTGGACGGGGGTGCCCACAACCCAACTAATATTTTTTTATGGTATCTTACCCATGGTAAGTTTTGATACCTCATTTAGGATGTTCAGAGAGCTTCACTACATGATTGCAAATTAGGGTTTGAAAATGAAAACGTTTCTAGGTGGGTGACCATCTCAGAATTTCTAAGCCATAATATAAGTAGGTTCAAGACAATACATAAGGGTCAATACTATATGGTATGGCCTTGACAGAGGTGTATGGTTCCATACCAAGTCAATTTCTAGTCACAATTCCATAAAAGAAGTATTGTCAGTCCCAGATCTCCCTATTCTAGTAGTCTACACTCCAAGAACTTCCCATAATCATTTGTAATCAGCTAAGTACACTTATCCCCTTGTGTTTTCAAGTTTATATCTTGTTTAGTACATCAGTTGCAAGTATTAATGTGTTATTCTGATATTGGTAATTAATGTTAGAATTTAATTAATTAGAATAACCTCTTGTAGCTAACCCTTACATCCTTTAGTGTACCTAATTCACTAATCTTAGATTTCACATAATCTAACTAGGGTGTAAACACTATTGACTATAAAATAAATATTCCATTATTTTATTTTGTAGCCTTTTCCTTATTTTATTGACTTATGGATTATTATAAAAACATTTCAAGAAAGTACAAAAAACATTCATACATTTCAAATTATACAAAACCAAGACCTGTGAATGAATTGTTTTGATGGTGCACGTAGTTACTTGATGGAAATTGTCATATACGTAGTCATTTACATATTCATTTGTTGTGCACATATTTTCCACAACATACATGAGTTTGATGTAGGACATACAGGGTATATGTGATACATAGACAAACTTATTTGTGACATTAATTACACCCATCGAAAACCTTACTACATTAGAGGCATGCCCAAACCTGGGGAATATTGGCACACTTTTTAGGTTATATCATTCTCTACTATTATATTTATCATGAGCTAATTATACTATTTCATGGGTATTTATACGTAAATTTATCATATTTATATCTTTAAAGTGATACTTATTAGATATTGTAATTTTGTATACTTATATAATTGCATCGATTACTTATGCATACTACTATTGTATGTTTTTATATGATTATGAAGAATAGTTTGGATAATTTGTGTCAATTTGAGGAACAATCAAGACATAATATATTATTCCTAAAGAGTGAATGTGACATTATTTATGAATTTGAGGAACAATATAGATATTATATATCATTAGAAGATATATATATAGATATATATATATATATATATATATATATATATATATATATATAGTTAAACTTAGAAATATAGATTAATCATATTTGGCATGT